>CM039462.1:71222848-71230507 GCA_022414725.1 Microglena sp. YARC
CCCTCCCTCCTCCTCCTCCTCCTCCTCAATTCATCAATATATCATGTCATAGATCGACATCATCATCATAATCAATCATCATCATCATCATCATCATCATCATCATTCATCATCGTATTCATCTTCATGCATTCATCATCGCTAATCATCATCCTCTTCCTCGCTCCTCTCCTCCTCCCTCTCTCCTCCTCTCCTCAATCCTCCTCCCCTCCTCCGTCTCTCCTCCTCCTCCTCTTCGGGCTCCACCTCCTCCTCCTCATCATCATCATCATCATCACATCATCACTCATCATCATCCATCATCACATCACATCATCATCACATCATCATCATCATCTCCTCCTCCTCCTCCTCCTCTCCTCCTCCTCTCCTCCTCCTCCTCCTCCTCCTCCTCCTCCTCCTCCTCCTCCTCCTCCTCCTCTCCTTCCTCCTCCATCATTCGATCATCATCATCATCATCAATCATCATCATATCAGCTCTCAATCCTCGACTCCATCATCATCATCATCTCACATCATCCCATCATCTATCATCATATCATTCATCCATCATCCTCATCATTCCTCTATCATCATCATCATGCATCATCATCTCTCAATCATCATTCATCATATCATCATCATCATCATCACATCATCTCATATCATCATCAATCATCCATATCATCATTCATTCATCCTCATCACATCATCGATATATAATCACATCCATCATCATCATCCATTCATTATCATCATCTCAATGCATCATCATCATCAACATCAATCATCGTATCATGGCATCATCAATCACATCATCATTCATCAACATCATCATCATCCTCATACATCATCATCATCATCATCATCATCATCATCATCATCATCATCATCATTCATATCATCATTCATCATCCTCATCATTTCATCATCATCATCATCTTCATCATCATTCATTCATTCAGTCATCATCATGCATCATCATCATCACCATCATTCACATCATCATCTCATCAATTCATCATCACATTCTCATCCTCATCATCATCACAATCCATCATTCAATCAACCATCAGCATCATCCATAATCATCATCATCATCATAATCAATCAATCATCATCATCATCATCATCATTCATCATATCATAATCATATCATCATATCATCATCTCATCATATCATCATCATCATCATCATCATCATCATCATCATATTCATCATTCATCAGCATCCCTCATCATCATGCATCATCATCATCATAAAAATCATCATCATCATCATCATATCATCATCATATCCATATCATCAATTATCTCATCATAATCATCATCAATCATCATATCATCATCATCTCATCATCCTCATCATCTCATCATCTCATCATCCTCATTCACCTCATTCATCCTCATTCATCCTCATCTCATCATCCATCATCATTCAATCATTCATCATCATCTCTCCATCATATCATCATCTCATCATCATCATCAATCATCATCATCATCATCATCATCATCCTCAATCCTCATCCTATCGCTCAGGTCGCTCATATCATCAAAATCATCATCAAATCATATCATCATCATCCACATCTCATCATATCATCATCATCAGTCATCATCCATCATCAATATCATCATCATCATTCATCATCATTATCATCATCAGCCCATCATCATCATCATCAACATCATCATCATCATCATCATCCAATCATCATCAATTTCATCATCATCATCATCATCATCATCATCATCATCATCATCAATCATCATCATCATCCTCATGATCAATCATCCTCCTCTCGCTCATCATCCCTACCTCCTCCTCCTCCTCCTCCTCCTCCTCCTCCTCTCTCCTCCTACTCACCTCGTCCTCTTCATCATATCATCATATCATCATCATCATCTCCTCCTCCTACTTCCGCACCGATCCTCTCTCTTCTCCTCATAAATCATCATCATCATCATCATCATCATATATCATCATCACATCTCATCATCATCATCAATATCCATCATCATCATCATCATCATCATCATCATCATCATCCATCATCATATCAATCATCAAAATCAATCCATCATCATCACATCATGCATCATCATCAGTCATCATCCATCATCATCATCATCATCTCAATCATTATCATCATCATCATCATCATCATCATCATATTATCATCAATCATCATATATCATCATCATGCATCATCATATCATCATCATCATCTCATCATCATCATATCATCATCATCCTATCATATCTCATCATCATCATCCACTCCGCTCATCATCATCCTCACTACCTCTTCCTCGCTTCTCCTCTCCTCCTCCTCTCCTCCTCCTCCTCCTTCCTCTCCTCTCCTCCTCTCCCCTCTCCTCTCCTCCTCGCCTCCTCCTCCTCCTCCTCCTCCTTCCTCCTCCTCTCCTCCTCCTCCTCCTCCCTCCTCCTTCTCCTCCTTCCTCCTCCCTCCTCCTCCTCCTCCTCCCCTCCTCATATATTCCTATCTATCCTCCTCCTATCCTCCTCCTCCTCACTCTTCTCCTCATCACTCACTCCTCATCGATCATCATCAACATCATCATTCATGGCATCATATCATCATAATCATCAGTCATTCATTCTCATCTCATTCATCATCATTCATCATCATTCTCATCATCATACATCTCATAATACAAAAATCCCAAAGTTCCATTCATTCAATCATCATAATCATCAGTCATCATCATCAGCAGCATTCAATCATCATCATCATCCAATCAATCCTTCACTCATATCGATCTCATCATCATCCTCATCATCATCCCTCCTATCCCTATCATATCCTCTCATATCTCCTCCTCGCTATATCCTCTCCTCTCCTCACTCCTCCTCATCTCCTCCTCCTCCTCTCATCCTCCTCCTCCTCCTGCACTTTCTCATTCAATCATCATCATCATCAATCATCATCATATCATCATCATCATCATCATCATATCATTCATCGATCATCTCGTCATCATCATCAATCATCAATCATAATCACATCATCAATCATCAATCATCATCATCATGCATATCATATCATCAATCATCTAACATCCTCTTCTCCTCCTCCTCCTCTCTATCCTCGCTCCTCCTCCTCCTCTCCTCCTCTCCTCCTCCTCTCCTCATCCTCCTCTCCTCATCATCCCTCCTCATTCATATCATCATCCTCATCATATCAATCATCCATCATCAATTCAAATCATCATCATCATCATCAGCATCATCATCATCATCATCATTCATCATCATATTATCATCATCATCATCAACATCTTCATCTCATCATCATCATCATGCATCTCATACATCACATCATCTCATCATCATCATCATCATTATTCAATCATTCATCAATCAAACTCATCATCATCATCATCTCATCATCATCACTACATATCATCATCATATCATTCATCATCATCATCAATCATCATCATCATCACCATCATCATCACATCACCATCATTCATAACAGCATCCAGATCATCATCAAATCATCACATCATATTCATCATCATCACAAATCATCTCCTCCTCTTCCTCATTCCTCCTCATCCTCCTCCTCCTCCTCCTCCCTCCTCCTCCTCCTCCTCCCTCCTCATATACCGTTCA
Source organism: Microglena sp. YARC (assembly GCA_022414725.1). Taxonomy (NCBI): domain Eukaryota; kingdom Viridiplantae; phylum Chlorophyta; class Chlorophyceae; order Chlamydomonadales; family Chlamydomonadaceae; genus Microglena; species Microglena sp. YARC. The sequence goes on from CM039462.1 coordinate 71,226,474, forward strand.
TCATCATCATCATCACAAACATCATCATTCAGCAATCAGCATCATCTGCACTCATCATCATTCATCATCATCATTCATCATATCCTCCTCCTCCTCTCATCTCATCCTCATCACATCTCTCCTCGATCATCATCATCATCATCATCTCCTCCTCAATCCATCATCATCATCCATCATCAATCATTCATCATCCACTCATAAGGCATATCATCATGGGCATCAGACATCATCATCATGATCATCATCATCATTCGATGCATCATACAATCATACATCATCATCATCATCAAATCACATCACCACATCATCATAATCATCATCATCATCATATCATCAATCATCATATCATCATCATACATATAATGCATACATCAATCATCTCATCAATCATCCATCCATCATCAATCATCATGCATCCTCATCAATCGCCTATCATCGATCATCATCCGCTCATATCATCAGCTCCTCTCCTCCTCCTTTCCATCCTCTTCTCTCCTGTCCTCCTCCTCCTCTCCATCCTCCTCCTCCTATCATCATCATATCTCATCATCATCATCATCATCATATCGAATCATCAATCATCATCTCAAATAGCATAAATCATCATGCTCATCATACATAATCATCATAATCATCGCAATCATGCATCATCATCATATAATCATCATCATCATCATCATCATCATCATCGCATCAATATCATTTATCATCATCATCGATATCCTCGCATCCTCCTCCTCTCCTCCTCCTCCGCCTCCTCCTCCTCCTCCTCCTCCTCCTCCTCCTCCTCATCCTCATCTCAATCATCATCTATCATCATCTCACATCATCATCATCATGTATATCATCATCATCATCACTCTCATCATCAATCATCAATGAATGACATCATCATCATCATCATCATCACATTCATCAATCAATCATCATCATCATCATTCATCATCATCAATCACCCATCACATTCATATCATCATCATCATCATCATCTCTCAATCATCATCATCATCATCATACATTCATCTCATCATATCATCATCATCATATCATCATCATCATCATCAATATTCATCATTTCATCATTCCATTCATCATCATCATATATCATCACATATCATCATCATCATCATCATCACATCATCCATAATACATCATCATCATATCGATACATTCAAAATATCATCATCATCAATCATCATCATTCATTCACATCATCATCATATCAATCATACATCATCATCATCATCATCATCTCAACATCATCGATCGTCAACATCATCATTCATCATCTATCCATCATCATCCCATCATATCATCGATCAATATCAATATCATCATCACATCATCATCATCAATCATATCGTATCATCATCCTATCATCTACTCTATCATCATCACCTCATCGATCATCATCAATCTAATCATCATCATCGATACCATCATCCATCTCACCATTCAATCATCATGCATCATCATCGATCATATCATCTCATCATCATCATCATCATCATCATCATCATCATAACATCCATATCATCATGCATTCTCATCAACAACATCATCATCATCAACCATCATCATCATGATCAATCATCAGTCATCTATCATCATATGCATCTCATCATCATCACATCATCAATCATCATCATCATCTCATCAATTCAATCATCAACATCATATATTCATCTCATCATCACGATATCAATATCACTCTCATCCTATCATCATCCTCATCATCTCACATCCTCAATCATCCTCATCATCATCTATCCCTCCCTCCCTCCTCCTCCTCATATCGATATGGTATTCATCTATATCCATCATAATCCTCATCACCCTATATCCTCTGCATTCATCATGCTATCTCTCATCATCCTCCTCCTCCTTCCTCCTATCATCATATCATCACTCTCTCTATCATCCTCATCATCAGCAAGTCATACCATCATAATCATCATCATCTATCATTCATCATCCATGCATCATCCTCATCATCCTCATATCATCATCATCACGATCATATCAGTCATCATCATCATCATCATCATATCATCACATAATCATCATTATCATTCATATCATCATCATCATCAATCTCATTCATCAATCATCATCATATCACTCCATCATATATCTCATCAATCTATCATCAATCATCACTCGATCATCAATCGATCAATTCATATCATCACTCAGTATCATGCCTATGCGTCATTCACAATCATTATCTATCCATTATCATCATCATCATCATCATCATCAATCATCATCGATCATCATCCTCATCCATCATATCATCATCATCATCCTCGCTCCTTCCTCCTCCTCCGCTCATCTCTCCTCCCTCTTCCTCATCCCTCCTTCCTACCTCCTCCTCCCTCTCATTCATCATCTTCAAATGCATCATATTCATCACCATCATCATCAATCATCATCATCATTATCATCATCATCATCATCACTCTCTCTATCATCCTCATCATCATCATCATCATATCATCATCATCTCATCATCATCCATGCATCTATTCATCATCATCATCACACGATCATCAGTCATCATCATCATCATCATCATCTCATCACATCAATCATCTTATCATTCATCTCATCATCATCATCATCTCATTCATCATCATCATCTCATCTCATCATCCATCAATCTATCATCATCATCATCGATTATCATCATCATTCACTCAGTCATCATTCACAATCATCATCTATATTATCATCATCATCATCATCATCATCTCATCATCATCATCATCATCCTCATCCATCATCGCTCCTCCTCCCGCCTCATCCTCCTCCTCCTTCCTCCTCCCTCCTCCTCCTCCTCCTCCTCCCTCCTCATTCATCATCTCATCATCATCATTTCATCATATATCATCATCATATATCATCAATATCATCATATCATCACATCATATAATACATATATCATATCAATCAAAATATCATCATCATCATCATCATCATCATCATCATCATCAATCATACATCATCTATCATCAATATCCATCAATATCAATATCATCATCACATCATCATCATCAATCATATCGTATCATCACCTATCATCACATCATATCATCATCATCATCAATCAATCATCATCATCATATCATCATATCAATCATCATCATCATATCATAATCATCATCATCATCATCATCATCATCATCATCATCATCTATCATCATGCAATCAACCATCATCATCAACCATCATCATCATGATCAATCATCAGTCATCATCATCATATGCATCATCATCATCATCATCATCATCAATCATCATCATCATCATCATCATCAATCATCAACATCATATATCATCATCATCATCATCACATATCAATCATCATCATCATATATCATCATCATCATCAATCATCAATCATTCATCATCATCATATCGATCATCATATCATCATATCATATGGTATTCATCTATATCATCATAATCCTCATCATCCTATATCCTCTGCATTCTCATGCTATCTCTCATCATCCTCCTCCTCCTCTCCTCCTATCATCATATCATCATCATCATCATCATCAGCAAGTCATACCATCATCAATCATCATCATTATCATTCCTCATCATCATCATCCTCATCATCCTCATATCATCATCATCATCATATCGATCATCATCATCATCATCATCATATCATCATATCCATCATCATCATATCATCATCATCATCAATCATCATCAATCATCATCATATCACATCCATCATATATCTCATATCATCATCAATCATCACTCATCATCAATCGATCAATTCATATCATCATCATATCATGCCTATGCGTCATCATCATATCATTATCATCCATCATCATCATCATCATCATCATCATCATATAATCATCATCGATCATCATCATATCATCATCATATCATCATCATCATCCTCGATCCTTCACTCCTCCTCCGCTCATCTCCTCCTCCCTCTCCTCATCCCTCCTTCTACTCCTCCTCTCATCATCATCATTCAAATGCATCATATATCATCATCA
>CM039462.1:71231507-71412632 GCA_022414725.1 Microglena sp. YARC
CCATAGTGAGTACGAGCACACACTAGGAGTTCCGCGATGGACTGCTCGGCCTTCCTTGGGGAAGACCAGACTGGCCTCTCACATTATATAGAACGGTCCACCTCACGCGGGTCCCGGATATGTGCAACTAGACTGTCCGAGACCCAAACAGTATGGCCGCGAACCCTCTTAGATGTAACATGTGAGTAGAGGTACTATAGTGAGTTGAGAATAGTAAACAAACGCATCTCTGGCATCTTTCCATCCCCAGATAAGACAGGGGGCTAAATCTCACCAACAAATTAATCTCAACACGTTGGGAAACCCATTAAAGAGGCTCCGGGGCATTCCCCATTCCTACTCCAATGGGATGACCCTAATCTGCGGGAATATTGGATACACCTGTGGCTCTTCACGCCCCATCACCTTCCTCCAGACCTTTGGGCTCACTCTACATACAACGCAGGTCCCAACTCCTCCTCGCTCAGGCAACCTTCCAATCTTGAGCGTCTCTCGCGGGGCAATCAAGTCACATGGTGACATACAACAGAACTCTCAGAGCTACGCGACTATCTCAACGCCCTGCACAGGAAGGGGAGAAGCACCAAAGGCCATCAGAAGTTTCGCCATATCCTGCCCCTTGAGGGATACAATCAACACACACACACGCACAGCGAGGTGTTACGCACGAGACACATATCTCTCAACAGAACGGGACCAGACCCACTTCACTACGCCTCACTCGTCCTCTTACACCAAAACTGGGAACCGCGCTTCATACTAAAACTAAGGGGGATTCTCACTTGAACCTTCTTGGCACAAAACACTATGTGGGCTCAATCTCTATTTGTCTCCCCCCTGTCGCCACCACCACACCATACACTGGAACTACTACTGCCGACTCTAACCCGCTCCCTGCCCTGGGAAATACGACACACTTGAACATAAATTTTCAACTTCGAACATCCCCCGCCGCCCACCTCTTGTCAGCATACTGGCCTTCACCCTAGAGCCTACCCTCTCATCCCAACTGCTACACCGACTGCATCAGAAAACTGGCCACAAATAATTAGCCACGAGGACCAGATTGGGATTACCCAGTGAAATACTTGATGTGTCTCCCCACCGAAATGCACACTTCATTCACAAATTATGCAAATCTCTGGTTTCCTGGGAGAACCCAGGACTGCTGAAAACTTTCTTCACACGTTATGCTTACAAAAAATCTGACCCGTACCTTCCCAGAACTATAACCCATCCTAGGACTTAACAATTTCTTGGGCTTAAACTCTGTACCTCTCTCATCACCACACAATTTCCAACTCTACTCAGAAGGCCAACTATTCTCAGCATCGCCAAGAAGGGATTAGAAAAAGACAGGCAACCTATAGGCAGCTCCTCAACCTCTTCACAAATAAGGATATGCCTCCCTTTCCAACAAGACTTTGTACGCTGCCAGTCTTACTTTGACTTTAGCTCTGCCTTCAACTACTGAATTAGTGGTCACCAAAAAACTTCTTTGCATTATGCACAATTGGATGTCACCCACGACCCTGACACAGTCAAGGATCTATACCAACTCCAACATTTCATCACTCTCCTCCTTAACAACAACCTGGTCAACCATCCCCTAAATCGATCACCAGGGATCCATCAAGGGAGAACTCTCACTCCTCCTCTTTCATTCAGGGGCATTCTTATTGAACCCCTCCACCGATGGCTTATTCTCAGAGGAGTTAGAGGGGGATACCGCGCTGCGTTTCGGGCTCCCTTCCCACCGCGGAGGCTGACGAGGGACGTGCAAGCTCACCAGCAATGAGCCTGGGGGTACGGCAGTGGCACACACCCGCAGTCTCACTGCGACGTAGAGCGAGGACCTCCGATCATCCCAAATCGTAAGAGTCCAACTGCTTCAGCACACTGGTCTGCATCCCTTCTCATATGCACCAAATGTGTGGTCAGCTGGCATGCCTTTCAAAACCCCCCCAAGGAAACCCCAAAACCCCTCTTCACAAAAACCCCAGGCCCAAAAAAAGCACACCCCCCCCCGCAAAAACCCCCCCCCCCATCTGATATCTCAAAGCAAGAGACTCCAGGGACAAAATAAGCCCTTGGAACACATATGGCCGACTTATCAACCACCAGATATAGTCTAGGAGCAATTACTTAGAGTCCACATCTCTCTCACCCTCACTGGAAAACCCAACTGCATCGAGCCGGTGTACATAATCCACCGAAGGCCATACATGAACTTCGAGGTGCAAGCCTAAAAGCACGAAGGCAGGGCTGATACAATGCCTACGCGATACTCACACAATGCATCAGAGCAGCCAATTCAAATACCCTATGATCGTAGCCCCCTTCATTCTCACAGACATCCACATGTATAGATAAAGCCAGTGTACTAGACAGTCAAACTGTGCGCTGAGTCAGCCTTCTCCATGTCTTTCTCAGGCGCCTTAGGCACTACACCTTGCCCAAAGACAGAGGCAGCCTAAGTGATCCCCTCTCTCTCACTGAATACACACAAATTACTGCCTCTGCCCTCACCCACGCATGAATGACAGCGAGGACGGTCCTGGGGCATCTACTAACGGCAAGATCTCTCCTCACTAAAAGAGCCTTTCAAAACTTTCCACACTCTGCACTCCAACCTCTCTCTCTCCCAAACTCCTCCATACTCATCGCGTTGCCCGGCACTTAACTCCTAGGAGCGATTCATCATAACAAATTACTGGAATGACACAGAAGCTCGTGGATAGTGAGCGGCTCAACATCCAATCAGTACTCGCTCAACCTGCTCACAATCCCTGTCTCCCTTTGTGACCCGTTCCACGATCTAGGGGATCGTATACATACCACGACCTGTACATCCAGAGGCCACTCACCTTGATCACTACCAGGAGCGGATCTCCCTCTTATCACACAGGGCAAAGTCACAAAGCACATCGGCGCTCCCTCAACCTCCTTACAGCACACCTCACTGCAACAGCCCGACCTGCTCCCCTCCTTCAGCCATGCCAACCCTCTTTTCCATTACCAGCAGCGACAACTACCTCGTCATACACCATCCCACCCAAACCGTCAGCCGATGCGCAGAACATGTTTTGTCGCCCGCCCGTACTTTTCTGCCTCCACCCAACTCCGCGCCAGCGCTTAGCCGCAAGGTACCCCCTCCAACCAGCCGAGCGCAACCTCCTGTCAAGGAAGCGGACTACAACAGCAGACCCTCTCCGAGACCTCAGCGGGGAACAAGGTGGGCGTGGACACCTGCAACTCCACAAAGCCGAATGGAACGCCACCCACCCCCACACCAGTCGACCACTACGGTAAAGCATGGGGCAACAATGAAGCCGCGCAACGAGATGAGCTGGGAGTGACATCCGCCTTCACCTCTGCAAGGCCATCATCCGCGGGGCCAGCCAAGCCTTCTTTAAGGCACTACAACATCACTAAGTCTCCAACCGCCATGATCTTCTCAAGGCAGCAAGTGCTCAACCTACCCCTGGATCCATCCATTTCCCCCCATACCCCGTCTCCTTCACCTCACCTTGGATGGTAACCAGTACAAACCCCTCAGCATCACCAGCTGGCCAGCAAGTCACGACCATTCATAGGGACACCAGCATCACCACCACTGGCCCACCTCCAATGGGCCCCCATCACCATGCCAAACGACCATATCAGTCAATACACCCACTACGATTGAGTTACACTATCCATTCACAGTAACCCAATTTACTCCCACCACCTAAGAAAGATCTGAGGTCCACTGGAAACCACAACCATACCACACCACCCACCTCATTCACATATGCTGGGAGGTCCAATCCACCTATGACACCCTTCTCCAGGCTTCAAAGACACACCCACCACGCACCAACAACCATCTTAACCCCAGAAGAGACTCCACCTTACTAACTCCAAGCAACAGGGACAATGGGCCACTACACCTGGCTTAACGCTGATAAGCCATGCCCTTGTCCACAAACTTCTTCACTAGACTCATGACCGAAACCCTACTTGGGACATCAATCACCACTCAAACACACAGCCCAAACTGGCATCCTCACTGGCTCAGAAGCCATCACACCCACACGCATGCAGACACTACTTCCTCTAATAACCCCACCGGGAAATGTGTGGGTCATAGTACCAACACCCTTCTCACCTCCCTCCACACACACTATGAATACAACCACAAAACTACAATCGCCCTTTCAACTGAACCAACTCAACACAAGGGATGAGACTCCTACCGTGACCTGCAGCCCTATACACCAGCACAAAAGGGGACACCCCTGCCTCCACCGTACACTCTTCCACCCAGCCCTGCACCAAGCTAACCTACACCTCAACATCACCCATCATGCAGAGCTGCTACCCCACTCAACCTAGATTCTGCCTATGAAAGAATTTTCCTCCATGAACCCAGCTGACCAGCTCTTTGGAGCCAACGGGGATCTCTGTCCACAGCATCTGGACAGAGGGGATCACTGGTGCATCCCTACCTCCGGTCACCGATGCACACAGCAACTCAGTGGTCTCTAGCCAGTGCTGACCTACGCAAGAAGCACAACACATTATTCCCAACATGCACTGTCTTACTCATCCCAGACAACTATAAATGCCCCTACAAGAAACTAATTGGCTTTTTTTTCAGCACCCACAGACTCCCTGGATCCATCACGTGCCTAGACTCCAGACCTTTCTCTGAAATCTACAGCACCTCTGAACCTGGCTAGGGGGCAAACATCACAAACCCCGTACCTCCATCCCACAAAGTCCACATTTCTCATCATCAGCAACCTCAAGCAGCCAACCTGAATACCTAAACCGTCTCCAGGGGTTCAAAGACATCTGGTCAGCACATGCTCAGCATCCACCCTACTGGGAACCACATAACCTCCCCTGCACATCCTACCCTTACCATCTTTCTGCGTGAGACACACAAGTTTGCACAAATCAACCCCAGGACTTATAGATTCCCTCACTACCCTACACGCCTGACTTGGCACGTTGCAAGCCTACCACCTCACACCACGCCCCCCTTCCACCTCTGCCCCCACAGTTATCTCACCCCTGCCACTACCCAGCCATACCTACCCTAGGTCTGCAGGGGGCTATACTGATGGCAGCCTGATCAAGGGGCCCTGGCACACCCCAGCAAAATAGGTGCAGGGGTTCTACATACCTGTGTGGTATGAGCTATTCCATTAACCCAGGAGGCCAAGGCGCACCAGAACTAACAACCGGGCTGAATTAGTGGCCATCCATCAAGCCCATAGCACGCATTGACTATAATACTGACCTCACCCTGCACAACTGACAGCCTCTGCTCACTCCAAACTCATTAACAAAATATATCAAGTCCTACTACCTCTACACGTTCTTTCACTCTGAACTCCGCATTCTAACTCCGCACTCACCTTGTCCAACGCATCGAGCCTTTGCAGGATATCACACACTACCCTCGCTGCAAAGTACGCTCACACACTGGCATAATTGGGCAATTATGATAGAGCAGATGCACTAGCACGCAATGCAGCCACCACCGCAGCATCTGTACGATACACCGACACCACCACTGGAAGAACAACCCCGCCACAACACCTATTTGGCCACTGTCCAAACCCCCCCTGCCTGCACCCTTTTTTTTCTTGGCACAACTCCCCCACGACCTTAGCACCTAACCTCACCAACGGGATCAGTCTTAACCTTCCCACTAGCTGCCACCTCGGACAACATCCCCTCAAAGGCATATATGCCACCACCACCATGGCTGAAATAACACCCTCTTGCATCTACCCCCTCACTCCAGCAATAAATTCTTTCTGGACATCCTCTACATCACCCACAAAAACTAAGTTCTGCACACTCCTCCTTAACGTGACTTAATCAACTATAACTTGTCCACACACGCTTAATCAACGTTAATATAACGTCAAAATGTCGTCTCGTTAACTCCCTCTGGTTTCTTATCTGTGTCAATAACGCGCATAGTTAATCTGTTTTAACTCCCTTTAACGCCCAACACTGTTTCCATAGTGTATGTGCATGCTTGTGATTGCGTGCGTGTGTGTGAACATGCACACATGAGCATTTGCATGGCAGTGTGTGTTAGTGTGTGTATGTCCCACAGTGTGTGTGCATGCAGTTGAGTGTATAAGAGATATACACTTGTAACGGACACATTATCCACACTGCTAAAGCCCCTCATCCTTCCAAGCATTGTCCCGAGTCCCTACACCCTACCTTGGGGAAGCCACAGTCGAGGGTAGGGGCACACCATCATCGTGGTATTGGCGGTAGCTGTTTAAGCCTAAACCTGCATTTGTTTGCAACCTGCTGCAGCAACTGTTGCTGTTGGTGTTTCTCATGCTCTGGAATCCGCAAGTCTTGACTCTGGTGCTCACTCCCTTCAGCTACAGCATCAAAGACTACCAAGGTTGTTGCAGCAATCAAGGGGGCTAGTCAAGGCCCTGGCTGCAGTGGGTGCGTGCTTGCACCTTTCTTCTTTAACTGAGCTTATTTGCTGAAGCATAGTAGGCTTTCCCCTGTGATCTAGCTCAACCTCATCATGGTCTTCCACTTCGACCTCTGAGTCAGAAAAGGCAAATGAGGTGGACCTCCTGGGGGGGGGTAGTGCCGTCCCACGCTCCAATGGGGGTCCAGGTGAGGCTACCTGAAGAAGCGTTTGCAACATTTAAAGAGTCAGCTGCCCCACACCTGGAGAGGAGGTTGCAAGTGGTGGAAGAAAAAAAAACGGAGGGGCTGCAAAAAGCGGGAGGCAAAGGCGGCAGTGGCGGCAAGGGAGGAGACGTGGACGACTCACATTCCCCTCTCACTACCTCAATAAACCGCTGGGGAGCTGAGCTCACAGGAGTCAAGCAAGAGAAGGGTAGCAGATGGGTAAGTGGTTAGAGGCCAAACTCTTTGGGCTTGACAGGACGATGAGGTTTGCCTGCTAAGGCTGGAGGTGGGGGATGAGGAGCTAGGTGTTTGGGTGCCTGAGGGTAGTGCTGGTGAGGTAGGGGGGAGTTGGTGGGACCCACTCTCGCTCATTTTTATCTCGAACAGCTGTTCGAAAAACGGTACGCTGAGGCCTAGAGTTTGAGCATGAAGGTGGAGCAGATGGCTGGATAAGCTGGAGCTTTTTCTGCTTCGAAGGACTTGGATGTGCGCTGGAACAGCCATTGGGTAGGGGGGGGGGAGGCGGGCAGGGAAGGTGGTGTGCCTGAGGGGGAAGGGGAGCCACGCTTGCCAGGTCGCCTCACCTGATATGGTGCAGGCTCTCACACTGGACATGACTTGTCATGGACAACATCTTCCATGGCTTTTCCTATAATCTGCTTGGAACAGATGCGTGAAAGGGTGGGACAGGACATTAAAACACCTTCATGTCTTCAAATAGGAATACACAAAATATCATGTTGCCGTAAACGTCTACATGTTAGTTGGGTGGAGTGTAGGTGTGTAGTAGGTGTGTAGGTAGGTTTCAGTGTGCAGGTGTGAAGGTAGGTGTGTATGTAGGTAGGTGTGTAGGCAGGTAAGAGGTGTGTAGGTACGTAGGTGTGTAGGTAGGTTTGTAGGTAGGTAGGTAGGTAGGTAGGTGTGCAGGTTTGCAGGTGTGTACGTAGGTAGGCAGGTAGGTAGGTAGGTAGGTGGGTAGGCAGGCAGGCAGACAGGTAGGTAGGTAGGTAGGTAGGTAGGTAGGTGTGCAGGTGTGAAGGTAGGTGTGTATGTAGGTAGGTGTGTAGGCAGGTAGGAAGGTGTGTAGGTACGTAGGTAGGTAGGTAGGTAGGTAGGTGTGTAGGTTTGCAGGTGTGGTACGTAGGTAGGCAGGTAGTAGTAGGTAGGTAGGGTGGGTAGGTAGGCAGGCAGGCAGGTAGGCAGGTAGGTAGGTAGGTAAGCAGATAGGTAGGTGTGTAGGTAGGTGGGTAGGTAGGTAGGTATGAAGGTAGGTAGGTAGGTGTGTAGGTAGGTAGGTAGGTAGGTAGGTAGGAAGGTAGGTAGGTAGGTAGGTAGGTGTGAATGTAGGTAGGAAGGTAGGTAGGTGTGTAGATTTGCAGGTGTGTAGGCGTGCAGGTAGGTAGGTAGGTAGGTAGGTAGGTAGGTTTGTAGGTAGGTAGGTAGGTAGGTAGGTAGATAGTAGGTAGGTAGGTAGGGGGTGGTAGGCAGGAAGGTAGGCTGGCAGGCGGGCGGGGGGGCGGGCAGGCAGGCAGGCAGGCTGGAGGCAGCGGGCAGGCAGGCAGTAGATAAGCAGGTAGGTAGGTAGGTAGGTAGCTAGGTAGCAGGAAGCAGCAGGCAGAAGGGCAGGCAGGCAGGCAGAAGGGCAGGAGGCGGGCAGGCAGGCAGGCAGGTTAGGCGGCAGGTAGGTGGGTTAGGTAGTAGGTAGGTAGGCAGACAGGTAGTAGGTAGGTTGGGTAGGTAGTGCCAATTATAATGGCGCAGGGCATGGAAAGACCAATGCCCAGCGCCATACCTCAAGGCAAGTGCAGACATGCCACACCAACCAAAGAGTGCAAGTAGGTAAGAGGGTGCTCAGTTGGTAAAGAGATGCAGAGTGTCGCTCACATCACCCAAAATGTTCTCTTCTTGCAAGAGTGAGTTCACAAACAATGATCACATAAATGGTGCAATGTGATCTACCTTATGTGCCCCAACAATTAAACGTTAGGGTTAGATATCATTGCATTTTGACTTGGTGGTATGAAGTCGTATTGTGGATGTGTTTGATAAGTTATCATGTATCATGTAATCGTATCATGGATGAGTTTGATGTCGTGTATCGACCAACTTGTACGTGTTGGAACATGTTTCATGTAGTCCTGTTAAGTAGTCATATCATGGATGTGTTTGATGTCGTGTATCGACCAACTTGTATGTGTTGGATCATGTATCATGTACAAAGTAGTCGTATCATGGATGCGTTTGATTGTCACGTTTATAGACAAAATGTCATGTTTATCGAGCAACTTCAAGCTAAGAAGCAACTTCAGGCTAAGAAAAAAGCCTGGAGTGCAATGAGTTCCAAGTGGGGGGGGCAGTGTTAGACAAACATGCAACAGCAACCTGGGAGAAGAACAGGAAAAATATCGAAGTCCCATGAAGTAGACTATATTCCAAGTGTTATAAGATTGTACTCAGCCACATGCAGCTATATATATGTGCATTGCTCAGAGCTGGCTGTTCATAAGAAACCTGAAGCAAGCTATTGCACATGGATGCTGGCTTGATCAGCTTCCTAGCACTCTTGAGTACTTTGAGCTTATCCCAGTGGCTGCCCCAGGGAGTTACCAAGAATCTGCTGCATGTAGCCATGAGTATCAATGCTGCTTATTCAAATACACTACAATGCATCCCCACAGCATACCATTAGGATCACTTGACAAGATCATGTACTGCATCACATCTGGATCAATGTGTGACTGCGCACACAAATCAAAGGAAGATCAGACATGTTTTTGTCTGAAGCCAGGTATTCTCAAGCAACACAACTAGCAACATCCCACCCATGGAAGAGGCTACAACAGATCAGGGCGGGAGTTTGGACAGCCCCCCCACCCCACCCCCCCACCCACCCACCCCTGTACCCCCTTTGTCCAGCTTTCAACAACATGATTGCCTGGTCACACAGGATTGGGAACCTACACTGCAAGACAAAACAGCGGAAATGAAATGGCAAGAAAGTAGGCCCAGGGCATATCGCTGAAACAGGCATCAACATCAGCCTGTTAGGTCTTCAGCTGTTCCCAGTAACAAACAGGCGTGGAGATTCAAAGGAGACATTATGTACATCTTCCCAAGGTAAAGCGCCAGCTTGGTAGGCACTCCGAAGGAGTTCTTGGTAAACAGATCCAAAACCCTAGGAATGAGTTATCAAATTGTAGCATCCCTCCCACTAAACAGCTCCAGCCCAAAGAAGATAGGCAAACTCCCCCCAGGAAGTCCAAAGCAACAACCATTTGCAACAGTCTCCAAAGTTTTCAAAAACACTGATGGGACCAGATCATGAAAGGCCTTGTGATTGATTGATCATATAATAGAGTACTCCTTCGCAGATGTTTCTGGACCCGCACACAAATCAGAGGAAGACCAGACCAAATTATTTCTGAGCTAGGCATCTGATGACAGCACACCCGGCTCGTTCAGAATAGTCAACCCCCTCAGACAAAATCAATGGCCCTTCAACATTATGTGGTAAACAGCAGTGGTTCACTGGCACACTTGCTCTTAGATTGCATCAGTACATTATATGTAATATGTTTTTCATAACTGGCTTTACAGACTGGACACTCGTGAAGGATCTAGTGTAACATATGGGCGTTGCAAGTTTGTACATATATCAGGGTTGTCACGTTCGATATCATACAATATGTTTGTATGCCACTTTGGCTACAGGGACTTGGCCAACCTCAAACAATCAAGATCAACTCCAGTAAATTTGCCCAGATACTTCCATCCAACACAGAATTGAGGATTCATTATCATCTTCATGCCCTGACTATTAGCAACAAAATCATTCCCTATTCCCATCTTCGCTATAAGTACCTTCATGTCTTCAGACTAGATAGGACTTCCATGATTTTTTTTAAGTTTGTGCTTGTGTTGACAGGTTCCATGCAGGTGCCACCTCCAGCTTTGAGGCACCATGTGGGATCAAACAACCACTGCTGAATAACCTAATAAAGAACATGGAGGGTGAGATGGTGGTGCTAGGAATGCTTTGTATGAGTATGTGTGTGTTGGCATTTGAGTGTTTGTGTCGGTGTTGGTGTGTTTGTGTGTGCGTGTGTGTTTTTGTGGAGCTGGGGGTGGGTGGGTGGTGTGTGTGGGGGTGGGGGGGGGGGGGGGGGGGGGGGCGGGGAGGCTACCTTACCTGGACATCACACGGCTCGAACGGAAACTCTACCCGCGCAACCTCGATCACCAATCCATCGAATTGAGGCGCATCACTAGGTTCGGCGATCGCCGTCTAAACTTCCGGGAAGCGCATCACAGTGTAGCTATGCCTTCCATGCATACAGGCTCCAAGCGATGATCTGAGAGCACAGAGAAAGGCGCTGAAACATGCGGATGTCCGAGCTGCAGTCGCATGGGACGCGGGTCAAGTTTATTACGGTCTGGTGGGGGAACGCCATGGAGGTCGAGGCATAAACCTGGCATCGACGCGTCCCACACTGCGAAGGAAGTTTCGGATATTACCTGGACTTCGGAGGTCGAAGTCTGAGAGGATCTACACCCCTCATGTTCAGTCAGCACTCTGGATCACACTACCCGGCCCTGCGGTTACTCCTGTTCGCCTGGCGCGCCAGCTGGCGCTGGCGAATGGCCAGCGCGCACGTGCTAAGTTAGGCGAAGCACAAGTTCTTCAGCATTAGGCGAAGACTACTCATTCACGCAGACGCTACGACTCCTGCGACTATATTGGCCTGAGAAGCAGCACTGTGCCCTCCTAGGCTGTTCTTCCTACTCCTTATTTATACACCAAGCATGAAGCAGAAGTAGGCGAAGGCCACGCCACGCATGGAGACACCCCTCACCCTCCAGCTAATACTACTGCCAACACGGCTCTTGAACAGGAGTCTTCCTGTCAATGACTCTGATACCACGATCATCAGTGTGCTGGTGGTGACGCTGAATTGTGGTAGTGACTGTTAGGTGGTTTGTGACTGGTAGTGGCCATATTCTTAAGGGGGGGGGGGGGGGGGGGGGGGGGGGGGAGGGGGGGGGGGGGGGCAGAGGTGGAGACCCTGTTCAGAGCACTGTGGCACACTAGGAAACAGGTTGCTGTTCCCTGTGGCAAGGTGAGGGCTTGTGTGTTTGAGTGTGTGTGTTGGAAGGATGCAGAGGTTAGACGCAATGTTCAGGCTGCTCTGTCACGGTACGAAGTGGTCGCAGTGCTCATGGCAGCGTGATGCATGTGGGTGCAGGGGTGGTGGTGGGTGGGGGGGGGGGGGGGGGGGGGGAGGAGGTTGACGACAGGCGCACAGCAGCAAATGGCGCAGGTTGTAGAGGAATGAGGTTGCGTGTTAATGGCATAGTGATAAGTGAGTGGTGTGTGCGTGGTGTTTGCGACTAGGTGGTGGTGTGTGTGGGGGGGGGGGGGGGGGGGTTTCATTTTGTGTGGAGGGATATTCTCATCAGTGGCTGACCTTGCAAGTCATGACTCCAAAACGACCAATCCCCACCCTAACCTTTGCTGCTAGGCTCTGACGTTACATCGATATGACGTCGGAAAGAGGAAGCTGGCATACTCCAACTCAGCCGCTTCACACTGGAAGGTCAGTAGGTTGCACCATTCTTGCACTTTGTTTGACACTTCTGCACCACTTTCAACACATCAGGTGGGAGCAGAAGGCAGCATGCTCAATACTGAAAGTTTTTTTTCAATTGTCTTTTTCCAGCAGATTTCTTATTCCCGATTATACTGCCCATTCACAAGGTCAATACCCCCCATTGTTTTTGCCATTGTACTATTCTACCATTTTCATTATACTAAGCCATGGCAATTAAGATGGGGGCAGCGGCAGCATGGTTCAACACTGGAAGGTGCTCTTTAGTGTGTGTGGAAGTTTGTATATTGTCTTTATATTCTGAACTTTTAGTTGAGAGATCTCCAAACCTGTGCCTTGCTCATCAAACACCGAGGCCTGAGGATTGTGGCTTTGGTCTCCTCTCCTATCATTCAAATATCAGTGTTGTCTGTACTGCCAACCAGGCCCCCCACTCTCGTAATAGTGTAGAAGAGAATGCTCGAAGCAGTACCCCAACACCGACTCTCCTGAGTCAGAGTGGGTTGTGGAGACGTGGCTTTGAAAGGTGGTATTGAGTCTTGGTCTATTCCCTAATCCTGATTCCTGCTTGGTTGCGCCTCCACTTTTCCACATGAATGAGAGCACCTGACTGCCACCATTCACTCCTCATGGGCAGGTCCTACGCGTTCCTAAAAAGGCAGCTCATGCTGGATGGCCCTCCAGGGCTTAAGCCACCAACAAGGCTATCAATTAAGTATACCCAGTAATTCAGGACACTTAGCGCTAATTGAACTCACGCACACACAGAGATGCTGAACTACATCAGACAACTCAGTGCAGATGAATTAAACAACTCAGGCACACACAGTGCTGATTCAAATAAAACAATCCCAAGCGCACTGAGTGCTGAATATTTACCTGGAGCACACTCAGAGCTGATCAAATAAATCAATATGCAAGCACAGCCAGTGCTTATCAATTAAAGCATCATCCCAAGCACATCTCAGTGCTGATCTAATTGAACACTCAAGGGCACTTAGTGCTGATTCAACTAAGTAGTTCAAGCACACTCATTGCTTGCTGGCATCAAGTTACATTTGCGCGCATGCAGTGGCTTGACTAGTTAATCAAGCCCCCTCTTATGAATGATTTGATATATATCAAGCACCCTCGGTGCTGATCAAAATACATGAAGCGACAACTTACTGCTGACCAATTAAATCAAGCTCATTCAGTGCTTATAAACTAAATAAATCAAGCACCCTCAATGCTGATCGTTTAAATAACCTACCCTCAGCGCTGATCAAGTACATCAACTGTTTATTAATAAATAATAATTAATATGCATAGCGCAAGCAACACATCCAGTGCTGATGAAATTCCAATCGAGCGCGCTTCAGTGCTGGTCAATATGAATTCGAATGAGTATTTTAGGAACTGAAAATTGATCCTGAATGAAGCTGTTTCATGAATCTTGATTCTTTTGAATGGAATAAAAAATTATATAAATTGTATTGGAAAACGATCAGAGTCACACAATTAAATTATTTCCACCCGTGGAAATGATTATTTGAATTATATATTGTAGAACTCAGTTTATCACTGTAGCATAAACTCATGGCCCCCGTCGGTAAAAACAAATTGTTTAGGTTTCAGTTATCGATGTGTTTTCTGTTTAGCCCTTCCCTGGCACGATTGGCCAAGTCCCTTTAGCCTATTTGGCCTACCCCCTGAAACTGTAATACATACATACACTATTGTGGACTGTGTGGCGCGGCGGAAGTATTATTACCTAAGAATCAGTACTTCGGTGTCTCGAGCTGCTTTTTCAATATGCCTAATGGTCAATCACTCTGGTACATGTATTTTCTGCCAATATTGCTACCTTGTACAATTGTACTTCTTATCGGCACAATCATGTAGGGGGGGTGCGGTACGCCACTCCAATACCAGCCAAACAGCAGCAGCGACAGAAAAAGACATGCAATAGCATCTATGGTGCGTTGGGCAACATTGAGTTAATCAGCCGTGCAGACACACGGCCGGACTAGCTGAGGGAGGAGTAGCGAATCCAAAGATGCAATTCTCGTGCAGCAGCAGTGAACAACAGATATCGTGGCAACAACGCCAAAAAGTTTGGTAGTAAAAATAAACGTCCCAATTTGTGTTCTGTCTTAGTGACGAACGGACACTACTAGCCAAAAGATCCCCCAAGGGCTTGTACACTGTCCCGGCCTGTCTGCCTGCAAATGCATTTGTGGCTATGCTTACGCCTGCATCGTGAAATCCAGAACCATGTGCTAGAGACAAGTCGGACGAGTTTGAAGGAGAGGATTTACTTTCCTCGAGCACGAGTCCATTCGAGGAAGAATCTGGGGAGGGGAGCGAGGAAGTGATCAGGGTGTCATGATAAGGAAGTAGAAACTGTCCCCAGTGACTCAGTGAGGGCACTCAATCAATGGGAGAGGCACATGTGAATGCCGCCTTGTTGGTAGGTCCTATAGTTGAGCCCGAATGGTGGATAGATAGAAATGTTTGTCATGCCAGACTCTCTCAGATGGCTGAGATTTTAGAGTAGATAAGGGAGACCAGGGAAAGAGAATAGAGGGCAGAGAGCCTCAGGGGGGTGATCCCGAGATGCAACTATGATTGGCCGTCCTATCCCTGGTGAATTGGCTATTTGAGAGCCCACCAGATCACAGAATTTGAATATTCACAGTTTTAACACCCTTCAGTCAATCACTGAGTCTTACTCTTTCTGATCTGGGCAAGCAACTGTAAAAAAGACCCAGCATGCAGAAACGCGCGGACTAGCACGCTAGAACACACAGTAGTTTGAAAATGTGTGTGCTGCTTACCAGAGGGGGCTTAAATATGTGATTTACTCACAGGCGCAGTCTCCCGGGCTCCAAAAGCATGCGTGGTAGCACGCAATAACGTGCGTAATGTAGTACCCCCACTCTGTTTTTACCCGACATGTTTGTATAGTACCTAGTCAATGTAACCAGAGGATGTGAGCACCCTTCTCATCTTATCGTATGTGTGTCAGCATGTCATGTTTGCAGCTTTATTCGGGGGTAGCGTAGATGTGTTTCTGTTGTGATCTTGTTATATGTGTTGTATTTTTATCCACATGTGTGTCTTTGGCTGCCAGCCTATTTGATCCCATTTATGATGTACTTTGGTACCAGATGAGGGCCAGTTTGTCATTGGGAGCCTACTTGTTTGATCCTGGAGATGTGTTTGCTGTACTACCTGCTGTCCATTTACTTGCATGATATTATGTATCATATACCCTACAGACCCTTATGTCTTGGGTTCACTCCAAGTCCTGACTCCACAGACTGGCGTGGCCCTCATTGTGCGCTGCGTGCTTAGCTCCTTAGGTAGATTACACCTGCAGTTGTATTGGTATGGAATTGGGCTAGCACTTCTTGCAATGTGCTTACTCGACTTTGTAGGATCCTTCGGTGTCAGGCAGGGTGAGATAAGTGTTACTCTGGAATGTTACAGCCTTTATGCTATGCCAATACGAGGACTGCCTCTGAAGCTGCAAATGTTCACAACCCTAAAAAGACAGAACTCTATGCTCTATATTTGTTCAGAAGTATCAGTCGCTTCAGAAATAAAGTAATCCAAGAAGCCTTACCGCATGTTTCGTCTCCCACACTGTGCCATTCCGGGAGTTGGGGGGCCAAACTTAATGCGCTAGGTAACACCTTTCTCAAATAACCGAGCCAGGTCCAGTGGTGACGTTATCTATAGCGAGGGTCCAATCCCGTTTTCGTATGTTAGCGCTTCCACACATATACGCACACCCAGCGCGTTGGGCTTGAGGGATTCAGATGTTTGTCGTCGGAGGGGAGCCTCATCTAGGAGGCTACATGCGGGGTTCCATACACATTTAGGGCAGTGTGTGTGCCCACGACACACACTAACACCAGAGTAGCACAACAGGCCTACTGGTTTGACCCCCCAAGTACACCTTATTAGGCAACAATACATTTGGGGCTGGTGTGCCTTGTGTACTAGGTTACTTGTGGCATGCCCTAACACCCATGTTAATTTGACTATCCAGTGGGAGGAAATGGAGGAACTATTTTACAACTGCCTTGCCCTTGCTTAATATAATAAATTAATAATACAATGGTGGCCGATGCATAATATGAGACCTCATTTGTGTTATAGTCCTAAATATCACCCAAGTAGTTTAAGACTGTTGCCCACTTTTAGAAGATGGCTAATACTTTTGAACAAGCCTATTCTGTGTGCTTATCTACTTGGCATGGTTTTTTTGCCTCTCCACTTTCAGTACTTCATCCATATAATGTTCCTTCCAACCGTTTCATTTACCGTCTGTGTTGTGTGATCGTGATAAATTGCTTCCATATGTCTACACTGTCAACGTGCTGCCTGGTGAACTGATGATAGATATTGGTTCTATGGCGTGGACCAGGTTATTAAAGGCGTGTCAATCCAGCCCCTTCTGGTAGCCAAGAATTGTTTCACCCTTCAAGGCGAAGATCCCTCTTGTAAAAAATGATTACTCGAGCAAGCATGATGAATCAAGGCTGGGCAAGTCCCTTTGGCCAAATACCACCAACCCTGGAGTGGAACTTGAATTTGCTGTTTGTTTACCGCCCTGTGAACCCTCCATGGGATTGTGGCCTCCACGGCATTGCCACGCATATGTAAGGACTAATAAGTTTTAAACTTGAACTTGATCTTGGTTACATGGCTCCAGCCAGCAGTTTGGCTGCTCGTCGTCTTTGGCATTACACATTCCAGATTTCCAGGTCTTAATTCAAGTTGTAAGCAAACAAATTTGTCTTACAGCGCACAGCCTCACACTTCTCCTTTTGTATGGAAGCGACTTGCACTTGTTTACAAACGCTCCAGCCCTATGGCTGCTTGTCGAGTGGCCGTCCTTGGCAGTACCGGTATCAAATTTCAAAAACTCCAGGGGAGAGGGGGGGGGGGGGGGGGGAGGGGGGGGGCAGCCCTCATTTTGTTTTTACTTTACTTTGGACCTCGTGCAATAAGTATCTACCCCCCACCCCACCCTTTATAAACATGCATTTTGCACATGGATGACATATTTAAGATACGTCTGTTTGTCCAAGCATCTAACACACAAACGCGCAAGACACACATACACACTACAAACACACATACACAAACACAATAACTACCATCATCACACATGTCTCCTGTCTTGGTGCAACCTCTTCTGGTATGGCCTAGACCTCAGCCTAAGCAATCTCCCAAAGGCAAGGTCTAGCCGGGGGTTGAGGGGGAGGGGCCCACGCCGAAGGTTCCACTTATCCCATCAAGCTGACGGCTAGAGATGGTGGTGGGGCTTTGGTAGGACTTGGGAGAGAGGTGGGTGGTGCGTAGAGGATCGCATGGCTGTTCTGACGGGGTTCAAATGAGTAGTTGCGACTGGCTTTAAGACGCTTGGCAAAGGTTGCTGCCTTGACGCGGGCAGCACACTAGCACAGGCGCTCATGCTCATGCTCATTCCGTTGCAACGATCAACCAATCAACCATCAGTCACACAAAGTTACTTTAGGACTCAACTACTCGAGTAAACTTCATGACTTGAGTAGATTGTACAGCTGTACTGTACTGGGTATATGGGCCCATGCATGATCCATGGGTCACTTACACAGTTCTGCCTGCTGGGTAACTTCCACCAGGGGTGGGCCTGAGCTAGCTACCTTGGCTGGGTCTGTGCTAGCCAGGTGCGACTCAGAGCACAAAGCACTCACTTGCCCATTTCGGCCCTTACTTACACACCTGAGGGGCACACCGGTTTGCACTAAGTGCAACCGGTCGCACAAATAAAAAACAATGAGGTGAGTTTGTGTTACAGCCCAGGGGTGGCCAAACATGCTTAAGGGACCTTCCCAACCTCAATTCAGGAACAGCCAACAAAAAACAAGCACAGATTAAATGGGCCCTAACAAATCGTTGTACCGGCTACAGAGGCCCTGAGTTCGTGTTACAGAGATAATTAACCTTTACATGTATCATCACATTTGTAGGTACTCGCTGCCTCGGGAGCATGAAGCAGAAGCCCTGAGAAAGAAGACCCAGTACCTTGAGAAGTTGCAAGCAGACAGGCAGCAGCTTGGTGCTTGCTCCCTTGCACGGCATGGCATATTTAAAATATGATATTTTAGTGGACACGTTAGACCCATACCTTTTCTATTCAGCTACAAGTAACATCTTCTAGGCAGCTCCCCTTACTGGCTATTGAGGCAAACCAAATGCAACCTAGTGCACCTTGAAGCAGACACAATCAGCTGTCCAGAACAATTTTGGATCAAATCAATGGCTGGTACAAGGAGCTGCCTAGAAGTTACTGCTCATTGGCGAAAAGAAAAGTTCTGGTTATAGCCTTATATCCTACTAGCACCACGAAGGATAAGAGAAGCACCCTGGTAGGTGATACGTAAAGACACTGGTTCCTTTCCTTAAAAAATACCGTGGGTATTAACTAACACCCATGTGTATTCTGCCCGCAAACTCTGGGCCTCAAGGCCGACAGACGGTGCGATTCAAACCAGATTCAAGTTCGACTGAAAAGGAAACATTGAGCAGCTTAGCAGCAGAGTTGGCTGAAAACAAATGTAGCAATCCAATCCAAACTATAGTGAGGTGTGGTAACGTTTATACCACCCACGTTTATTCTGCATGCAAAACGCATGGCAGCTTCTAGCCACCTGCTAGCCAATATTTGGAGCTGTCTAGAATCTGCTACCTGCAGCTAAACAAAGAATAGCAGTCTGCAAACGTTGAGCCCAAGGCCGATAGACCCGGGGGGTAGTGAGTCATGTAGTACCCTGGAGCCATTCAGAAGCGGAAGGCCATGCGAAGTTACCACCGTTTATGGAGGTCAACTGGTCTCAAAGCTAGCCCATCTTGGAAGCTAAAAACATGTTTTTGCCTAAGTAATATATGGCCCAATAATAGCAAGGCAACGGGTTTTGGTCCTGGCTTCACCGGTTCAAGCTTGTTATATCAGTGTACGGTAGACTCTTGAGGGGGTTCCGGCAGTTTACCCAACTTTATTTGTTCTATGTGTAATTTCCTCGGCAGCATTTATTTCCTAAACCCCTACACTCGCGGTAAGGAGAAACAAGAGGGGTACGTTTTGCTGTCTGTGAGGGGTCCAATGGGCTCAAAGCTAGTCCATCTCGGAATATCAACAAATTGGTTCCGCCTCAGTGACCGGCGTAGCTATTCTTGTCAGCTTCCGACAGCAGCTTTTAGGCAGCTTCCCCAGCTTGCTAACCAGCCAGACCTGAAGTAAATTAGTGCATCTGGAACATTTTATAATCAGCTTTCTAGTAATGTCAAAATCTTGGGGCAGTGGCTGGCTCAGGGAGCTGCCTAGACTGCCTGCTGCTCGTAGCCAAAAATAAAAGCTATGGTGTACGGTAGACTCTTGAAAGTCACTACCATGGGTGCAGGATTGTGTGTCAGCCCGTTAGGAGTATAGACACCAGCATGTTTGTATGTCGGTAGGATTGTTGACGTTACAGGTCAGCTCAGCTCAGGTTTTATTTTGAACTACGAGCAGTCCCTTCTAGGCAGCTCCCCTGCCAGCCCATCCAGCCAAACCCAACGCAGCCTAGTTCACCCAGTGGTATAGACCTATTCAATCTGTGTGCAAAGCCCACATAATGAGTCAGGAAGCTGCCTAGAAGCTGGTGCTCAAAGTCGAAAAGAAAATACGTGTCTTGGCTGTCGAGCGATGTAGGCATAGTATCAGATAGAGATGGCAGTGGCAATAATACCGTTATTTCCATAGCCATCTGATTTTGAATTTCCTTTATTTTGATTTCCCAAATGATTGGTTGTCTCCGGCGACGGGGAGTATCATGGTGCAGCATGAGCGTGCAGGTATTTGGTAGGCTGTAGAAGCATGCACTTGTGGCAATGAGGATGTTTTAGTTGCATTTCAGCTTGGCTGGAGAGCGATGTATGCAGAATTGAATTGCTTTGTTACATGGGTTTTTCAGCAAACTGGTTGCAGAGTGATGTAGGTAGAATTGAATTGGAGTGAGATGTGTCTTTTGACGGGGGCAGTGGGGATGACCAGATGGGTTTAGGGGGAATGGGGAGCTGGAGCTGGAGCAGCTATGGCCAGCAGCTTCTAGGCAGCTCCCTTGGCTGGCTATCCAAACCTTAAGCAACATAATGCACATGGAAGCTGATAGAATCAGCTCTTCAGCACTGTTGGAATCTTGGGGCTCAACCCAGTGGCTGGCTTAAGGAGCTACCAAGAAGCTGCTAAGAAAAGCTGACAAGTCGCGTGTCGCAACACAGTTGGAATACACAACATGCAGGGGGAAGGGGGCGGAGGGCAAGGCTGCAATTTACAGAACATTTGCAGTACATCGGTAGGATGCAAACATGTTGGGATGGATGGCATGCGTGTGTGGGTGGGGATGCATGACTGCATGGGCGTTGGGGTGGGTGGGGTGATGCTTGTGTGTGTGTGTGGAGGTGGTGGGGTGGTGGTGGTGGTCGTGGTGGTGGTGGTGGTGTGGTGTGGGGGGGGGGGGGTGGTGGGGGTGGGGGTGGGGGTGGGGGGAAGGGGTGGGCAGCATGGAACCTTCCCATGCTGGTTCAGCTACACGCAAAGAAGGGAACTCCCCCGTAGCTTAATTCTGGCAAGCACCTTGGGTGATCTGTATGGCTCGAGCTTACTGGGGATGAGGAGGAGAGCTGCTGCGCTAATAAGCAGATACGCTCGACTCCTCTTCCACATGACTGATCCGAGGCTAATCTTTCTTCCGTTGCGCACGCAGATACAAGACCTCGATGAAAGAGCTGCTTACTTCTTGTGTACGGAGCGCCTCTCGGCCTTCTCAATGTCTTCCTACTTGCGCCGGATTGCGCTTGCGCCAAGCGCGAATTTTAACCCGATCGCATACAACTTAATGATTTGAAGGAGCACTCCCCTTCCGTTTGAGCGACCATCGACCGCGACCGTCCGCGCCTGTCGTGACCACCCCCTGCCCGCTAGCCCTGGCTTCGGTCCGCTCAAGGGCATCGACCTGTCCCACCGACCTGCCAAATGGTGGCGTGGCCCGGCAAACCCCGATTTCGACCCTCATTCGGTTACCCTCATTTCTCAGGCCGAAACGAGGCCAATCCAAATCTTAAGCCGCATGCAAGTCTCTACAGAACACTATCTAGCAGGATCATTGCTACACGAGAAGAGCGTGTGCCTCCCATTCGTAGATTCGAAACGGGTGGACGCTCGGAACCGCAGGAGGTCGTGGACGGAGTTGACGATTCCCTCGTGGGGCCTTGTGGGGCCTTGGTGAGTTGGAAATCGTTCATTCTGTCCGCGAGCTTGATCGACATCGCTGAGCAACAGTTTGGCTATCTGTGAAGCGCATGGCCTTCCCAACGTCCTGTAGCAATAATTACTTCGGCTAATTAATTTGGAGCATCAGCGCCGCGGTCTAGGGACATGTTTTATAGGGACCCGTTTCCACCCCATTTCGTGATTTCACCAGCACTCTTTTCGTCGGTGCCCATGCATATTGCTGAAATACCACCCACGTCCGAGGGGACAGCCCCCAAACTGCGAAGGACGTTCGGGTCTGGCTCGAATTCAAAATTTCGAACTACGACTCGGCGATCGAGATTGCCCTCCCTGGCCTCCGACCGGCTTGCATGACAACTTGAAGGCTCACCCATAGGGTGGTGTTTCCATTGAGCAGTTCAACCTGTCCCAACCAATAATTAGCATCCGACTTAAATTACCTGAACACAGCCCCAAAGCAGTGAGGAGGAATCGAGTCCCACCCCTGGTCCCACATGTCCTCCCCACATGATCATTTCTTTCTACACAGTTACTACCATCTGAATTGAATAACTTAAACATGCCCAAGTGTAGGGGAAAAGTAATCCTTGACTTGGCGTGTCACACAAGCTAGACCTTGGGGAGCCCCAATGGACACTTCTTACTCAGCAGACTACTCATGAACCAGACTACGTGACTCTGCCACATTAAGTTCCAATGTGGCATCAAGCTCAACTTACATAAGCTGGCCGGCGTCTGGCTGTCAGACCATGAGATCTGGATCTCAGAAGCCGCCCAAGATGCAGCGGACTCTTGATTTTAAAACAGCTGGAGCAGCTCCTGCTCTCGCCACCCCGACTCCTTCCAAGTATGCTGAATGCCCAGTGTGTAATAGAAGCATCCCCCTAGCCTTCATGAATCCGCATGTAGATGGGTGCTTGAGCAAGCAGAAGAATGCTGGGGCCACGCCAACTGCACCTAGTCCAGCCCCAGCAGCCACTCCTCCTGCAGCCACCACAGGCCACACTGCTCCTAACGAGACCATGCCAAGTGCAGTCACCCCATTGACTGCACCCACCGAGGCCAAGCCAACTGCAGCCACCCCATCGACTGTACCCAACCCACCACCTGAAAATACTCCAATCCTTGTAGCCAATACAAACGGTCCAGGAGACATCCCTCACCCTCCAGCTGATACTACTACCAACACGGCTCTTGATGAGGAGTCTCCTATCAGTGGCTCCGATACTACTCGGCACAGGAGTCCTGTATTGGACCCGCGTGTCGATGGCTTTGCTAATTGTTCTGTTCCCACCCATGTGAGTGAGCTCTCTCATCAGGCAGACATTAAGCCAGCTGGTGCTACAACAGAGAACACAGGGCCAGCATCAGCCGTGACACAGAAGTGCATTGCCCCTACGGGATCTCACAGTGTCAGGAGGAGCCCGGTCGACTGTGGGACAGTATCCGCCATGAGACAGGAGCCTGCAGGGTTTGGAATAGCGTCTCAGGGTGGCAAGATGAATGCTTTTGAATCGCTGATGCAGGTAGGTTGTGTGAGCGTTGTAAAAGCATGGAATGTGGTTGAATATGGACAAATTGCACGCTGTTTTGTATCCATAGATGGAATGTACATTTAAAACGTACGTAGGTATAAGATGAACGCTTTTGAATCGCTGATGCAGGCAGGGGTGTGAGCACAGCGGAAGCATGGAATGTGAATATTGTTTTATTTATAAGAAGGCCTTTGCATATATCGCATTGATTGACAGATATCGCATATTTTATTCGTTTCATTTTTGGCTGAGCCCCCCCTTCTGGGGAGCGGGAGCCCCCAGGGTCACCCTGTTGTCCGTCTGTGCGTCCGTGCGTCTGACCACACATAGCAAACTGGCTCAAATAACTGGCTTCAGTCCGCTGCACTCGATTTCGTTGCCACCTGTTGCTCCGATAGGTAACACTCTCCGCCAATTTTCACTATGCTTGCTGACTTGTACGTATGCATACACACGAGGGGGGGGGGGCAAGAATAAAGTTTGCAGACCGCATGTTCGGAAATTGTTTTTTCCCCCCCTGATCACCCCTCCCCCCCCCCCCCCCCCCCCCCTCCCCCCCCCAGGGCTTCATATCTGGACACCCAGACAGTATTTCAAAGTGAAAGGGGGTCCATGGGCATCATCTCGTCAAGACCTTTCCAACCATACAACCAAAAATAAAAAATGTCAAGTTTGGACAAAGTAATTCAGGTTTTAGTATTTGTACAACTTTCTTGAGTAGCTCAGTAGTCCGCGTCCTTGAAGGAGATCACCCAGGTATGAAAAGGACTGAAGGCGTTATTTGTCTGTCTATCTATCATTATCACCATCATTGTCATGGTTTTATTTGACTCAAATTTTATACTAGAGCCTGAGGGTCTGCTCGGTGTGTGGTGGGGGTGGGTGGGGTTGATGGTGTGTGTGTGTGGTGGGTTGGGAGGAGGGTGTGAGGGGGGGGGGGGGGGGGGGGGGGGGGGGGGGGGCTAGACCCCAGGCTCGACTTCTTTAGGAACCTCGTCAGGGCCCAAAATCCAGAACGCGCATACGAAAGCGTTGCTCGCGCGCATTTTTCAGCCTAACTGCTGCTCGTGCGACGCTGGGCGCAAAGGTGTAGGTGATGTCCAGCCTGGCATCCAGCCTGGTGTCCAGCCTGGATGTGCCTTCCTGGGCACCCACCAATTACACACTGGGTGGAACCAACTAACGATTGCAGATTCGTACTCTTCTTGTCGAGCCCTTCTCGATGGTGCTCTTAACGCTCAAAAATTCGCACTGGCAAGAAAGTTACACAAAGTACAAATAAAGTTGTAAAAACGGTCAGACCCCCCCCCCCCCCCCCCCCCCCCCCTCTATCTCGGCCGTCAGTGGGTATATCGACTTGATTTTTTTGTGTATTGACTTTTGCTCGAGGTTTTCTATCCATATCGAACATGCGGTACAAAATCTTTTTTCTTGCCCCCCCCTCGCATACTCATATGTATTTGAGTATGTAAATATTAACACATGTATACACGGGGAATATATATATCACGTGTACAATAAAATATATCTCATGTGTAATATAATATATTTTATATATTCACATGTCTAATATGTAGCTCCATTCTTGCTCCACTCATCCTGAACAACAAGGAATGAACTGTCAGGTGAACTGTGCATCCCCTTCAGCGCAGCAAGCTTCCTAACTGCACACACATCTTATTTGTCCTATGGGTGATGTCAGGTCGCGTCGGCTCAGATTAGATCAGATGACAATCCCAAACACGAATGCTGACAAACTGTAATTCGCATGATGTGCCCCCCCCCCCCCCCCCCCCCCCCTCCTTCACCACAGAGCCAGAAGCTCCATAGTCGAGTCCAATGTTTCTACGTAGAGCTGACTGCACACAATCATTGGCGGTACCACTGGTACATTAAAGGTGGGCCATTTAGTCTAGAATATAACCTCGTGGTGCATGTGTTTTATATGTGTCTTGCATTTGTGTTGCATGTATGTTTCGGTACATGTGTCCTTCATGTATGGTAAGGTATATGTGTGTTACAAGTTGTATCCATGACCCACATGCTCGTCAAAGCATGGAGAGCACTGTCTGTGTGTCATATGTGTCTTTCATGCTTGTTGCGTATTTGTTGCATGTGCGTTCTATGTGTGCTGAAGTGGTTGCGTGTTGTATGTGAGTTATATTACTTGTATGTTACATGTGTCATGCCCTGTTTATGACCCACAGGGAATCCAAAGACAAGGCATGTAGAGCAATGCCTGCCTCCTAGTCAGTGGTCGGCGTCAGTGAGTGTTGCTCTGGACAGAGGGATGAGACAGACCAAGGGGAGTAAGGCTTTACCCAAGACAAGCATGCAGTTCCTGACAAATGTGGTTTCGGAGGCAGGGGGTCCAGTAACCTGGGATTCAGGTGAGCCGGGGGCCCTGACCTATATCATGGTCTTGTAAAACTGGTTACATTCGGGCTCATAGCTTCATGGCCTCGCTTGAACTACGTGCCTGGCAGTTAGGTCTTTAAAACCTTGTTGCCATGGGGTTGAGCAAGTACCTGATAGTTGTTTTAGCTACGCCACAATGTGAAACATATGTGCTACACAAGCATTAGGCATTGGCTACCAGTGGGCTACTGCAAAGTATAGGAAGAAAAAATGCTTAATGCAAAAACAGTCAGTATAATGACTGGAACAAAACAGGACTAGAATCGGCTTCAGAAACAAATAAAACAAGATGAACAATGCACAACATGCAAAGCAGAACATAAGTCAAATGCATAGGGCAGTCAACATTGTACTGGTCCCCAGATTTATCCTACACTATATGGTATGGTATAGGGTACATTGTTAGGTACAGCATGATACATTGGCATACAACACAATAGCATACGACATACAGTACGGTATATGGTACAGCATGATATATTGACATACGACACAATAGCATACAATATTTGGTACGGTGTACAGTACAGCATGATATATTGACATACGACACAATAGCATACGACATACAGTAGGGTACATGGTACAGCATGATACTTTGACATACGGTAGAATAGCATACAACATACAGTACAGTATATGGTACAGCATGATACATTGACATACGACACAATAACATACGGCATACAGTACGACATAGGGTACAGCATGATACATTGACATACGACACAATAGCATACGACATACAGTACGGTAGTACAGCATGATACATTGACATACGACACAATAGCATACGACATACAGTACGACATAGGGTACAGCATGATACATTGACATACGACACAATAGCATACGACATACAGTACGGTGGTACAGCATGATACATTGACATAAGACACAATAGCATACGACATACAGTACGACATAGGGTACAGCATGATACATTAACATACGACACAATAGTATATGGTATATGGTATGGTATTTGGTACAGCATGATACGTTGCTTTGTCGTATGGCATCATACAAAATATGAAGTGATGTGTGGTATGATTTGACTTCTCTATACCTGATGATATCGTTCTTGACAATTATACGCACACGCAAATGTTTGATCCTAACCCTTCAGATACTCCTAGCAACAAGCCGCGAGCTGAGGGTTTGTGGACTGGTTCCATGTCTGTCTTGAAGAGTGGACTGCAGAAGGCCATTCGGCTGGGTCGAGGGTCCTGCGCTGTACGCCTAGCACTACACATCCTGAAGGAGGACCCCTCAGAATTGTTGCGAAGGTGTGACAAATGAAATTGTTGTGCAGGCTGGTGCAGGTGTAATAAAATGAAATGTTGTTGTGTAGGTGTGAGAAAACAAAAACAGACCTGACAGATTTAGGGGAACTTTCGTTGATTTACTCCAGACATAGTCTTTCAATGACCTGCATGTGATTTGAGGCAACATTTAAAAACCCTGGGCAGAAACAACATGTTTCTATGGTCTGGGAGCTAGGGCGAGGATCACCCGGAACACAGGTTGTGGTTCCTAATGCTCTCATGTCTCAGCTCCTAGCAATTTTGCTTATATTTAATCAACTATTTATTTCGGGGGCTACACGCGACTGCTTCCATCCAGCTCCAGTAGTCAACCACTGGACTGACCCCAAAGCAACATGGATTGAAGCATGCACGTACATGGATTGAAGCATGCACGTACATACATATAGGGGGCCACCAATGAATAATTGGTAACGGAGATATGGGCCTCACAAGCTTGGATTGGAGGGGGGGGAGGGAGGGGAGGGGGGGGAGGGATTACATCGTGGTGATCCTGGTCGGTTCATTTGGACCAAGGTCAGGCTCCTGCCTTCTTTGCTCATTTGTTTAGTCAACCACTGCGTAATTGTTTACCCCTTACTCAGTGCTATAGCCTTCTCTTTGACAGCATTGATGGACTTCATTGTCCAAGAGTTGGGCTTCCTTTTCCTTACCTTGAACTCCCAGCACAACTTACTTAAAGAAAACAATTGGGGGGAAAAACTTCCTAGCTTTGGTGCCTAGAAATAACTTATTGGTGAAACCCTGCGTACATATACATAATTATATACCTAAACCTCATATTTAATATACATAATGATTCTGTGCATAACCTTTATTTTCCTTAGGTTGTAAAGACGTTGCTCTCATATTTTAGCCCATTCTCCTATCCTGATATTCTAGAAATATCTTGATTATTATTTTACCTTGGGCAAGTCCATTTTGCCTACGTTGGCTGCCCCCTGGACTGCAACAAGCAAACGTACACTCCCATTGCTATATTGCTCTTGGATTCAAGTCACTCTCTGACCACTTGGACCAGTTGAAGCAATTAAAGCACTCTCTAACCTTGACACCTTGTTCTCTTGGCTATCTGAAAGCAGGCTACCTATCATTTGCCTGGAAGATGCAATACTGCACCCAGCCTTCCCTTTGCTGGTGTGGCTGATGGTGGCGCAGGTAATGATTTCATACAGAGTGTTCTTCCTGCCTCATCTTTTGCTATGAAATGACTTTCATGCCTTCTGCCACATGATGGGTGTGCTGTTCCTATTGCATCCACTGTGATGGAGTGTTATTCTTACCTCCTTTAATTTTACAGGCTATCTTTACTACCTGGTCTATAACGATGGGATTGAGTGTTGCGCTTACCTCGTCTGATGTCATAGAGTGCTCTTTCTACCTTGTGCATGGATATCCATACGACTGCCTTGACCAATGGTATATTTCACCCCGTTGACAACAAGCAGCCCTGTTGCTATGCTGTGATCCACAACATGCATGTGTGCCAAGGGCCTAACAGAGCTGCTCTTGCTCATCTGTTTCGTTATATACCTGCCTGGCTTCAAAGATGAAAGTCTGGGCTTGATTGAACACAACTCGGGCCAAAGCTCCTTTCATCTCCAAAATCCCTCCAAAACTCTCAATATGTCAACAAAGCACTGAAGAAAGCTCTGAAATTTCCCCTAACCACTCAATATTCCTTGCGCGCAGTCTAAGGGATATGTGTTGGGCTCGCAGTTGGCATCAAACCTTCTGCAAATCACCTATGTGCTTGGCCAGGTATGCTATTTAGGCTGACACCTCTTATTCTTTTCAAAACAAATGTGAGGTGGGCTCGTCCCGTTTTGCACCACTGCCACCCCAGCACTCAAATGTTTAATCATGTGCGATTATGATCACGAATCAGCTGGTCCAGATGAAACACTTCAAACTGCAGATGCCTACTTCATCGTTACACCCAGCCACATATATGACGTGTTACTTCATTGGTGCACTGGTGCGCCGTATCTATTAAAATGTAGAAGCTGCAAATTAGGACAACAGACTATGCCTCATAGTGCAAATCCGAGCACAACACAATACAGCACCAGACAAAAGGATGCATGTATGCACAACACAATATGCCAGAGAAAAAACATTCAGGATAAAAACTGGAATAAACAGGACTAGCCTCGGCTTCAGAGACAAGTAAAACAAGATGAGCAATGCACAACACGCAAAGCACTATACACTAAATGGTATGGTATAGGGTACATTGTACGGTACAGCATGATATTTCAACGTACGACACAATAGCATACATATGGTACTGTATATGGTACAGCATGATGCATTGACAAACGGCACAATATCATACGTCATACAGTACTGTATACGGTACAGCATGATATATTGGCATACGGCACAATAGCGTACAACAAATGGTGCGACATAGGGTACAGCATGATATATTGGCATACGGCACAATAGCGTACAACATATGGTACGGTATACGGTACAGCATGATATATTGGCATACGGCACAATAGCGTACAACATATGGTACGGTATACGGTACAGCATGATATATTGGTATACGGCACAATAGCGTACAACATATGGTACGACATAGGGTACAGCATGATATATTGGCATACGGCACAATAGCGTACAACATATGGTACGACATAGGGTACAGCATGATATTTTGGCATACGGCACAATAGCGTACAACATATGGTACGGTATACGGTACAGCATGATATATTGGCATACGGCACAATAGCATACAACATATGGTACGGTATACGGTACAGCATGATATATTGGCATACGGCACAATAGCGTACAACATATGGTACGGTATACGGTACAGCATGATATATTGGCATACGGCACAATAGCGTACAACATATGGTACGGTATACGGTACAGCATGATATATTGGCGTACGGCACAATAGCGTACAACATATGGTACGGTATACGGTACAGCATGATATATTGGCATACGGCACAATAGCGTACAACATCTGGGACGGTATACGGTACAGCATGATATATTGGCATACGGCACAATAGCGTACAACATATGGTACGACATAGGGTACAGCATGATATATTGGCATACGGCACAATAGCGTACAACATATGGTACGGTATACGGTACAGCATGATATATTGGCATACGGCACAATAGCGTACAACATATGGTACGGTATACGGTACAGCATGACATATTGGCATACGGCACAATAGCGTACAACATATGGTACGACATAGGGTACAGCATGATATATTGGCATACGGCACAATAGCGTACAACATATGGTACGGTATACGGTACAGCATGATATATTGGCATACGGCACAATAGCGTACAACATATGGTACGGTATACGGTACAGCATGATATATTGGCATACGGCACAATAGCGTACAACATATGGTACAACATAGGGTACAGCATGATATATTGGTATACGGCACAATAGCGTACAACATATGGTACGACATAGGGTTCAGCATGATATTTTGGCATACGGCACAATAGCGTACAACATATGGTACGGTATACGGTACAGCATGATATATTGGCATACGGCACAATAGCGTACAACATATGGTACGGTATACGGTACAGCATGATATATTGGCATACGGCACAATAGCGTACAACATACAGTACGACATAGGGTACAGCATGATATATTGGCATACGGCACAATAGCGTACAACATATGGTACGACATAGGGTACAGCATGATATATTGGCATACGGCACAATAGCGTACAACATATGGTACGGTATACGGTACAGCATGATACATCAACGTACGAAACAATAGCATACAACATATGGTACTGTATATGGTACAGCATGATGCATTGACATACGACACAATATCATACGTCATACAGTACGGTATACGGTACAGCATGATATATTGGCATACGGCACAATAGCGTACAACATATGGTACGGTATACGGTACAGCATGATATATTGGCATACGGCACAATAGCGTACAACATACAGTACGACATAGGGTACAGCATGATATATTGGCATACGGCACATTAGCGTACAACATATGGTACGGCATAGGGTACAGCATGATATATTGGCATACGGCACAATAACGTACAACATATGGTACGGTATACGGTACAGCATGATATATTGGCATACGGCACAATAGCGTACAACATATGGTACGACATAGGGTACAGCATGATATATTGGCATACGGCACAATAGCGTACAACATATGGTACGACATAGGGTACAGCATGATATATTGGCATACGGCACAATAGCGTACAACATATGGTACGGTATACGGTACAGCATGATACATCAACGTACGAAACAATAGCATACAACATATTGTACTGTATATGGTACAGCATGATGCATTGACATACGACACAATATCATACGTCATACAGTACGGTATACGGTACAGCATGATATATTGGCATACGGCACAATAGCGTACAACATATGGTACGGTATACGGTACAGCATGATATATTGGCATACGGCACAATAGCGTACAACATATGGTACGACATAGGGTACAGCATGATATATTGGCATATGGCACAATAGCGTACAACATATGGTACGGTATACGGTACAGCATGATATATTGGCATACGGCACAATAGCGTACAACATATGGTACGACATAGGGTACAGCATGATATATTGGCATACGGCACAATAGTGTACAACATATGGTACGACATAGGGTACAGCATGATATATTGGCATACGGCACAATAGCGTACAACATATGGTACGGTATACGGTACAGCATGATATATTGGCATACGGCACAATAGCGTACAACATACAGTACGACATAGGGTACATCATGATATATTGGCATACGGCACAATAGCGTACAACATACAGTACGACATAGGGTACAGCATGATACATTGGCATACGGCACAATAGCGTACAACATATGGTACGGTATACGGTACAGCATGATATATTGGCATACGGCACAATAGCGTACAACATATGGTACGGTATACGGTACAGCATGATATATTGGCATACGGCACAATAGCGTACAACATATGTACGACATAGGTACAGCATGATATATTGGCATACGGCACAATAGCGTACAACATACAGTACGACATAGGGTACAGCATGATATATTGGCATACGGCACAATAGCGTACAACATACAGTACGACATAGGGTACAGCATGATATATTGGCATACGGCACAATAGCGTACAACATACAGTACGACATAGGGTACAGCATGATATATTGGCATACGGCACAATAGCGTACAACATATGGTACGACATAGGGTACAGCATGATATATTGGCATACGGCACAATAGCGTACAACATACAGTACGACATAGGGTACAGCATGATATATTGGCATACGGCACAATAGCGTACAACATATGGTACGATAGGTACAGCATGATATATTGGCATACGGCACAATAGCGTACAACATATGTACGGTATAGGTACAGCATGATATATTGGCATACGGCACAATAGCGTACAACATACAGTACGACATAGGGTACAGCATGATATATTGGCATACGGCACAATAGCGTACAACATACAGTACGACATAGGGTACAGCATGATATATTGGCATACGGCACAATAGCGTACAACAGGTACGACATAGGGTACAGCATGATATATTGGCATACGGCACAATAGCGTACAACATATGGTACGATACGGTACAGCATGATATATTGGCATACGGCACAATAGCGTACAACATATGGTACGGTATACGGGTACAGCATGATATATTGGCATACGGCACAATAGCGTACAACATATGGTACGGTAACGGTAGCATGATATATTGGCATACGGCACAATAGCGTACAACATATGGTACGACATAGGGTACAGCATGATATATTGGCATACGGCACAATAGCGTACAACATATGGTACGGTATACGGTACAGCATGATATATTGGCATACGGCACAATAGCGTACAACATATGGTACGACATAGGGTACAGCATGATATATTGGCATACGGCACAATAGCGTACAACATAGGTACGACATAGGGTACAGCATGATATATTGGGCATACGGCACAATAGCGTACAACATATGGTACGGTATACAGTACAGCATGATATATTGGCATACGGCACAATAGCGTACAACATATGGTACGATAGGGTACAGCATGATATATTGGCATACGGCACAATAGCGTACAACATATGGTACGACATAGGTACCAGCATGATATATTGGCATACGGCACAATAGCGTACAACATATGGTACGGTATAGCGGTACAGCATGATATATTGGCATACGGCACAATAGCGTACAACATACAGGTACGACATACAGCATGATATATTGGCATACGGCACAATAGCGTACAACATATGGTACGGTATACGGTCGCATGATAGGCATACGGCACAATAGCGTACAACATATGGTACGACATAGGGTACAGCATGATATATTGGCATACGGCACAATAGCGTACAACATGTGGTACGACATAGGGTACAGCATGATATATTGGCATACGGCACAATAGCGTACAACATATGGTACGACTATACAGCATGATATATTGGCATACGGCACAATAGCGTACAACATACAGTACAGACATGATATATTGGCGGCACAATAGCGTACAACAGTACGTAGGGTACAGCATGATATTTTGGCATACGGCACAATAGCGTACAACATATGTACGACATAGGGTACAGCATGATATATTGGCATACGGCACAATAGCGTACAACATACGGTACGGTAGCATGATATATTGGCATACGGCACAATAGCGTACAACATATGGTACGGTATACGGTACAGCATGATATATTGGCATACGGCACAATAGCGTACAACATATGGTACGACATAGGGTACAGCATGATACGGCACAATAGCGTATAACATACAGTACGACATAGGGTACAGCATGAATATATTGGCATACGGCACAATAGCGTACAACATATGGTACGGTATACGGTACAGCATGATATATTGGCATACGGCACAATAGCGTACAACATATGGTACACATACGGTAGGTACAGCATGATATATTGGCAATACGGCACAATAGCGTACAACATATGGTACGGTAAATATGCATGATATATTGGCATACGGCACAATAGCGTACAACATACAGTACGACATAGGGTACAGCATGATATATTGGCATACGGCACAATAGCGTACAACATATGGTACGGTATACGGTACAGCATGATATATTGGCATACGGCACAATAGCGTACAACATATGGTACGACATAGGGTACAGCATGATATATTGGCATACGGCACAATAGCGTACAACATGTGGTACGGTATACAGTACAGCATGATATATTGGCATACGGCACAATAGCGTACAACATACAGTACGACATAGGGTACAGCATGATATATTGGCATACGGCACAATAGCGTACAACATATGGTACGGTATACGGTCCAGCATGATATATTGGCATACGGCACAATAGCGTACAACATATGGTACGGTATACGGTACAGCATGATATATTGGCATACAGCACAATAGCGTACAACATACAGTACGACATAGGGTACAGCATGATATATTGGCATACGGCACAATAGCGTACAACATACAGTACGACATACGGTACAGCATGATATATTGGCATACGGCACAATAGCGTACAACATATGGTACGACATAGGGTACAGCATGATATATTGGCATACGGCACAATAGCGTACAACATGTGGTACGACATAGGGTACAGCATGATATATTGGCATACGGCACAATAGCGTACAACATATGGTACGACATAGGGTACAGCATGATACATTGGCATACGGCACAATAGCGTACAACATACAGTACGACATAGGGTACAGCATGATATATTGGCATAC
The DNA here is from genome assembly GCA_022414725.1 of Microglena sp. YARC. Taxonomy (NCBI): domain Eukaryota; kingdom Viridiplantae; phylum Chlorophyta; class Chlorophyceae; order Chlamydomonadales; family Chlamydomonadaceae; genus Microglena; species Microglena sp. YARC. The sequence goes on from CM039462.1 coordinate 71,266,294, forward strand.
GGCACAATAGCGTACAACATACAGTACGACATAGGGTACAGCATGATATTTTGGCATACGGCACAATAGCGTACAACATACAGTACGACATAGGGTACAGCATGATATATTGGCATACGGCACAATAGCGTACAACATATGGTACGGTATACGGTACAGCATGATATATTGGCATACGGCACAATAGCGTACAACATATGGTACGGTATACGGTACAGCATGATATATTGGCATACGGCACAATAGCGTACAACATATGGTACGACATAGGGTACAGCATGATATATTGGCATACGGCACAATAGCGTATAACATACAGTACGACATAGGGTACAGCATGATATATTGGCATACGGCACAATAGCGTACAACATATGGTACGGTATACGGTACAGCATGATATATTGGCATACGGCACAATAGCGTACAACATATGGTACAGGATACGGTACAGCATGATATATTGGCATACGGCACAATAGCGTACAACATATGGTACGGTATACGGTCCAGCATGATATATTGGCATACGGCACAATAGCGTACAACATATGGTACGGTATACGGTACAGCATGATATATTGGCATACGGCACAATAGCGTACAACATACAGTACGACATAGGGTACAGCATGATATATTGGCATACGGCACAATAGCGTACAACATATGGTACGGTATACGGTACAGCATGATATATTGGCATACGGCACAATAGCGTACAACATATGGTACGACATAGGGTACAGCATGATATATTGGCATACGGCACAATAGCGTACAACATGTGGTACGGTATACAGTACAGCATGATATATTGGCATACGGCACAATAGCGTACAACATATGGTACGGTATATGGTACAGCATGATATGCTGATTTATCATATAAAAAATATGGTGCAATATGTGGTATGATATGATTTCTCTATCCTTGATGATATCGTACTTGACAAACATACGCACACACAAATGTTTGATGCTTACCCTACAGATACTTTCAGCAACAAGCAGGCAACAGACTATGCCTCACAATACAAATCCCAGCTCAACACAACACAGCGCTGTATAAATGGATGCATGGGTGCGTAACACAATATGCCAGAGCAAAACATAACCGCTCCTGTCCACCACCTGTTGGAGCAGGTGAAAGTGCGAGACTTCCTTCCTCCAGCAGATGAGTTTGGTCTGTCAAGTGGGCGGTCTTTCACGTTTGACACGGTCGATGACTCCTTTCCTCTTCTACCATGTGAGGCACTCATGGTCAAGGTAAGATGCCATGGATCATGATATAGGCAGACCATAGTTAAGTCAGGATTGTGATATGGACCATGATGCGCGCGTCATGGACCATGATGGTATGGATCATGATAGATGGCAGGATGATCATTGCTATGCTATTGACTTCAGAGCTTTCTTCCAGCTTTATGTTTGCTCTCCGTACAGTCTCCGTACAGCTTAGTATGGGATTTCCATGTGAGTCAGCAGGACATATGTAGCAGTAAATATGAGAATACGAATAAGAAAAAAATTGTCTGCATGAACCATGTCAGGCACATCGGTTGTGTTCCACCCAGTTATATGAATGTGCTCATGGTACAACACTCAGTGCATGTAGACAAGTTTCATTCCAGGGGTAGCTCCACCTTCGAACAATCAAGAATTTAATACCAAGCATAGATTATCAGGAGGGGCTAATTAAACCTATCACTTGCCCTGCAGTGTATCCTGCTACGTGCATCCTACGGCGGTATGGACTGCGACATGACAATGCTCTGGGAATATGCAGCTCTGTGGTCCAAACGGTTCAAGGACTCGGAGCTTGTACACTCAGGGCTGCACACAGACGTGGAGGGGGACACAGGAGGATCAAGAGTGGTGGCTTCAGTTGAGGAGCTTGAGCCCTGCTGGCTGACTTTTATTGGAAGGTAAGCAGCTTGTGGCATATCTCCCATAGGCTTGGTTGCAAGGATGACAAAGCCCCACTTTGATTGTTGAATGTATACTGAGAAAAATATGCTCAAATAAGTTTTCTGCTCGTACTTCATTATTTTATCGCATCGTGAATCTGTCCGCTTGTTCATTTGTTTACCGTACTGGTATTTATTTACCGTACTGGTATTCACTCATGCATTTGGATTGTTCATTTGTTCAGCCATCTATCCATCAGTCCATCCATCCACCTACCCATATGTATTGCCATGTGCTTTCATTCTACGAGGCCAATTTTTGCTGTGCCATACCACGTAGGTATGATGCCTACCCGCTACCTAGGCCTGTGCTTCACCCTTGCATGTGTACATTCATATATCCATCCATCCAGCCAGCCAGCCATATCTTCCACCCCGTGGTTTGGCTTTAAGAGACAAATGTTTGTTTGCCGTACCACCCAGGTTGTATAATGCCTACCCCCCAGTGGTGGAACTGGGCTTCGTACACACAGTGGGGGCTGTACAACGCTCTGACATCCCTCTCCCGTCCATCGACTTCCATGTCTCAGACATTATTCAGCACATGCTGACCCGACCCCAGGTGTGTGACATTTCACCTCGGGCATGTAGGATGGGGCAGGGTGGGGAGGTTGGGGGGGGGGATTGTCATTGATTTACCTAAGTCAGATGAGTGTGGAGGATCTGTCACCATTAGCCAATGCTTGGATCGAGGAGAATGGAATGTGAGTGTTGAAGCCATGTCAAAGGGGCAGTGTCTGTACCCCAGGCCACAGAGGGTGAGAAACATGCCTGTTTACGAGTCGGAAGGGGTGCGTGTGTGTGGAGGGGGTCATTTAAGGTTGACCCCAGACCTGATGGGTAAGGTGCCTGGACATCGTTCAGGTATTAGCCAGGTTTATTCAAAACGTTACGTTTCATGTCTCACACAGATATGAATGCCCACGGAACATAGATTTTGGCACATGAAATGTAGTTTTGAGAACAGTTCTGTCTCAAATTTGAGATTTGAAGTACCCTTAAACATCCCATGTGATAGACTTGCTACTGTTAGAAGTGACCTTCCCAATGCCCAATACCTTCCTTGCACCACCCATCCCTTCCTGCCCAGATTGCATCGGCACTTAACGAGTTTGCGGCAGGCAGCAATGAAGGCACTGACTCAAGCAGCATCCTGAAGAGTGCGATGTGGCTGCGCAGGAGTGGCCTCAATTCGAAGATCTTTCTACAGTGGCCTATCTTACACCGTGTGACCAATTCCACTCTTTTGGGAGGGATGAACAGAACAAGCGTTGTCAGTCCACCCATTCACTCCACCTCCACACCTGCTACTACTGCTGGTGCTGCTCCTCCTCTTTCTACCATTGCTACTGGTGCTGCTGCTGCTCATCCTGCCAGTGCTGGCACTGGTGCTACTTCAACCAGCGGGCTTGCTCCTGTCGTGGAGGCTTTGCTGAAGGAGCACTTGAGCACTTTGTCAAGGCACACCCCCTCTTCCTACACGTGCTACATGCGTGCTTTGAAGTCATACTGTGAATCTGAGGAGCTGAGACGAAATGCAGTGCACACACTGTGGTCCCACATGGCTAAGGAAGCTGACGCATACTCCGTTCAGTATGTTGGCAAGAGATTTAAACCCAAGTGACCAGTATCGTGTGTGTCTTGAGGGTGGTGGGCCACCTGAGATCACTTATGGCCGAGGAGGCCGCTGCATACTCCTCCAAATATCTTGCCAGAATATTAAAATCCAGGTGACATGCTTTGTGCCTCGTGTGTCTTGAGAGGATTCAAAGTTCCAGAGAGGCGCTTGCATTTACACGCCAATAGTCCTAGCCTCTCCTTTGTTTTAATTCCTGGAAAATCAAAGAAATGGCAATTCGAGTCAGCCTGTCACCCGGGTTTTAACACAGCTGAGTCAGATACCACATAACCAGATCTAGATCAATGGATTCTTGTAGGTCAACCTGCAGTACTGGTCGCTTCATACCGCAAGTCTGTTGACAAACAGTTGCGGGCAAACCGAAGGAGGAGGGGGGGGGGGGGGGGGGGGGGGGCTGCATTCCCCTTTGAAAACTCAGTAAATATGAGATGGGATGAAGACTACAACACCTCACCCCTGAGCACCAGGAGTGCAATCACATGAATGGGTGTAGAACGTATCAGTTTATGCCCAGTTGTATCTGTTGAATATGCCCAGGCCCAGTATACTATGTAGGCATAGGCCCAGGATTACTATCTGCTTTGGGGATATTGTGTGCGGTTTAAAACAGCGAATTTAAGCATATTCAGCATATTCATTCAAACAGCCAGCATGTGACTAGCCCCATCTTGGCATGCGTGACAAATGGGGCAGGTGTCTGATGCGGGTGGGTGGGGGTTGCTGCCTTACGGTATTTTCTATCGATATGCCGGCTTCTTGTTCCATAGGTGACCCCACCTAACCTTATGAAATTGTATCCTCTGCCACCAGGGGACGGATACCTGCTGCCAGAAGTGGTGGGTAGCATGTGGGAGGTGCCCGGGGGATGCTGTGATCCACAGTGAAGCGTATGTGCTACGCATGCATGTTGGACCCTAATGTGTGGATTTTGGTGGGGAGGTTAGCCTTGACCCTCCTGGTGAGGTTGGGTGTTGCTATCCTAGGGGGCAGGGTGCCATGAGCTGCCAATAGGGGCTGTACAGACAGACAGACAGACGTGGATCATGTGGGGCACCCCCAATACATTGTCAGTGACGGAGGTATTTCCAGGGCTGTGGGCGGCTTTCCTGGCCAGCTGATCTGTTTCCTCGTTGCCATGGATACCTGCATGGGACCTCCCCTTTTCCAGGGTGGTGAAGGTGCCACTAAGAACTCTGGCCAGGAGGTGTTCTCCAATGTCCTAAAAGAGTTGCTTGTGAGTAAAATCCTCGGCCGTGTGGTAGATAAGTTTCCGAATGAAATGGAGGCTACAGAGGCTATCAATGTAGATGGTGATGGGGGTTGTAGGGGGTGTTTGTGCTAGGGCCTGGTGGATAGCGCATAGTTGTGCTCTATTGTTGGTTATGATGCTGCCAACACCCCCTTGCTTAATTGTAAAGCTTTGGCCCAACAATGGGGAGAATAGCGCAGCCCCGAGGAGGGCCGGGCCCTCAGGTTGGGGGATCTGGCTACCATTGGTGCATAGCTGCTGGCCTACATGGGCGGTGTTTTGGTGGATGCAGGGTTAGGGGGTTGGCGGGTTGAGGTGGGGGATGGGGAGGGGGTGATGGGGTTGGGGATACCAAGGGGCTTGGAGAATGAGTTGGAGAGCCTTAGGTGTTGGGGCGAAGGAGAGGGGGGCAGGGCCGATGATAGGGTGGGGGATGGGTTGGATGTCGTTGTTGGAGGGATGGAGGCAATGAATACCTCCATTCCATGCTTAAGTAAAGGGGATGGCCGGGCCGGGGTGGCACATGGGATTGGCGGTGAGGAGGAGTTGGTCCCTTCGTCCTTGCAGTGGTGGGCGGGATTTCCCCCCCCAGTTCAGAGGGGAGGTTGGGGGATAATGGGCGCCCCGGTCGGGATAGTATCTAGGACCTGGACCCAGGGGTGGGCAGAGTGTGTTACGTTGGCTGTGTGCTTTGTTTGTGGGACCAAGAGGAGGGTGCTGGTTAGGATGGAGTGGTTTTGGGCTGCCTTGGCACGGGTGAGTAGGGAACGTCAATATGATATCATATGATGGGTGGCAGAAGAGTGGCCCTGCTGACCTGTCTGTTTGGACCCCCCAAGACGTGAGGGCTTGAAGGAGGGTGGGGAGCGGTTGGGGTGGAGTCGGTGGAATAGGCTGTCTAGGTCTCGAGCAAATGACCCATGGGAGTGTAGGCGCCCCTGGCTGGGCATGGTTGCTTGGGTTGTATTGTATTGGTGTTGGAGTCTGTTGGCCAAGGAAGTGGGGAGTTGACAGATGCAATGACCAGAGGGGGAGTATAGGTATGTGGTGGCGGGGTGGATGGGTGGAGCTCCTTTGGGTTGGTCATGGGGGAGGAGCCATGTTTGGATATGATAGTGCTCAGTGACTAGGATGTCCAAGTTGGGGTGCCTGTCCAGGGGTCTACGTGGATAGATTGCATGAGGGTGCCCCTGGGCATTGAATTGGCCTGTCAGGGTCCACTACCCTTGGGTTGGGCGTTGGTGAGGTTGGGGTCCTTCCTGGGATAAGAGGGGTTGTTAGCTAGCATGGTGTGCAAGGCTATGTTATGGACCTCTAAGAGGGCGTTGGTGGCTTCGTCCCATGTGCGTTTGATCAACTTTAACCAAGTTTGCAAGCACCTGCCTTTTCTGGTAATCAGTGGACTTGATTCATAATTCACACTGCAAGCACCAAGGTTGTTCAGGAGGACACCCAGCTCTGCATTCTGACACGCAACCAATTTACAGCCTGCGTCCTGAGAAGCAACCAACCTACTGAAGCTGCACCTGCGACGCAGGACGCAGCGTCCTGAACCACCCTGGCAAGCACCTGCCTTGTCTGATCTGTATTCCTGATTCAGAATCTAGGTTGCAGGCACCTGCCTTTTCTGGTCATCTTTGGACTTGATTTATAATTCAGACTGCAAGCACCTGCATTGTCTGGTCTGTATACCTGGAGTTCTGGTTTCCCCAAAGCAAACGTGAGCAAATTTATGGAGCGTCAGATCATAAAGAATCGCTAGTATTAGTGTACATAATATTTTGGGCCCCCTTTTTTACTCTCGCCAATCCATATTGCCGCCAACATATCATGCGCCTGTTGTAGAAGTTCAGGACGCTCCAGTTCTTGAAGCACATATTGGGAATATAATAAATGCCGCGTACCTACATGATTTTTCTCCTTTCCCTATACCGATTTATTGCACAAACCCGAATCTAAACGCATCTAGCCGCTTTTGTCCCGAGTCCCAGTTGTGGATAACATTCACGGGTATCGAATGATTGGCATGAGCTTCGTGCATTATTATAACGGTTACGGATTGCTGATGCCTGGCTTGAGCATCGTGCAGCCCGTTACTTGAACATGACATAGCTGCAGCAATTTGGCTGCTCGCCGTCTTTGACAGTAAAACAATACCAGTAAAATACAAACGCCAACCCGACGCAATCAAATATTTTCCCATTTCTTCATTGTCTTCTTCTTTCTATCGTTTGATTTTTCATGTTTTGATTTTTTACTCAACGTTTTGATACGGTAGGCCAAAGTCTCTGGCCCAAGCATTGATCCCCAACTCGCCAGGTTGTAGTTGCTAGTTCACCAGGGTTCCGTCCAAAACACGAGCTACCTAGAGTCCAGAGCCACGCCAAAGTTAATAAGCGGAATGGGTTCGGCTTAACCACAGGCCAGCATGGTGTGTGGTTGCAAAAGCACTGTGCGTGAAATGCGGCCCGATACTAGAATCGAGCCGATATATCAAGTAGTCCTATACAACAAGTTTTTACCTTCCAAATGGTACACCCGCCCACCGCATTGGCCGATTATAGGGTGAAGGCAGAAACGAAACGTCTGTATACACTTTACAAGCTGTGATGCGGTATGTTTTGTGACAAAAGCTTACTTATTTCTCTCACAAAATGTACACGGCCTTGCAATCATCATCGTTGGGCAGCGCAGGAGGTGTATATAAGTACGCACCGGTATGCTGGTATGCGTACTTCTAGAACAACCCGTTTACAACATTTGCACGTACAAGAGTTGTTGTTACAGTCCAGCGACCCTTCATACGAAGAATGATATGCACGACCTCAACAGCTACATAACTATAGAATGCTAGCAGTTAGTCATGCTCTCTATCTTATACATCTACATGTAAATGGTATCCGGGATCTGGTGACTGAGTGGTGCGTAAAAGAGAAAATAACCCTGAAACACAAGACCTAAAACCTAAAACACAATTTAGGTTCTACCCAGATCGCAATACCTTTCAACCTATGTTTATCACACATATGTTTATGATATACCTTATTCAGTTTTTTAAGTTCAGTTTCAAGTTATCCAGAGTTCAAGTTCAAGTTATTCAGGCTGCCATACGAAGAAGAAAAATAAGTGTACTGTGCCCTTATAGACGTTAATCAAGCTTATGACACTGCCAATATAAATCTCTTTGGAAACTACTCGGAGTGTAGAACTTTCCTTCTCCTCTTCTAAGGGCAACAAAAGACCTTTACGAAGATGATACTTATGAATTCGAGTTTACCACCTATGTGATTCTGGAAGATGAACACCAAGTGATGTTTGAATGTATTGGTACTGACGAAGCCTGGCTGAATTCGAGAAGAAAGTATCAGAACCTGATTTCCCAGTCGGAGAGCAAAATAATTCCTCTACATTACCTGATGTGCAATGCAGAAGTTGAAGGTTGAGAGAAGCTTCCTTTGTTCATCCATGTATGTATGCAGAGTCTGGACCAAGTCTTTTTTATAGATCTGAATAGTTTTTTACTGTTTCTATCGTTCAGAAGAAGAGGAGGAAAGAAAACAAAACGGAGAATGAAAAATAAGTGTTTTGTTCGAGTCCACATTTTCTTGGTAATAATTTGTTTCACTGCCGAAGACGGCAATCAGCCAAATTACTGGCTGAAGCTATGTAACCAAGTTCAAGTTTTGCCTTGTCATTAAGAGATCGACATCGAAGGCATGGCACTCAGGTTGTAGATTCCCAAAATAATGATAATAATAAAATAGTGAATTGCTACATACGTCTGTACTCCTTCAGGCGGCTATCCTTCTGTATAGCCGTATGCATACCCCTTTGGCACAAGCTCCACCTTCGCAGGCTTGGGCCCTAGGCACATCTACAGTGGAGCTATAGCTACTTGGTGTTCTGCTGGCAATGGCCTACAGTTGGGCTGTAGCAACTTGAGGTTCTGCTGTCGTTGAGCTTGCTATCGTATGGACTTGCTCGCACTAGATCATGCAGTTCCTCTGCTGTTGTTTGGAGGGTACTGGCGTGGATGTAATCAGAGTCACTGGCACTGAGTTGCAGGGATGCCTGCAGCACAGTTGAGAGGTTTGGTGTAGGTAGCTGTACATACATATCTTCACCCTACTGGCATGGATACAATTAATATTACTGACATTGAGTGAGAAGGATCCCTGGAGCACATTAGAGAGGTGAGTCAATGGGAAGGGTGTCTGAACATACATCTCTCCATCCTACTGGTGTGGATTAAATCAGCACGACTGGCACTCAGTTTCGAGGGGGATGCCTGCAACAGAGGTATTGTATTCCAACCTGAGTACATGAGTGAGGTATATTCTTCTGTGCATGGGTTCTTTGTCCCAGGGGGTGAGTCTCTCAATACAAACCAGCAACTCGTTGAATCACAAATGAAAGGGATGGCCACTGACAGAGGGTCTCCACCTACTCCCTGTAGGTATGTTGCAGTCCAGAGGTAGCCAAATAGGGACTTGTTTGAGGAAAGTCCGACCTCGTACAATCAGTTTCAACTCTGGATAATCACCTTGGTGATTAAAATGCTTAGCAAGCTGCGCTACTTTTACATTGCTAAATTTTTGAAGCACCGTAAACTAGCGCAGCTTGTGCCTTCTAACATTTTAAGGCAAAGGCACTATCAACAGGTTTCAAATACCATGTTGAAACTCTTTGAGGCGGAAATGATTGCACATAAGTTATGGGAACGTGACCATTTCGCCACCATTCTAAAAAATATCCGCCTTTACTCAGTCGATTAATTGCTCAATTGGAATTTAGATTACTTGCGAATAAGATGCAAAACAAATTCTCTCAAAGCAAGTGCGCCCCAGCCCATGTCTTCACACAATGCAGCTAGCCCGCTTACTACATTTTGAGATGATGAAGATTACATGAAGGCTAGAAATTACAAAAGTGACAAGAGATAAAAAAAATCCTTTTAAATGCCTTGAAGGCATAAGAAGGGGGAAGGGTTATGCCCTCTCAAATTACCCTGCCTCCGGCTTATGCCTGAAAGGTACTTGCTTATCCTTTAGAGGAGGCCCCGTATATGCTAAATTAAACAAACAACTGACGACGTGGTCCCCAACGAAGCAAATAAGGCAACTCCCACCCACACAACCACACCCAGCTAATTAATATCTACCCAGCTGAATCAAATCTACCTACCTGCATTTCTTCAGCTGCCTGATGCTACAGAGTAAATGGCCTCCCTCAGTCAGTCTTCGGCACTTGAGGAAAGCAAAGCTCTACTTCGTTGATGAAGCTGGGTGCCTCTCTCCACCCCTGAGGTTGGCGCGTGCGTGTAACACTGCCAAACAAACTTCTGGGGCGACCTTTGGGATGGGAAAAACGGTGAGGGACATGGAGGGAGGTGGGTATAGATATGCTTGAGATAGGTAGTGGTTTAGGCTGGATGAGGCCAGACGGTCGTTAGTATAGGAGGTGGAATGGTGGCAAACAGAAGGTGAGGCTGGATGACTATCTCGACCCCTTGGGTTGAGGCAAGTGTATGTAGCGCTGCCTCACAACTTCTGCGTGGGGTGCCCTTTGGAATGGAAGAGTGGTGAGGCGGGGGAACATGGAAGCTTGATATGGGATGTCATTGAGATGGGATGGAGGTAGATAGGCGGTGATTGAAGCGGGATGAGGGCAGATGAGTGGTGATTGAGGATGAGTTCAGATGGGTGGGCCCCCTTAACCTCACGCCTCGTCATAAGGCGAAACATTTGTAATGTATTTATGCCCGGACGTGCATGGTGCAATCTCTTCTTTTAGCTGCCACTATAGCTAGCAAGGTAGATCCTGATATTACCCACCCCTCACCACCATGATCAAGAACTAAAGAAATTGACTGAGCACAGGGTTGAAATAGGCAAATCCGTACTTTGCCCAGACTGTTTAGAACTCCTTGTCGAAGTATATGAGGCAGGCTAGTCCCTTCTAGCACGTGCCTTCCCAATGACTGTAATCTGGAGCACCAAAGAGAATGATTCAGTATTGCTATGCATGGATAACTCCTGAGGGCTGGCAGGCCTCCCCTATTGGTGGTTGACTACAGCGCAAGCGAACGGGCTTGCCCCCTCAACCGCACGCCATGTCTCAAGATGGAACATTGGTTTATGTATTTATGCCCGAATGTGCATGGCGCACCTCCGCACCTCACGAATGTTGCCGCTACTCCCAGCAGCAAGCCCATAACAAGCAGCCTAACTGCGCTTTTCATGTGCGACAACAGGGCGCACTCACTTCCCCTTCCCCTTTGGGTGACCATTGTGCAGCGTTGAAGATGTGCTTGGAGCATAATACGAGAGATAAAACAGCTTTGCTGGCAACACTAGAATCTGGTTCCTGAGGAGGGGTTAGGGAAAGGGTACCACATGATTGCATACATGAACACAGCTTGTGCAGTATTAGGGGTATTCTTTGAGCACATGAAACATGCATTATTTAATCACTGGCGCCTGATGAGCTTTAACTCAGCTGACAGCGCCCATCAGGACAGTCTCGTCCTGCCAATCTGGGCAGGCACATGCTGATCAGAACAGTTCTGACCCATCTTGGTACGGTACACTTGGTGGTCCATTGGTTCCCTCATATCTGGGGACAAGGCAAACCTCATCCATGGTGATCTCCCTCTTTGTCAAGAACAGTTTATATTATCTTATCAAAATCGCATATCTCCCCCCCTGGTCCTAATTAGTGTCCATCAAGACTTATGTCATGCAGAAGCATGTATATGTTTTCTCTGCCACAAACTTCTTTCATGCGAAACCAATTATGGCGGGCGGTGGAGTCACGGTATTCCTTCTCTCCCCATCCATGCAGGGGGTGCCCTTCCATACACCCAGGTAGTGTTTGATGGATAGCCAGGGGGTTGATTTTCCATAGGAGTAGACAAGGATGCACAAAATATTCTAAGAACTCGAAGTAATCTTTAGGAGGTCCTTGTCTACTGTGTAAATTAGTGACCTGACTGCTCAGGAATTCGTTTGAAGTGAAGAATTGCATCTCCAGCATCATGCAAGAATAGAGAATATGGCAACAAGTGTTATACCACGACAATGCTAGTTCATGCCCTTTCAGCTGCAAGAAAGCTGCGTTAATCAAGTGTAAACAGACTCAACAGGCGTCTCAGTCCTAGCCCCCCCCCCCCCCCCCCCCCCCCCCCCCCGCCGCCCCCCCCCCCCCTGCGACCAAAAATGTAGACGGTGTGTAAGGAACTCAGTTAGAGATAACAATGTACTAAAATCTATCTATGACCAGATCCGATTTAGCCTGCCCACCATATCACATCCAATTTTTGTATCGATGGCAGTGAGTATTATCTCCTATGAGCGTTACCAAAACATGAACATGTCAGTCTCATGCAAGCAAACTGCTGAATTCATGTACTTTAATATTATCTTATGTGGCATATGAATAGGCAAACATGCCGAGTACTGCCTGATTTGAAGTATGCCGTGAGATATTGATGTGCAAAGTAGGTGTTTGGAAACAAGAACACCCAATATACGTGAAGAATGTGGATTTTAAGAACATATGTGGTCCCCTGTATATTCTGTGAGCATGTATGATATTGTAGTCCATGTACAAATATGATTTGACGGTTACATTACGTAATTGTAAGTTTTTGGAAAATCGTATTTTCGGTCCATGAGAGATTTGAACCCGCGACCTCGGTATTTTGATCAAGTGGTAGGGCGCCACTTGCCCTACTCATCAAACCCTCTCACTGCCTGACCAGGGTGGCTATCAGATACTCAAAGACTGATAAATGATTAGGGGTGTCCAGCATGATATCGTACAATTACTATGACGAGAACAACATTTTTCACCATGGGCTCCAGCACTGCAACTTAGGCCTACCAGAGGCTCGATGCTGATGTGAATCTATCCGATTTAGGGAAGAGTTACGACCCCAACGAGTCAAAAGATGTTGACATTTATGTGCCAAGCATGCAGACATTTTACTACACGCAGGAGCTGTAGATTAGGTAGACATAGAGGCAGGAATCTGATCCAGACATGCTGGATCTGTCGAGGGGTACATTTACTGGCAAGGGTTTAGGGTTTATATGTACCATTAATTATATGCACATATGTAAATGACCAATACTGCAGATTGCCTAAAAGGGGCAACTCTCGTCAACCCTAAAACAAGTGTGGGAATATGTATTATTGCTTTCCGGTTTGAACATGAATCACAAACTTGTGTACCTGGGGTATTCTCAGTTGTATCAGAGAAGCTCTGCAATGAATGAGTGAGTCTGGACTCTGAAAATGTGCTACGTACATTCATGGGCAAATCTGGGTATTCAGCAAACACGGCGTGTTAACACCTCCTGGTCATAAACCCTTCACACTTTCATTCCAGTGGGTTAAGGTCGGCACATCTTCAACCAGAGCATTTGCAGGTAACGTAGTCTGCATTCACTGACTGCGAAAATTCACCACAACACTCCAACCCACATATATTGGCACTCCTTGCAACGCTATTAGCTTATACGCACCGCATGAAACTCACTTCAGGTCAGCTCTCCTGCCACAGGGAGTGTCTTGAAGTTGGAGTTACGGATGAACCTTGTCCTCACTCTCCTACAATGAGTTGGCTTTGGTAGCTCTGGTAGCTTTGGTAGCTTGGCGCAGGGTGGCCTACGTAGCTGCTGTCATTCTCAACTCATCCTTTTGATGAGCTGCTGCAATAAGCTCTGCTGGCACATGCCTGCCTAACATTCAATTGTCATATGTAGGAAGTATTCTTGCTATGCATTCAATGACATCCGTAGTATTCAACATGTAAGTGTAGGAGGAACTATAGCTACTATCATCTGACATCATCCAAGTCGCATAAGTAATATATTAATTCTGTCTCCTTGGTTGTCACTAAGTTCCCTGGGATTCAGTAAACTTTGAGGTTGTCAGTCAAGGTCTGTAATATGAGAGATGTCTTTAACAATTTCAGATATAAATAGGGACCGGCATATCATATGAATTTGACCTGAGGCGAGTATGATATCATACGAATTGCATCATATGATATTGAAGATCAATGGTAACTCCAGCCTAGTCAGACTGCCAGCAAATGATATCATAAGATGACATGCTATCATATTGCCGTTCCCTACAAGTATGCCACATTGTTGAATGCACGTCTCATGGGTTGGCGGTTGGAGGATGTATAGAGGCACGCCTCCAGGCAAGCAGGTTTCCTAAAAGACCACACAACCACAGACCATGTACACACACTTGACCACCTAATATACAAAAATACAAATCACCAGGCTAGACGCCGATGCCAAAGACTCTACACATGCTTTGTGGAACTGTCCTAGATCTTTGACACTAAATAAATACCCAAACTTTCGTTGAGGTCAGATGCACTAGTCCTGGACGCATGAGAGCAGCCCTTGTGGCCTACTATGCTAGGGTACACGAGTGGGTACGTACGTATGCTGGTCTCACAGCAACATTTGTCTCTAATATGGATATGGTAAACCAAGACTGCCTATTACCCCCCTCTTTGTTTGGGTTATGATGCTAGTCTTCGCTGATGACATAGTGTTCTTAGTATCAAGCGCCCATGAGCTCCAGAAATCCCTCTCGGCTTTCTCAGAGTTTTCTGACTTACAGGAGTTAACAGTAAAGCTGACCCAGGTGGTTGTCTTCACCAGAGAAAGAGTGGCGGAACAACCAACTGCAACCATTACCTTCAAGGGGAGCCTTTTAAACCAAGCCGAAGAGTACACGTACTTAGGTATAGTGTTCCACTGGAAACAAGGGGCCGTCTGGGGGGCGAGGCCATGACAATAGCTGCCAAGAGGGCCTGGTTTTCAATGCAACAACAAGCAAGGGCCCAACACATTTTAGAGACTGTTCTATGCTACATATTTGACGCCCTTGTGATGCCCATCTTGTTGCATGGGTGCCAAGTATGGGGCACCAACAAAAGGCTGGCCGACCTTACAGACAGCATGCACCACAGACCATGTAACACCCTTAATCCACTGCCAACACACACCAAAAAAATATCAAGTAGAGGGGGGGTAGGCCTTGAGCCAAGCTTCCACCAAGGCTGCTTTGGCTGCCTTGCCTTGGTCTTGTCCGCCACATGGCCAATGCTTGTAGGTCCTTTTGAACTCTTTCAAAGAGATATCCATGAATGAAGCATAGTCTCCCCAAGTCTCCTTGGCCATTTGGGAGGCAAGGAAGGCATACAAGTGCCTAAGGGGCTCTGAGGTATGTGGGAAGTAGGTGGAGTAAAACTCTTGTTGTTCCTTGGTGGTGAGGTTACCCCAAGGAATTCCCCAACCATGAAGCACCACTGCAAACCCCTTGTCCCACATCTTGGGTGCCTCTTGCAAGGTGAGTGCATGGCCATCACTATCCAACAGGAACTGGGTAGTCTTCTTCGCCTCACCTACTTGGTTGAGGAGATGGGGCCTACCCAATGTGAGGTAGGCCTCAACGACCCTGCCGCCCAAAGTGCTTAAGGAGATGGATTCACGAGACTCTTCCACCACCACCTTGCGCCTCTTGCCATCACTGCGGGAGACAAAGGTGCTCTTCTGGGGGTTGTAGAAGTTGATGCAAGGCTCACTAGAGAGATACACCAAGTTCCTAGACTTCCCCAGAGGCTGGTGCTTCTCATCACCAACCACATTGGAGACATGCAAGTCAACAAGGGCATCCAACCCACTGGGGCACTTGTACCCCCAAGAAAGTACCGCTATAGTGGCCAACTTGAGCTTTTCAGCCACTTCACAGGTGAGGACATCACTGGTGTTCAAGGCATCTAAAGCAAACCTGGCTACAGCATCAACTGACCTACCCACCAAGGTTTTGATGGCAAGTGCAGCTCGCACGTTGGGGGCATGAGACACATCATCCAACAATTGGGGGAAGGTAGACTCAGCATGCCTTGGCTTCTTGTAGGAGGGGTGGAAGCTACCAGTCAACCAATCAAAGTTGTGGATGTCACCCCCCTCATGAATACACTCAACCAGCCACTTCTTCCAATAGGCCAAGTTGGAGGCTAAGGAGACATCACTGGGGGCACCGTGATCCACGCCCTCCTCCTTTTCTTGTCTACTTACCCCCGCGTACTCCACCTTGTTGAAGCGGTGTTTACGTCTGTCACTTTGGAAGGCAGTCACCACTGGAGAAATGGGCGCACCCTCTGCTTCACTAGGATGATTGTACTGTTCCCATAAACCTGGTGAGACACACGAAGGAGTGGCAGCAGGGCTGCCGGTGTCAAGCAGATCTGGGGAGACACACAAAGCAGCAGCACTTTCTTTTTCAATCTCAGCTACTGCAATCGGTTTTGCTTCAGGAGTTGAAACCTTGGCGACTAGAGCCTGAGGAGGCTGAATGCATCCGACCTGCTGTGAGCCAGATTGTGGACCTGATTTTGTGCATAGTTGTGTAGTGCGTGATGGCTCAAGACTGACTGGCTGTGAGATAGGCTTTGCAGTTGGGATCTGCCTACTGCGGGATCTGCCTTCATCTGTTACAGCACAACAATCAGCATCACCCACAGCTGTTCTGGCAGTAGGACCGGTAGAGCCATCAGCTGGGATTGTCTTGGTTGCACCCAGCATAGCTGCTTTCCGCGCTGCCTTGCTTTGATTTGGTGCTGACTGAATGGGCTTGACCCCAGCTGCCCGGGTGGACGAAGCTGGGGCTGTAGCCGCCACATGCCCCAGAAGAGCATAGCGTGCTGTGCCTCCCATAGGAGCACTGCAGCTCCCGGGAGGTAGCTGGCGATGTTTAAGCAGCTTGCAAGCGGATCCTCCATCTTCAACACTGTTATTAAACAGAGCAGTAAGCCGCATTTGCACACACTTTTCAGGCTTGGGATCGTTAGGCTGCAAGGTCTCAGAGATGATAGTCTCGTTGGAAAGGGAATCTTCAGCTCCGCTTTCGCAGCCCAGGTCAAAACTAGAAGTCCACATCTCTCCATCAGTGTTGCCAGGTGGGGCAGGGCACAGAGAGGGTGGTACAGATCCCACAAGAGGCCCTGTCACTGGAGGAGCAGCTGTGCTGCCTGCGTTGCCACCCTACAGCACGTAGGGGGAAATATATTCAAATAAATATGAAAGTCTATTTGGCATGCAGGTCTATAACAACAACAAGCTACAACAACAAATTCCCAAAATATTCATCCAACAAACCAGTTTCTTGCTTCTGATACTGAACCCGATGGTTGATTTTAAACAATATCTCACTAGATGGAAGGCATGTGCTCCATACAATCAAGACCCCTGAATGGCATGTGTAGCCTGACTGGCGTGTGTAGCCTGACTGGCGTGTGTAGCCTGAATGGTGTGTGTAGCCTGAATGGCGTTTGTAGCCTGACTGGCGTGTGTAGCCTGACTGGCGTGTGTAGCCTGAATGGTGTGTGTAGCCTGAATGGCGTTTGTAGCCTGACTGGCGTGTGTAGCCTGAATGGCGTGTGTAGCCTGTATGGCTTGTGTAGCCTGAATGGCGTGAGTATCCTGACTGGCGTGTGTCGCCTGAATGAGGTGTGTCGCCTGAATGGCTTGTGTCGCCTGAATAGCGTGTGTCGCCTGAATGGCGTGTGTCGCCTGAATGGGGTGTGTCTCCTGAATGGCGTTTGTAGCCTGAATAGCGTGTGTAGCCTGACTGGCGTGTGTAGCCTGAATGGGGTGTGTAGCCTGAATGCCACTGGAACAATTGTGGGCCAACTGGATAGACTGCATATAAGGAGATGCGATCATCTGTCCATTGACTCTTTCCGACATCCTTCTCGCTTGCGCAGCTGGTGTACATACCTGGTTAGCAGGGGGGGCCTCTTCGGGAATACAGGTATTCTGCAAGACTGCTCTTCTTCTCCCTGTCTCTCCAGCCTTGACCGTAGAATCCTTTGTCGGTGCCACACAGGGCAGCCCTGCATGAAAGTGTTTTGAGAGACTTTTCAGAGAGCTTCAAACTCGCATCCATTCAGACACTATGGTCATACAATTATTTATTTCACACATGCTCAATTGAAGCCATACAACTGTTACACATGGGATTGCAATTCTTTTTTGGGGAACAATTCATCTCTAGTGTTAGTTTTAAGTAGTGCTTAATGTTCATCTTGGAATATTCTTGTTTATTGGAGGTTGAGCAAGTCCCTTCAGCCTACCAGGCTACCCCTAGACTGTCACTTACATGCACATCTGAGGGTCTGGCTGCAAGCACGTACATGCACACATGCACTCCTGGACTGTCACAGACATGCACATCTGCAGGTCTGACCGCAAGCATGTACATGCATACATGCACCCCTAGACTGTCACAGACATGCACATCTGCAGGTCTGACCGCAAGCATGTACATGCATACATGCACCCCTAGACTGTCACACATGCACATCTGAGGGTCTGGCTGCAAGCACATACATGCACACATGCACCCCTGGACTGTCACAGACATGCACATCTGCAGGTCTGACCGCAAGCATGTACATGCATACATGCACCCTTAGACTGTCACATACATGCACATCTGAGGGTCTGGCTGCAAGCACTTACATGCACACATGCACCCCTGGACTGTCACAGACATGCACATCTGCAGGTCTGACCGCAAGCATGTACATGCATACATGCACCCCTAGACTGTCACAGACATGCACATCTGCAGGTCTGACCGCAAGCATGTACATGCATACATGCACCCCTAGACTGTCACAGACATGCACATCTGAGGGTCTGACCGCAAGCATGTACATGCATACATGCACCCCTAGACTGTCACAGACATGCACATCTGCAGGTCTGACCGCAAGCATGTACATGCATACATGCACCCCTAGACTGTCACAGACATGCACATCTGCAGGTCTGACCGCAAGCATGTACATGCATACATGCACCCCTAGACTGTCACAGACATGCACATCTGCAGGTCTGACCGCAAGCATGTACATGCATACATGCACCCCTAGACTGTCACAGACATGCACATCTGCAGGTCTGACTGCAAGCATGTACATGCATACATGCACCCCTAGACTGTCACATACATGCACATCTGCAGGTCTGACCGCAAGCATGTACATGCATACATGCACCCCTAGACTGTCACAGACATGCACATCTGCAGGTCTGACCGCAAGCATGTACATGCATACATGCACCCCTAGACTGTCACAGACATGCACATCTGCAGGTCTGACCGCAAGCATGTACATGCATACATGCACCCCTAGACTGTCACAGACATGCACATCTGCAGGTCTGACCGCAAGCATGTACATGCATACATGCACCCCTAGACTGTCACAGACATGCACATCTGCAGGTCTGACCGCAAGCATGTACATGCATACATGCACCCCTAGACTGTCACAGACATGCACATCTGCAGGTCTGACCGCAAGCATGTACATGCATACATGCACCCCTGGACTGTCACACATGCACATCTGAGGGTCTGGCTGCAAGCACGTACATGCATACATGCACCCCTAGACTGTCACATACATGCACATGTAACCAGACCTGATGCCTTGGTTCCAGCCTCAGCTGGAAACTGAAAGCTCTTGACATCGGCTCCTCCTTTTCGGGTGCTTGTAGATCCGAATCCTTTCCCCTGTGTGCAAGGGTGGGAACCCACTGCAGCCTGCTTCCTGACCTTCTCCGCAGCAGCAGCAACGGCTGAGGGGTCTACTAGCGGACGCCACCTGTTGATCCCAGCTCTGCAAGGGTGGCCACAAAGGATTTGTGTGCATTGTCAGACATCAGGTGTTAGTTGTAACAAGCCGTTCATATGGACCTCTGCTGCAGGATGCGGAGGCTCTTGAATGCGCCAACGAGGAGCCACATACACCTAGCTAGGTGCCCCGGAACTAGTCATGAGGCCGCAAGTGGAGGCCTTGAGTTTCCAAAAGTTAAATCAAACCCGCAAATCTCACCCATGGTTGCTGGGCCTGATACACAGTGCACAGCAGTGGACTTAAATGAACTGAAGTTGAGGCAAAGTTGATGCCCAGTTTAACTATGATGTATGATGCGCCATGACACGAAGCAAACAACTCACAAGTGCTCTGGCCGCTTGTTGCTGACTCTAGGTGCCACAAGCCTTGAGGTGCTTCCACCAACATTTCGCAGACGGCTGCACACCTCCTCAATATTAATTGAGCCCACACACAGAGGCTTTGGCACTTTCTGTTGGTGTGCCTTGGTAGGTGACTCTGTGCAGCCGCATGGACACGCCACCATCTGACAATCACCGAAATCGGCTTCAATCCTAGCGATGATGGAAGGGAGCATATCACCTGAACAAGTGAAGACATTTTCACACACATCAGAGCCCTTGTTTGACGTTCACACTGAAATGACATACAATCCGCCGCATCCTTGCCCTTTGTTGGGGACCAGATCTTGAAGTGCTTACTAATCTGGGCCCTCCTGATAGTCTAAAATGATATTGATTATTTGAGGTTGGGCACGTTTCTTTAGCCCCCTGGGTTAATTGGGTACCCTCTGGGCCGTAGCGTACACACATGCGATGAAATCCTGCCTTATTTGGGCCGATCCTGAAGCCAACAAACCTCCAGAAGTGCCTCTCTAAGCGCAGGATGCTGGTGTGGCGTGTTGATATGTGTATTACAGACACGTGCATTAAAGGCCCGCGTGCATCACAGAGGGGCATCAAATGTAATGCACCAGAGTTCTATCACAAGAGAAAGGCTTCATCTACCATGATATGGCAGAAGAAGCCTGGCAATCCTGAAACCAGTCCCTGAACACACTAGGTTGTTGTTAGCCAGTTAGCATTAAAGCTCTACAGATCAGTACCTCAAAATTGCCAACCCACCAAGATTTGGCTTGATGCAGGAGTGAAAGAAGAGCTTCCCATCCATGTGTGCGCCTTGTGAGACAACACACTTTGAAGTCTCAGCCATGTGTTCTCCATGCATCATATTCAAGAGCGTCTTCACTTGGCGCAACATCTACGAGGGACCAGAATACAAACATCCACTTGATAATCTTGATTGTTCCAGGTTGGGCAAATCCCCTTGGGATAATGAACTACCGCTGGACTGTATGATACATACAATCACTGAGGGCATAAAGCATGACGTGATTAGGTAGAGCTCACAACAAAATATCACACTGAAGTTATTTATACAAAATAGTACCGCAATGCTGGTCTGCTGAAAAATGCAGGCATGTCCCAGACTCAGCAGAAGCAATCAGTTGTGGACCCACCAACCCAACCCCTTCTGATAGTCTAGAAATATCTTGTTTACTCGAGGTTGGGCAAGTCCCTTTAGTCTTACTGGCTGCCCCCTGGACTGTCACAGTCGCACACCCACCTCATGGAAGTGTGCACTGTATGCCATGACGCTTTCTGGATGAGAGGCTCGGAAGTCTGCGTGGTATGGGGTAGAGATAGACATTCATAGGAGATACTAGACTGGTTCAAGATAAAGGTTCATAGGGCATAATAACCAAGTGGTACAGAATAGACATTCATAGGAGATACATGACTGGTACAAAATAACGGTGTGAAGGGGATTTGTGACCCGAACAAATTGGTGAATCAGCATTAGCACCACAGGCGTAGGCTGCACATAGGCAACCAGTAGCAGCAAAACAAGAACACAACTGATTCCTTAATTTGGCACAAACACGATTGCTGCTATATAAGGAGAATCAGCAGCTGGACTCACCCAACAGATGAGCCATGTGAAAACACAGGTAGAGATAGTACGATACCTTCACCAGCTCTGTGCGGACGCCGGATACCGTCGCCAGGCCAAGATGAGCAACATCAGCACCTGTGCACCAGCTGCAAAGGACCACAGGAACGCAAAAATCCGTATGAGCTTTGTCGGGCACACATGGTTGTAAAATGTGTGTTTATCCAGCCCATCCTGACAATCTGCAATGATCTTGGTTGGTCAAATTTGGGCAAGACATTTTGCTTGTCCTGAACAGTAACCTACGTAAATATGTATGGACTCACAACAGACCATCTGTCCACCCCAGTCCATCCCGCACCACAGTAGAGCACAACCTATTGCCACCCAACTTGTATGCTGCTAATAGCGCCCAGGTGGAACAAATGAGGGGTGTGGCTCATGACTGCCCCCCCGACCGTTTGTTCATTTAGAGATGCCCTTTGCAAGTGTGCATTCAGAGGTCATCTCAGAAATAGGTGGCCGCTAATTATGAACTTAGCACATTCACCGCTGATCCGTGACACACCTTGCAATGAGTCTCCAAATGTGGGGCTTTGTTGCAAGCTTGTTGCCCTCTGTTGGAGTGCTAAGAAGAGCTATGCCGTTGTCCCCACAGCCTTCTTCATCATACGGCAGCATGGAACAATCTACGGCGCCTGAAGAAGCCGCGTACAGCTGAAGAAGAAAGGGGAAAGAAGGCAACGATGAATGTTGGGTGCGTAGTGTGTGAACAGATATGTAGTGTTCGGTCCGTAGGGTTGGTAATATTGATGAGTACTGTGTGCATAGGTTTGGCAATCATGATGAGTGTTGGGTTGGTGATAGTAATGAGTGCCAGGTGCGTGAGGTTGGTATCAACAGAATACCTGCAATTCATGTTTCGTTTTCTCATGCAAAGTGACATTCGTCAGCTTGGCAACACATCAACCGTCTCACCTTCTCCCGCCTGGAACGCCTAGCTTCGTCAGCCACCTCCATCCTATTTGCTCCAAGACTTTGAAGAGCTTCCTTGATACTCGGTTCTGAGCACCTGAGTATTTTTGGAGAGCAGTACTAAGACACAGGGTGTGTGGAAATCCGCTCACGGTTGCCTGGACTGGAGAAGTGGTGCACACACGAGCCAACATCTACTGGAAACAAAAAACACATGAGCCAACACTCGAGCCAACGTCTACTGGAAACAAAAAACAAATACACTGGGTTGACAGTTAAGGACATGATCAGGCATGGCCTACAGGTGCATACTCCCTCCTTATGTAGGAGTGACTCCGCCAATCACATCGACAAAATCCTTGAGTCTAGGGCTAGCACACGGAGACCCACTCTTTGAGACGAAAATCCTTTTTATACCAAAAGGACAGAAAGGCAGCAACACACCTTCGCAGCTGTTGCGCAAGCAGCTCTGCGGACGCCTTCGCAGCATGCTGTATCTGAGTGTAGTTGATGGCTGTCACAATGGAGTTCAAAGTGCGATTGATGCCATTTGAGGGTAAGTCTGCTTTGGCAGGATCCACACGACCAGTGCACGCCCTAGCAGCAGGAGCAGCAGCAGCGGGAGTGTTTGCAATCAGACCCTCTGGTTGCTGTGTAGCACCACGTGTGCATACATTCATATCTGTTGACCCTGTTCCATTGACAGCACGCTCGCCCTCCATTGACAGTGCTCCATTCCAACTGGCACACAGCTGTCCCAAGAAGACAGATGCCGCCCTGAATTGGTATAAATTGCACGGTTATAATGTGTTAGAGCCAGAATGTGAAAGCACATAAGAAGCCGGGATTTGAGTGCTTGTATTCTGCATGGGGGGAAAGGTTCTCTCTGGTACAAAAGTCGAATTTGATGGTGACTGCAA
The DNA here is from genome assembly GCA_022414725.1 of Microglena sp. YARC. Classification (NCBI taxonomy): domain Eukaryota; kingdom Viridiplantae; phylum Chlorophyta; class Chlorophyceae; order Chlamydomonadales; family Chlamydomonadaceae; genus Microglena; species Microglena sp. YARC. Next base: position 71,289,722 of record CM039462.1, read on the forward strand.
CCTTAACTGTTTCTTTAGGGGGCTATGCGTAGCAGCTTCCAGTCAGCTCCCTTTCCCCATTATTGGGCTAGAAATGAAGCTAGCGAGTGTGGCTGAAATCTGAAATGACAAGCATTCCAATGCAGCTGAAAGCTTTAGGAATGACCCAGTGGTTAGATAATGGAGCTGGATGAAAGCTGCTATGCGTAGTCCCCAAAATAAACAGTGGCAACCTTGATGTGTCTTGTCAGTGACTGGTCATTGACACTCTTGTCCAGGTGGAGTATCTAGGCAGAGTCTGGGATTTAAATCATGTGATAGAAAAGGGGGAGAAGAATTTTTACCTCTCGGCCTCTTGAATCACATCCAGCGCACACAGGAGTTGATCAGGCTCATCAGCTGCAGGTGCTGTCCGCGCACCCTTGGCTTCTTCTCGGGCCACCAGCTCAAACTTGGCGGATAAGTTGTTATTGAAGGTAGGAGCTGTAGTCATTTTGGTTGATGCCTTGCCCATTACAGGGGCAGCCGTGTGCTTTAACTGAACATGCGCCTTCTGCTTTGGCTCATTTGCTTTGCTACCACAGATTCCCAAGCTGACCATTCGCCTTGTTGCATTAGTGCCACCTGGCTGAGGTGCTTGGACCCACTTGAAAATTGCTATTCGGGACCCGCCTTTTCCGAGATGCTCACTAGCATGGCTGAACCCTCCCAAGCTGTTGTTCTCTTTTCCCTTTGCAACAAGGGGGATCTGACTGGGCTTGGACCTGGGGACACTTACTGACGACAGTTTGCCAACAGCGCGAACCGCATTGCTGGAAGCATGCAAACCGGAGCGCTGAAGGATACCCCTAGAAGGGGGATTTAGCTTCTGTAGTAGAGAGGCACCATCAGCTGCTCCCTTCCCCAAGGCTTTCTTTGAGAGAGCTTCAACCTTCAGGAGGAGCAGAAGGCATCGCACAGAGTAATCTTTGGTAGGATGCTTTCTCAGCTATCATGGAACATGATTGGAGCACTCACTCGCACATGATGGCATGAATGACAACACGAGGTACTACTCTTCCTCCCTCTACCCCCCTCACTCACACATGCAATCTGTGAAAGCTCAATACAAAGTGCAGTACAACTGTGATATGCCAAAGATAAGACATATGATGCACCACAAAAAAGCTCTACCGTCCGCAAGTGCATTCGAAACGAGGCAATTTAGGTCAAAGCCCACCTTGTCAAGAAAAGCACTCAGAGGCTGCCCCTCCTTGGGCAAAGATCCCTCATCATCCTCTGCTGCCAGGATGGCTCTGAACTCACGAGTCGACTGCAGCCTACCACCCTTGCTTTTATCTGTCAGCAACAACTCAGTCAAAATGGACAGCATGTCTCCTTCGATGATTTGCTTCAATGAGAGGAAAGAGGAGTGGCGCAATGGAGGGGGGCCGCTGCTCCCCACGGGGCGGATGCTAGATGGTTGGTCACAGACAGATCTGCGAGATGGAAAACAAAACAGTGGCCGCAGTGATGAAGATTGTCTGACATGGGACGGGCAGCATGGACAGCGTCAAAGCATACGGTATAGGAAGATATGTTTTGACCTACGTGCTCTCCATAATATAGTTATTTGGGCTTCTTTTGTATTCACCACTTTGCACCTATTGGAGATTAGATTGTGAACAAGCAGGCACAATACTAGAAGCAATAGAAGGATGCATGAGCTTTGGAATTGTCTCACAGAGAGGAGACAGGTGGGTGGGTTAGTTCGAGGGTAGGCGCCGGGAGCTAGTAGATGGGTTAACAAGTGTATGGATAGTTCTCCATGAAGGCCCCTGCATGCTTGCAAACAATTCCTACTTACCTCATGCTCTCGAGAAATATACGGTAGATGCTAGACTCTTCCCCTTCCACGGCTGGCTGAAGAGATTTGCGCAGCTCCTCTTCCTTGCTTGGGTCTGCGCATTGGGGAATATGCCAATTCAATTAAATATCAGAGATAATTGGCCACATTGCAGCGTATAGTTTAAGTTTTTTCTGCCAACTTTAATTATCGGCATTGCTCGTTACCCCAGTCTGGAGTTTGAGAAGATGAAAACATTAAAATTGGTCTGAACGATATTGCTTACATTCTGGCTCAACCAATAAACTCATGTATCGGACCCATCTAGGGTTTGGGGGTTTAGCCATTAGGGTTTTAATCTACCTTTGTAAGAGGGTGAGGTACCTATCTGGTAGGAACTGGCCTTCCAATACCTGAATAACCAAAGTGCTGTGTTGAACCCATCCAGGGTTTAGGGTTTTAAGCAACCCATGTTAGGGGAAGGTACATCTATGGTAGGGTCTGGCCTTCCAAAACCTGAATTAACATAATATATAAACTGACAGAGGCACTGGCCTACCAATACCTGAACAGCCAAATGGCATGCCTGTTAATGGTCTCGATTTTAGGTGGCCAAGGGCACAAGTTATACATGGTAAGATGCACTAGGCAACTCCATAACCTCATTTAACATAATATATAAATTGTCTGCAGCCCTGGTTTACCAGTACCTGAATAGCCAAAGGGCTGGCCTGTTAATGGGATCAATAGACATGGTACGAGACACTAGGTAACTCCGTAACCTAGAACTGGTAATACTCTTTCTTGGCTTTGCTTCAATTTTGAATTCCCAATTTGTCTACCATGGCCATGGTCTGAACCTCACAACCTGTCAAGTTTCATCCAGGTGACCAGGCCCATCTGAGCCCCCATGCATGTGGTGTCCGATACCTGAGCCTGCAGCCTGCTTCGTCCCAAACAGTAAGTATCGAGCATGCAGATGCTTTAGCAAAGCCACCAGTCGCTCGGAACATAAATTGTCGGACGTGACCGATGATCCATCCAACAATTAGGAATCCGTAAACATTAAGCAGACCTAAGGTGTCGACATCCAAATTCACCCAGAAACATTAATATAGTTGAAAATCCGATAAATCGGCCGTAGCCGGAACGCTGAAGCATTGTTCCAGCATTGTTAACTAATTATATTTTTGGATCATTTATGTCAACAGATCTCTAAGATTTCTCACCAGGACATGAATGAGCTGTTGCACAATGTTGCACAAGCCAACCACTCACCACATTCGATCCAGCAAAAGCGTGCTCCAATCCTTTGCAGCCCATCACGGAGTCTCGTCAATTCCTCAGTGGCTGCAAGAAAGAAGGCCAGAGATGAGAGGAGCTTGGCAGAGACAAGAGTTGCTTCGAGTAGAGTGACCGCTCAAGGAGAGATTCAGGATTGTCAACACAATGAAGCCACAGGGACATCAGGTGGTGGGGAGGAGTGGGTACACACTGCAAATTTGGGGGGTCTTGGACAACCTTTTCTGAATCCCTACAGCACCCTTCCCCCCCCCCCCCCCTCCCCCTCAATACAGGCGTGGATTCCTAGATGATATAAGCACCTAACCATGTAAGAGCGCTGGACCTGGTGTTCAACCTACACAACACCAAGTTCAGAAGTCCAGAAGAAAATGTCGACCACCTTTCTGATCCTTCGCTGGCAAGCTGTTCGGCAAGGTAGACATGCAAATGACGATTGGCATCTCCATTTCTGCAACACATGAGATGGTGCTTGTAAGTGTGTTTGTATTGAACCATTGTGATCCTCATCTTGACCATGGCTACCGTCACCACCCTTGTCTGTTGCCAAAACTCTCCCATCCTCATCTGCAGCAACACTAGTAGCTGCGCCCTGTTCATCATCAGCAGTAGCAGCACCAATATTCATCAGCAGCAGCAACAGCCGCTTCACCATTATCAATATCCTCATCATCACATCATCGCCTGATCATCCTGACCACCATCACCATCGTCACCATCGTCACCATCATTACGACCCCAGTATACAGGACACACAACCCGCACGCGGAAGTATGTCCGCTTTCAGATCTAGCCTGGCCTACAGATGAAAGAAGTTTAGGCTCATGTACCTGCTCCACGTGATGCTGCACAGCTCTCAAAGCGGTCAGCAATCTGCCTCTCAAGTTGGCGCAGAAGATTTGACCACCCTGGACTCTGTGCACCTGTGAATACGTGGATGCATGGATGTTACACTTCAGATGTGGCCAAACGGAAGGGTGTCAGGGTCAATAGGTTGTAGTTCAAGGGTAGCTAAATAGGCGGATGCCAGTACTGCTGTGTAATGCATGCAAAAGCTCTGATGGAGGTGAAGAACATGTTCTGCTAAGTACCCTACCCCCCCTGCATGTTTGTGTGAGACCCACGACAACGAGTATCGCCAGACCTTACTACTTGTGGTTTCTGACTGTATGGTAGATCTTGAATGGTTATCCATGATTGAGGTGGAGGGAAAGGCTGTTCAACAGCTGAACCAACACCTGTTATCTGGTTACCTGTATGTCTAGAACACTAATTCTTCAGTTCACAAGTTTTCTTGTTCAAGAGATCTCTAATTCCCAATGGATCATGCGCTCTATCAGCATTGCAAGCTTGCCGGTCATGCCACAGTTTATGTTGCGCCCAACGTACATACCGCTCATGTCATCGTACATCTTGTGCCCGAAGTACTTGTTACACCTGTAGCCTACGTCCCGCAGAAAGTCCATGCTGGTCATACAGCCAAACTGTCCATGCAGGCCTGGCTCAAGAGGGTTGATTGCAGGGGGGGGGGAGTGCCCTAAGTTAGTTGGTTGAAGGCGTATTTTGGACTGGTCTGTATAGAAGTTCTGAAGCAGAGGCGTGTACAGCTTGGGAGTGTGGCCTGCAGGTACTCCAGGGGATAGTGCACAGATATGAAAACATGCTCTTTAATGGGGAAAGATTCGACATTCATATTGTGTGTCTGTGCAGCTACGTGACGCAGCTAACGGATGATGGGAGTGTGGGTGGAGGAGTGGGTAGGCGGTGTGTGTGCGTGTGTGCGTGTGACAGGTGTGGGTGAGGGATGTGGGTGTAGGTGCGTAGGTGGGTGAGGGTTGTGGGTGAGGGATGTGGATGTAGTTTTAAGTGTGTGGGTGGGTGTGGGTGTGAGTGTTGTGGGTGTTGTGGGTGTTGTGAGTGTTGTGGGTGTTGTGGGTGTTTTGGGTGTGGGTGTGGGGGGAGGGCCCTGGAACGTGGAATACTTGTGGTGGTCTTACATTTGCCCTGCACTTCGCTCATCTTTACTTGACCCTCGGTTGGGCTCATTCTGCCGCTTTGAATCCATGAGTACGCCCCGTAGCACTTTGCTGGCGCAATTCTGCAGAAACAGAGACAGATTCGAGCGATCGCCTCGGTTAGGGCTGAACCCGAGCTCTCCCTCGGCAGGTTCAAGTCGCACAAGGCCAAGAGCCTGAGCTGTTGCACCTGATCCAACTGGCCGCTTGTGGAGTTCATTGGTGCCAGGCAACTGCTGCGACCAGACATCAAAAAAGCTGGCACTGGAATTCAGCCGACTTCAATCATATATCTGTTCTGATCGCATCTTTGTGACGAGCATTTCGCTCCGAGCCGGCGGTCAAACTTGGCCCTCGTTACTCGTTATTTGATTCGGATGGTTGCTTGTTTGTTCGGCCCAGGGTCCTTGCTCGGCCACGCTTGTGTCACATGGATGGAGCGAGCGGAATGCCATGGAGCTGCTTGCGCTTGCGTCGGTTTGGTTTGAATTCGAACTGTGCATCACGTGGGTTTGTTCTGTTTGGCGAAGCCCCCCTTTCTGGGGAGTGGGACGGGGGGGCGGGAGCCCGCGGGATGGCACCTGGCACCCCAGACCCCCCCCCCCCCCCCCCCCCCCAAAAAAACTACAAGAATAAAAATATATATAAAGAAGCATCCCGAAATGGCGAAACCATGCATCGATTCTTCCTGTTCTTACCCCTCGACAAGTGGACGACCATCTCAGGGCTGTAGGACCTCCATCATCCCCTCAAGCAGCATGGAAGGGCACTTGACATGTTCAACATTCTCGTTTATGCCAGTTCCTACAAACAAACTTCTAGGCCTTATTGATTGTGTGATTTTTTAATTGTTTGTTAATTTGCCTACGATTATTACACACCACACATAGAATAATACTGGTTCCAATTAGGGCCAATTACAACCGTACTGCTGAATGCTATTTAATTTTTTTGCATGGCAGCAAGAGGGATTAGGAGTGGAGTGGTAGTAGAAGGAAGACTAGGAGTAGTATTAGGGCGATAGATCGTGTTCGGTAGCATAGACTGCAGGCTCAAACTCGGTTACATAGAAAGATAGCATTAATCGCAGTAGGGCGATAGATAAAGGAGATGCAGATCAGTACAGCCTAGTACTGCATTGCGGCGCATGGGCCATAGCTGGCCTCGTCACAGGGCGGTAGGCGGCACATGCCCTGGAGGGGACTTAGACCTGTGTGCTCTCTGCCTACTCTAGAGATGACGTATAACGGTATAAGTCATACTATAACAGAAGGAGGACAAGTAGTAGTAGGGTGTATAGTACCCATGCATGTTTACCCTTCTTGTGCATAAGCGGTGAGCAGCCTAAAGGCTGATACGGTAGATCATGAAATCAATCAAAATCCAAATCCTTAGTAGCAAAAATGCAAGGGAAATCATATGTACGAAGGAGGGAAAAGGACGACTAGACCAGGAGGCAAGGGGTGAACTTAACAACTTAGTAGTTGCGGCTGGCTAAATGGTGCTCTTGCCTTTGGGTACGCTTGTCTTATTGTGCGCCAATCTAAATGCGAGGATTAGTGAGTTGCTATTCAGTGCAATTTGCAGATTCTTGGGATTTACGAGTGTCGTGACGGTTGCGTACATGTCTAATAAGATTCAGCCAGCTCATCAGCCTTCACGTAATTGAGATAGCAATGAAGCGGCTCTACAGACTGCAGAGATACACACGATACAGAAACATAGAGCCGCGACAGATTGTGTTGCATCCCTCGAGAGCATGCATTCAAGACCAAAGGTGTTTGCCTTTCCAAAAGACAGACTGGCATATCTTGTTGTCTCATATTAATCATCAAGGCCCAAACCTTAGCCATGACACTTTTGCCACGTAAATAATACTCCCCAGAAGAAGCATCACACTCTATACACCCTTACTCGTTTTTAAAGCCCCATCCTGTAGCAATGGGATTTGAAAAGAGGCTCATCTGTTCCTTATAAATGGCTCTTCCCGATGCCACAGGGCCTTGGAACCTGCAAGAAAGTTCACTTGCCAGTCATGCTTTGGGCTGCATGCTCTATGATTCGCTCAACCAATTCATCCTTCTTGCCAGTGACCTTTAGTCCATGAAAGCTCAAGTAAACCTGCATAAATACCAAAGTGCGTTGGAAACTGCCATGCATGCAATGGCTTGGGAAGTTCAAACAATTTAGGGTTTGAATTCAAATCAGTGAAATACCTTCATGCCATGTCTTTCAGTTATATATTTATATCGTCCCAGGTTCTTCAAACACTTTTTCTATGTAGCCTATGGGCTGTTCATTTTGGCTTTCAGACAACTCAAGACCAGGGTAGAACAAACCGGTCTGTATTCCGGTATTGGGGTATTTGATGGTCGGTATCCCGGAGCCTAAAAATCCCAATGTCAGTTTGCCCGGAACTTTCCGCGAGTCCCTTCCAATTTTGAGAGCGAGTTCCGGTTAGGCCGACTGGAATTCGACCTGGGTTTCCGGTATCCGACTGAGCTTTGTAGCTGAGTAGCTGTGTAGCTTTCATGGTGACTCGTGCCCATTAGTTTCTGAACAGTTGGAACTTCATCTTCCTTGACAGTCCCAACACCTGCCCTTCGAGGAAGAGGAAGATGAGAGCACTTCCCTCCCTTTTTACCCCCCCTGCCGTTTTTGCTTAGGGCTCTATTCGCCATAGAAATTTGAACTGGAAGCGTAGGGATTTAATGGCCTGCACACTCAATTGCTCACTCGAGCTTCACTGGCTCTTCGCGTTTTTTTGTCGAAGCTACTATGTGGTGTCGTTACCCCGCCGCAGCCTCTTGCAGCAACTCCTCCCCCTGCCCCTTCTCCCCCTTCCCCACCCTTTTCCTCCTATCCCTCACCCTTCTGCTGCTGCGCTTGGTGGACTTCTGAGCGCAAGGAACTGTAGGGCGTTATTGGTCTTAGCCCCTGATCGTCATGGACTCAAAACGTTTCATTGTTGATCAGCAAACACTTCTTAAGTGTTAGTCATATAGCCTGGTCGTCGCGTGCATTCGCCCATCCCAACTGCATTGCCGGCCACTGGACCCCCTGCTGCTTGTTGAACTTCACAATCCACTGCTGCCTCTCGAACTTCAGATCTGGTTCTACAACTTTTCATCCACATATGTAATGCTGGCAGCCCCCTTGAACATCGAGACCTTGCTTGTAGTAATAGTTTCAGACTCATTCAACACTGCAACGTCATGAAATACCTGAATTCCACATTCAATCACCCAACTTATTTTCATGCTACCAACACACTGCAGGGCTCAAGACACCTTCTACAGAGAGACAGTCCCCCCCCCCCCCCCCCCCTCCCCCTATCAGTGGACACCCCCAGTTCTGGTTCGAAACTTTGTAAAAAATGCCCCCAAAATGTGAACCACAAATGAAAAAATACCGAAAGGTAAAAACAATAAGTGCTGGCAAAACCGGAGCTTTTTTGAAGAAAAAAAGTGAGGTATTCAAAATTGGCCCGAAAAGTGCACCGGAAGGGTGAAAACAGAGTTTCGGTTTTGCCTGCACATTTCAGGAAGGCCATTGTCCTACCCTGCTCAAGACTGGTCCCCAAGCTAGTTCTTCTCAGGAGGCGCCCAAGCCTCCACAAATTTTACTTATGCCGATCGATATTTTCTGAGAATAGGCCTATAATGGCATGATTAATGGCTAGGTTTTTAGCAATGTTTCAGATCAGTCTGAGAATCTCATTTGGGGGGGGGGGGGGGGGGTAGCCCTCCTCAGGGTTTTTGTTATCTTTTTACTTAGACCTCCAAATGACAGTCTGAGACCACCATTGAGATTGTGTTGACAAGGGCAGTTCATTGGCACCCCTTAAGACCCAGGGGGGGTGTAAGGGTGGCTGTATGGGTGGGTTAATGGGTGGGTGAATGGGTGGATAATGTGGGTGGGTATGGGTTGTATGGATGGGTATGGATAGGTGGGTATGGGTAGGTGAATGGGTTGTATGGATGGGTGAATGGGTGGGCCAATGGGTGAGTATGGGTGGTATGGATGATCCCTGTTTGGGAATTCTGAGGATGCCATTGTGTGCGCCACAGTGTAAAGACCAAAGAATCTGTGTATAATTTTAAGTTGTGCCTCTTGTTTCTATTTACTTATTTAGGGGGGGGGGGGGGGGGGGGGGGGGGGGGGGGTCAGCCCTCATCAGTTTTTTTAGGCATAAGGGGTCCATTTAGTTTACTCCTGCCACAAGCATTACTCCCTGCAACCTGCCTCCCCTTTACTCCCACCTTCAAATCGATCACCACAAGCCGTTTCAGCTCATCTGGCTTCCCAATCAATGCGCTCCACTCATAAGCGTGGTAGATTTGTTCTGTGCAGGCATCAGGGGCCTTCCGTTTTGTAGCCCCAGCACTTTTAGGCACAGCAGCAGCAGCAGTACAACCAGCCGAGCCAAACACCTCATCCACAAACTTCTGCAACTGTGTGTGATATAAGCCCTCCATTACCTTGACGTCAGGAGCTGTGGCATCATTAAACTCCTCTATGGGGGGGGTTTTACTCCCCAGAGCAACTGCCTGTAGATTCAAAGGACACAAGGTAAAGGTTGATGCATGTTCCCTTGAATTCCTGCTTGGTTCAAGCCAATTATCGTTGCAATAGGACAGCCCAAGATAAGCAAACAATATAGTCCAGTCTTGAAATTGGAGAGTTCCCCCTCAGTCAGTGACCCCAACCCAAATCCTCATCTAGAAAACAATAGGCAACCATAGACCAACACAGCAGTGTGTTCCTTACCTCGATCACCTGGGCAATGCGTTGCATCGAGGGGTTGGGGACATCTTCAGTGTTAAACTCCACCTTGCCCTCATGGTCCCTGTGCGCAAGCAGAAAATGGTCGAGAACATTTTGGATGTGCTGGAGAGATAGCCACTTCTAGTCATGATGCATGCAGGCTTGAAGTCCGCCTCCTAATACCTTGGCGTTGGGAGCAAGAAAAGGTGTGATGACTCCCTCTCTTCACAAGCTGCCATGTGCTAAAACATCGCTCATCGCTCATCCCACCATGACTAAAGTAGGCAATGAGCAAGTTCTTTGGTGCAAATTCTTGCTTGAGAGGTTATCCTATGCCAGAGCATCCATGTACATCCTCATGGTGAGACAAGGCAGTGTCTTACTTCAAGACCATATAATTCCCCGTAGCTGCTATACGCCTAAGCAATAGCAACCACTTTTTTATTCCTTTCCGCCACTCAATCATATCCCACCCTGCCTGCATGATGTGACTGTACTGCCCTCAACCCAACAATGAACCTACTTCTTGAATGTAATCGCGTCCATCAGAGCTGAAGCTTTCTCAATTGCTGCCTCGCTTGCAACGACTGCCTGGAAACAAGAAAGGTTCTTGTGATTATTAATAAGTGAAGCAGGGCATCCAGGTAATGTGCATTCAATTCCAAGAAGATGCATCATGGAAATCAGCATAAAAGGAACATTCAGATCTTCCTCTCTTGCTGGTCTGATGCTGTCATACATGTGGTGAGCAGCTCATTCTTGAATTCGGGCTCTAAGATGCTGCTGACGATCATGGCATGCGTTCGACACCGACCCATGGGGGAAAATGATAACAAAACATGTTCCTGGAATGCCCTAGTGCATTTCAATATCTGCTATTGGTCATATTCCATGGCATACCTTGTTCCCAGCAACTTTAAAGTCAGTTCCAGGGTAGCGCAGATCGTCCATGAATGGTAGCTTGATGATATGCATCCCCTCGGGTTGTAGCTGCACCTGGAACTGGTCTCGTACTTCAATTTGAGGCAACACAGCTGCCAGTGACGCTGTACCAGCGTGTCCAATCTGGGCCCTGGAATGCGAAAATTGGGGTGTCATGATTTATCGAAACACCGCAGGACACCATGCATGCAAGATGTGGAGCAGTGGTATGCAACACATCAGACAGGAATGAAAGCCTAGAGCTCCATTTCCTCATCCCAGCCCCAAATGAAAGCAAGGCCCTCATACTTACCGGCATATGGCGATCTTATCCTGTCTAATCATCGCATCCAGGATTGCCTTGAACACCGTGCTGCTGCCGCTGATGTCACTGTCATTGGGACGCAAAAAGTAGCTGCAGACAAATGGATGGATGGGTGGGTGGGTGGGCTCATTGGTGCCTCGATTCAATGCTTGCACAACACCTTGCATCTGGCAGTACTGCAGGACTTAATGATAGGGAGGATAGCATATGTGTTATTAGCACCTGAGAACTGAGGACTGATAAAAATGTAGCAACCAGCTTGCTTCATGATATCATTGGCGGTAGCTCCAGTGGTGGTTGAGCCTTAGGTGGACAGGAGACAGGGTCAGTGGATTGTGTCGATAGCTTGTGATAACTGGGACATAGTAATATCATGGCCGTACCTGTGCGACAGATTGTGGTAGTCCTTGAGACACTGACGAGGCTTAAAGCCTAGGAGCTGGAGGCCGGCCTCTCTTTGGGGTTTCATCAGCAAGCCTTCTTCTGGCTTTAGGATTACCTGCTGTTGCACGGCATGGGGTGACTGTTGTGATGGGTATGGGGTAGGGGTTGGGGTAGAGAGCAACTAGAAAGGTACAGATTCTGAGTTGAATATGCAGAGGAAGTGATACTGCACAGTGTCTGCTTGAGTCATGCTTCCTGCTTCATTTCAAGATGCCAATTATTCATTAGCCTGCCTGCAATCCAGGTGCTATTATGGGCGCAACAGAATCAGGGATTGGTAAGACTGGCACTGCTAGTGATGAACAATTACATGCATCTTATGCTTCAGTCTTGGAAGTATGTAGACTAAATACAAAGACTGTTTCAAGCCTTGCATTTACCACATATGAGATACAGCACATGAACATGACACAGTTGATGAGCCGTGGTGATGCACGCCATTGGCAAGCCCTGAGGAGCTGTATCAGGAAAGCAGACGGGCACAAGGTTATGCACTTGCACACTCTCAAGAAAGTCCCCTTGGAAGATCCCACTGTTCTCGAGGATATTGAAGACAATCACATTGCTGAGAAGGATACAGCTGACAGAAGCATTGCCTCTTTTGATATTTGTATCGTTGTGAATTTTTTGAGCACCATCACATAGGAGTAGATTTTGAGGTCAATAGAGCAAGGCTGGCATTCCCCATTGATTCTTCAGGGAGATAATAACTAGAGTAGGTAGAATACAGAGAATAAAGCACTGTTTAACACACCCAACCTGAATCCCACCTTTGGGAATCTGTCTTTGTCGCCACTTGGGAGGACAAATTCTTTCATCTTGGCATCATCTGACAGCATTGCGCCAGTGGTGGCGTCAACCACTCGGCGTTCAGTCCTGATGGAAGCAGAGGGGACAAGCTAGCGTCAGTTACTCTACATGTATATATATGTGCATGTGCACGCTGGACATAATAGGAGGAGTACGAGCAGGGTGTCAACCATAAGGTTGCCTATCACGATTATGTTATAGACATAACCCAAACCCCAAAGCATTAATGATCCCAAACTCACCTCAGCAAATCATTCGATTGAGCGTGAATCTTCACTTTGGATGGCGCAATGGCTGGTTGGATCAGGTTGTACACCTGAAACAGGAAATGAGACCAACATGAAAATAAATATAGCTACCATGTGGCTGACTAGCTACCATTGACGTTTGTAATCAGTCTCATGGTAGCTAGCTACCATGTAGCTGACTAGCTACCATTGATGTTTGTAATCAGTCTCATGGTAGCTAGCTACCATGTAGCTGACTAGCTACACTTGACGTTTGTAATCAGTCTCATGGTAGCTAGGTACTAAGTAGCTGACTAGCTACCATTGACGTTTGTAATCAGTCTCATGGTAGGTAGCTACCAAGTAGCTGGCTAGCTACCATTGAAGTTTGTTATCGTTCTCAGGGTAGGTAGCTACCATGGTTCAGGAAACGTGATGAAAGGAGCTGTTGATTATGCATTATCATACATATTGCGCCTCATGGTTCATGTGATCTGACAGAAGGTGCCATTAGGATCAGACCACACGTGCAGCCTCCATGGGAAACATGGAAGCCAGCATTTTCAGGTCTACTGTTCCAACAACACAAATCCCTAAATGGGAGAAAATGATAACTCGAACCAAAGGCAAGACTTGCCTGCAATCCTATCTCCAGACCGTTTCGTGGACAGCCTGTAGCAGCAGCAGCAGCAGCAGCATCTTCACCATCAAGATCCCATGACTGAGGGGTGAGCCTCCAGCGTAGGCGTGAGGCAGTTCGGCGCTTGTGTGTCTTCTTGCGGATCATTTCTTCCAGGCTTCCCAGACGAGCTTCAGTGTCCTCAGCGGTGAACTGTAAATAGGACGATACTTGGTGAGCTGTCAGACGGTTAGGGATGGAAAAATCTGATTCATGACTTGAGCTTGGGATTGGGGAAACATCAGACACGCACGAACGGGACAACAGGAAGTCCACAACCCCCATATCTCTCACTTCTACCGACACATAGCAGACCGAACATGTGCACGAGGTTGAGGAAGAGGTAAAGGGATCCGAGGGACTCATGCTGTTGGACTTTTTATCATCATCAACTGAGGCAGGACAGAAACCGATACCAAGTAAACACATAAGGCCCACCACCTACCTCTCCCTTCATGTACTCGTATTCGTCTGGAGAGTCTCCCTCCTCCTTCACAGCCACAATAAAGTCATCCCAGAAAATGCGCATATCGAAGGATACTCCTCCAGCAGCTAGTGGAAAGACTACAACTGAGATCTGAGCCAAGACAGAAAGAGGCAAGAAAAAGGATGTGAGATGTTGGAAAGGTAGTAATTAGGATGGAGTGCGACACATACAAAAGAGAGGGGCTATCATTGATTCTTTGGGCGACTTAGGGTTTGTTGTAGGAGGAAGTAGCGGGAAGCTCAAGTTGTGGTCTATCTGTGGGTGTGGGAGGGGTGGGGTGGGGTGTAGGTGGGGGTGGGGGGTGGTGGGGGGGAGGGCTATGTTGACAGGTAAGCAGCCAAATATGCTTGTCTTTCTGTCCCCAATACATACTTACATTAGCATTCCTCAGCTCCTTTGCCCTGGCAATGACATTAGTCCTGCATGAATACAGGGCCAAGGTTGCTTTTAGATGGACGTGCAGCAATTGAAAATCACGAAATGTCTAAGAGCGGCTTTTTAGTCCCCACCAACACCCTAAAAGGTGAAAGGCAAAGATCCCCCCCCCCCCCTCCCTACCCTGCACACACACTCTCACACACGCACAAACATACACAAATAAACCAACATATAGGTGCACCTCACACACTGCAAGAACATGCCTATACTCGTCCCTCAACTTGTGACACAGCTACCCAGCCACCTCATGCAACAAATATATTCCCTACTTGTAGTACTGCCTTCTGTCTGAGAGTCCAGCTGGGTTCTCGCAATTGGTGAACAGAAAGACTCGCTTTAACGCTTTGGCCCTGCTCACATGCACATGGGGGGGACAGGTGAGGGCAGGGCAGGGCAGGGCAGGGCAGGACAGGACAGGGGAAGGGAGGGGAGGGGAGGGAAAGGGAGGAAAGGAAGGAGAAGCAGAAATATATTTCCACTGCGGAGTCCAATGAACCAGCTACCAGGTGAGACAGATCCAAACAAGTCACCTCATCCTAGTGAGAGGCACTCACTTCGTTGTAAGCACCTGCCCAGCAGCCCAGAGCCCAAATCGTAGAGACTCTGAGTGCGGCACACCATCCTGGGAGATAAGGCTGCCGATTATGTCATGGAAGTCCGCAGCTGCGCAACAAGATGCCAACAAGCCTAGTCAATATGGATGGACTGAGATATTCTGGACATGGTACGATGGGATGAGGTATGGGAAAGCAAGGGTGGGGGTCAGTCTATAAGTGGGCCCTTCATGATTTTGTAATGGGAAACAAAAATAAGTCAAACAAACACTGACCTTGAAAATTGTCTGCTTTCAACACTCGCTTTGCGCTTCCCGCGTCCAGGTCCAGAAACTCGTACACGTTGTCCAACCGACCTCTGTTCTCTGTCCTGGCCTGCAGTTGTCAGTAGAAGAAAGCAAGACTAGTATTAATATGCGTGTGCCAATCGTGTTAGAGTTCACATACAATGCACAACTGAGTGTGACCAGTGTCGACAAGTAGGACAATTCATCACCCTAGTTGCTGAAACAATTCAACACATGCTCTTCAATCAACACCAGAGGCATGTAGCAGTAGTGATCGCCAGGCAAACTCCAATATAATTTCATTCCATGCAATCCGGGGCTTCCCAGACTGATATGAACGGCCAAGAAGCAGGTTACAATTTGTCTTCTTCTACAACAGGGAAAGACTCCTCATTGTATGCACCAACATGCTCCAAACCCAAAGTGCTGGACAGTCAGGTCATCAGGTTTGCACGGCTTTTTCCTCTAGAGCCGCATATAAGTGAGAAGTGCAATATATTCCGATCACAGGTCTGTCACTGTTGGCAGCAGTAGCAGTGAACAAAGAGCAGAATACTGACCGCGCCAAAGAAGAGCACTGCTGTTTCATCATCTGGATTGTTTAAGATTCGGGCTCGCAGGTGTTGGCGAAGGGTGACCATGGCGTAGTCAAAAGGAGAATATGACTTGGTCTCTCCTGTCTCAGGGTCCTGCATGAAACAAAAAAGAGAAGTCTCTAAAGCCCAACTTGTAAGCGCCAAGTACTAGTGCAACACCCAACTCATGCTTCGAAGGTGCCGTCTGGGTATTCACGACACTGTTGAAAATCCGAGTCTACAGTCGAAGCATGAGCCGGTAGACAGTACATTCAGTAGCATGAATCACGAATCCAAAACATAGGGGCCAATATAACAATGATGGATGCTCTGCAAGCGGAGGCAAAGGATTGAGCAGCTATGATCATGTTTACACACTCATGACTCACTTCAACTTCATAGAAGGCTCTGAAATTTGGCTCCGACACGTCGATAAGGAATACAACTTGCTCCTTGGACTCCTCGTAAACCTGGGGTGCATATCTTGGGAATCAGTGGGCTACACTTGTGAAGAAAAAATAAATATTTGAAATGGTAATATGCTGCAAATGTTGCATGGAACATGTTCAAACTGTGGCTCTGGAGCTCAAGAGCCAAGATAATGTAGGCATAGGAAATCATATCAATGTATGCACATCCAGGCACATGATCGTAACTAGATCTACAAAAAAGATGCAGAGTGTATTGTGAGAGTGCACAAGGATGCTTGTCATATTGTGGATGGAATGAGCTGCTGAGGGCGCAGAAGCATGTAGGAGCAGCATAGGGAGTTATACTTCTGACAACATCACATGCCTTCCTTGAGTTTACAAAAATGAGTTTACAAGGTTACTAGGCATGATTGTCCATCTGTCTTGGCAGGTTCTGTTTGCTTCGTCCTTACCTGAGTGCCTTGCTCATCCTCCCCTCCCTGCCGGTACTCGCTCTCCTGATACTCGCTCATTGGCAGAACCTAATTTGGCAGGCAGAAGATGCTACTGGGAAAGGCTCAGGCAGCGGTGCAACACACGCTCCAGCCAGCAAACCAAGATGAGCCGACGTTATGAAGGCTTTTATTTGCTCAGAAATTCAAAATTTGTGAAGGATAAATCAAAGGCTACACATGCATGTTAGCTGTGGGGAGACTCCCGAGAAACAAGTGAGATCTGGACGAGTTCAGTCAAGAGCCACAGTCGATACCGCTTACGCTCAGATCTCGGGGACTGAAGCATGCGCAAGGAGATCCAGAATGGATGATGATGATCGGGTTTGGGCAAATGGCAAATGGCGAACGGCGTTTCCCGAAAAAATAGAGACGGTGCCAGGATCCAGCTAGCGCCATGACAGTCTTCCGACAGGACTCGTGCCCTCTTTCGGACTCGTGCCGGACTGGTGCCCTAAACGACCTGGGCCTCTTTCAGATTCTAGCTCCTCGGTCTCAATGGGTGGTTCGGAGGCACTCTCCGCTCAATTGTCTGAGTCTGTAAAATTAGCTTCAACGGGATGTGAAGCCGAGGCAGCAAGCCTGTCGGTGGAGGCCTTGCAGCAGGCAGTGGAGAGCGCACATGATCATGATGGTGATTGCTGCTAATAAGCAGGGCTGTGTGCATGTGTGTAGGCTGTGTAAAGTTAGGGGGGGACAGTGGGGAAGGGACTCGTGACACATGCATGATCCGTGCAGGGATGTCAGTAGCATACATGCAAGATGTGTAACAGGATGGTTTAAAAATTGTGTCACCAAATTCACGGTCCCAGAGCTAAAAGTGGATGCGTGCATGAGTAGCCTTGTGGGGGCACACCACGGCCAGTTTTGAGTGAAGCTTGGCTATGCTTGTGAACCTGAAATGGAGTTTGTCAGCTACCTTCCGCTGCCTAAATGATCAAACACACAGTGTACTACTAAGGGCTATCCTGGGCAACCAGTTTAACCCCCAAACCCACCATGCTCGTGTATTCAGCGGTGCCAGCATAAACAAACCAATTCCTGCCATGGCTCACTCCTTCCTAAACTGAATTGAACTTAGGCATGTGAAGTCACAACTGATGCACACGTCTTCACCCTGCTTCCCTCCAAGGTGGATCATTGGCCGAGTGTGTGCTCCTCATCATCTGGGAACACCTGGGAGCTCAAGGGGATGCTGTAGAGGTAAGCTATTCAAAGATAAGTCATGAGAGATTTGCATTTTCATACATCCTTCATAATCATTCATTATATCTATGTCAAGCCAGCACGCCGTTCTAGAATTCATACAGAAAGTGATGCACCGCACACCAGGAGGTGTGGTGCACGTCTTTCACAATAGTTTCAGACACTGGTATTCCTGTGGTTCCAAATCACTATGGAGAGATAATTTAGGCTCTGCTCATACCTCTACTATTTCCACAATTGTTTCGGAGCACCCCAGCAACTATGATAAATAGTCATTGACATTGTTATTTCTGTCGCTGCTTCTGCTGATGCTGTAGATCAGAAGTGCGAACAGACCTGCTGTCTCAATACATTGTCCTTGGTAGCCTTTCCTTCAATGCTTGCAAGATCCTTGCTCTTCATAGATTGTCCTTACATGTATATAGTTGATAAAGGCTTCATCAACTCATTACAACGTAGAATTTTGCTAAGCACATAATCAACCTGTTTTTGTAATTTGTAATTCAGGCTCTTCTAGACAGCATTCAAATGGATGTGCTTCCTCAAATCCTGGCCCTTGCTGCAAAAAGTGAAGACGCATCCAAGCTTTGCTGCATGCTTATGTCACGTGTTGTCTCATCTTGCACTCCCAGGCAGGTGAACAGTTTAAGATCGTCATATTTGGATCTTGTGTGACCGATATTATGTGTGGCTAGGGGTTGTGATGAATGCCAACAATTATACTGTACTGCTCAAATCAACTGTTGGCATCAGTACCAGGCATGTTCATGGGATCGATTTGGGGAAGGAAGATTGAAGCATAGATAGATAGTTGTTGCAGTCCAGGGGTGGACCAAAAAGGCTAAAGGGACTTGCCCAACAATGACAGGATGGGTTTTAATGAAAAAGCACTTATGAACTGAACCTCAAACAATCGTTTTGCCAAAGCATGCTTACATGCAGTCATGATCACAGTGGGGTGGGGGTGGGGTGGGGGGGATAAAGTGGCAGATATGTAGCTCATTTGTTATGTTTGTGTTTTTTGTTTGCCAAGACCAGGCTGGCAACTTGCAGCAGATTAATTTTGTATTGTGTGTTGCGATGTAACTGCTGCTATGTGCACATATGCTGCAGGGAAGTATTAGTGACAATGCTTGAAGTCATGGGAAGCCAAACCAGGTGAGCGCAGCTGCAGAAATCTTTCTTTCATTCGCCAATGCTTATCATGTTTATGCCATTCATGACTTTATCTGACTGTTCCACGAGTTTTACCAATGACAGTGTCTTGGTCGTGTATTTTCAATAGAAATTCAAGTAAATCAATATAAACACCTGACAGGCTGGGGGTGTCTGAGGGGAGGAGAACAAAGCTAGGTCATGATCATGGCATTGACGGAGCTGCCTCTTTTTCAACCCAATGTTTGCCTTCATTAAATTCTTGTCCCTGTCTACCTTCCCTGTTAGCTCTCTCTTATTTTTCCTTCCCTGGCCAAATTTCAATATGCTTCTGACAACTCACCAGACCAATTGCATTTGTCCTGATGCACTTACTTCATTCTGGAACTGAATTTCCCTTGAACCCCAGCTCCTGCTTCGAGGACGGTTGCACAAGCACAGTGTTCAGCCTTCTCCTGTACTTCCTCCAAGTGCTACCTGGCCTACTATCTCGAATCAGCCGGAGACAGAGGGAATGTGCCATCAGTTGTTTGACTCCTGTTGCCAACCTGGCAGCAGCCGTTGCTAATTATCTTGGACCAGTGATGGAAGCTGTGGGTATCAAAAGGGAGGTCCAAGCAGACTCCCTTAGTCTGGGCTTTACTTCCAGGATTTCAGCTCCTGAGATGGCGAGTGCAAAGGCTTCACAGGAAGAGGATCACCTTGCAGCTCTTCTCTTGTCCAACCTTGCCCCGTTTGTGGTTTTCACTCGTGATGTGTACGAGATGGTAAGGTTCAGTAGGGAGCGAGAATATTTGTTCCACCCTTCTGATGGAAAAATCTTCAAATTTGGGGAATCATTGCTGGCCCTTCAAATTCAGGAAGAAACTGAGTTCACCACCGCCACCTCATACATTTAGAGAATCATCCATATGCTTCAGCAGACATATGGACCTTTGCCTTATATTTGGCAGATGAGGACTCACACGTCCTATCCGTGGCCTTCGAAGATGCTATCAAGGCATAGATGCTTTCTCACTTTAAGTCCAGCTTGCTTAATCAGCGGTCCATGTGCCAACCAAGATAATCCAATTCAATGTTTTCAGGGACATATTTGCAACGGGGAAAAATTGATGAGTGGGCTGGGGGGCATTGATTTTTATTTCCGCTATATATAGCGATCGCTAGTTTTGACCCCGTTTTAGCGAAATTATCGCTATAAAAAAAGAAGAAAAAAGTCCCCCCCCTCCCCACCCCACCCCCCATCAATGGCCCTAAAAAGCTACAAAAA
The DNA here is from genome assembly GCA_022414725.1 of Microglena sp. YARC. NCBI lineage: Eukaryota > Viridiplantae > Chlorophyta > Chlorophyceae > Chlamydomonadales > Chlamydomonadaceae > Microglena > Microglena sp. YARC. Next base: position 71,309,910 of record CM039462.1, read on the forward strand.
GCCATATATAGCTATAGAAAGCACTAAAACGCTGTCCCTGGAGGAGGCCTAAAACCATAAAGCTAGAAGAAACCAACTTTCAGATTTGAAAAATGAGTACATGAACACTGTTGTCTTCAACACGGTTTTGAGGCGCCATTCCTATCTTACTTTCTGCAGTGTACCAAGGGAGGTGAAGATGAAGCAGTGAAAGCATCTGCAAGGGAGCACTTTGCATGCTTCTGCCTCCATGTCCTTTCCTGCCTGGCCCTACAAACCCCTGAGGATGTGTTGTTGAGCTCTGAGCTAAGCGGCACATTGAAGCAAGCCATGGGGGTCCTTCAAGAGGCACTGTCTGGTGTTGAGGGACCACAGTTGGTGCACAGTTCTCAAGATAATGGCCCACTGAATTTCATGCGCAAGGCATGGAACATTGCGCTCGCTGCAGACAAAGAGGTGAGAAGGCAGCAGTGGGTCCTTGTTTGCAATCATATCATATGATCTTATGAAAGTCGATCATGAATGGGATAGCCTGCCAGTCTTACTTGTATCAATGTATAACTTATTAACTTGCTGGATAAGACAGGAGGTGCAATACCTTTCACAGCCTCCTAATGTCTGAACACTTTCGATGTACGGATGTTCAAAGTTGATGTTCCAAAATGCAGAACTTGGTTGTATCCTTAGAAACGTTTCGGTTTTATTGATACCTACTGCAGAGGAGTGACCTTCCAATAAACAAGTTACCAGCGGGTGCATCTCTGGCCACCTTTCTTCTGCTGGCTCGTGCTGATGACGCGGCATTGCCAGCCCCCGAGCTAGCTCTTGCAGATGCTGATCAATCGAACGCCACGAGGATTGATTTTCTATCTGTGAGTCGTGTTCACCTTCTGTCAATGCTATTCGAATATTCTTGATTTATTTTCTCCCTGATGCCGTGATCTGCGTTCCAATCACAACACATTCATCCAAAGCAAGTTATCACAGCATCAGGATCATTACCTTAGTCATCATCATCATCATCATCATCATTATCATCATCATCATCATTATCATCATCATCATCATCATCATCATCATTTTCTTCAGCTTCTCCCTCAGCATCAGTTGCGTCATGTACGTGTTGTTCCCCTTATGAAGAAATGCATATGTCCAAACACTGCATAGGTTGCATGCATCCAATGCACTGTCCATCCCTGATATAAAATTATTGTCTCAGATACATAGCATGTTACACTATTTGAAACAAATCCTTGTGACCTTAGTGACAACAAATATGATGATCACAAACCACAGTACCATAGTAAACCTTTAAACTGACAACATCTGACATTGGGTGAACAGGTTGTGTCAGACATGGCGACAGCTCTTTTTTCTCAAGGCGAGGCCTCCAATAGTCCCCAAGCAATTCAAAAGGCAGTCACCCTTTTAGACATGGCTGGAGCATGGGCAGCTTCATGTGCTAAGCCTGTAACTGAACGAATGCCAGAAACCAAGTTTGATGCCGATTTGGTGACGGTGACGGTGGCATGTCACTTGTTTTCTTCCGGCAGCGCAAGAGGAACGAGCTTTGCATCATCTGAGGCTGATGATGAGGACAAGAACGCGAAGGAGATGAGTGAGAAGGATGCAGCTCTGCAAGTATTGAAGCAACTGGCTGCATCTCCTGCCTCCATCATGGAAAGGGGGGATCAGGCAGCAGTTTCCAAGATTTCTCGAGCACTACAGGTCTGCTGAATGCTTGATGGTGATCGCACTTCTGCCATTGCTGCTCCTGTCTCTGCCTCTGATCTGATCTGGATTGTTATGGCTTTACATGTTTCTTTAATTTCTCTGGCTACTTCTGCTGCTGATGTTGCAGGTATCCATGCTTCTGGTGCTGGTGTTACTTCAAGTTGTGGTTTTGATGTATATAAACATGGACATAGATCCTCTTATGAATGATTCCCCTATGGAAGAAGAGTCACAGTATTTCATGTATATGGCTACAGGGAAGATCTATACATTGTGCACCATGTGGCTGGTATATAGGGCAAGGGTGCAGGGTTGAGACGTTCAATTCAGGCTAGAACAATCCTTTACACTGCTCCATCAGTAGTGCTTGCAGTGCATGGTATGTGCATTGTATGGCATCGTATCCTGGGGAAGGCTGCTTGGGCAGCACCATAGCCAACGTCTTTACATGCTCAACCTCACTCCTAGCACTCATCCCCCCGCCAGGTTGTTGGAGTCCAGATTGCCACCTGTGTCACAGACCATCAGCGAGCTATTGCATTCAAGAGTATGCGTTCAGTGTTCAGTGGCCTCCCCCCCGCTGCTCGACTCCTGGCGATAGAACAAGTGGTCGTCAATTGTCCATCCCACGACTTTGTATCATTGGTCCTCCAGGTCTTGCAGCAGCATGTGTTGGGGGCGGCACAGAGACCAGGTAGGTGGATTCATTCAATTAAGCTATAACGAGCCCAGGCTGGTTGGTTCAGTAGAATCCATCAGCCTGACAGGTATGTGGTTCAAGCCTTTGCCAGGTTCCCAATTGCAGACCTGCCGCCTTGGGAGAGGTTGAGATCTTCCCTCCGCGGTGGCGCGGTGATCCGAGCTCAGGTGCAGTAGCAGTCTGCGAAACAAAAAACCCACAGTAACTTTCCCTAGTGCAAGCGAACAGGAAGGTTCCTTCAAACTCACGCCCTGTGGCAAGGTGTATGAACTTCTATTTTTTCAATTAAGCTAGCGTTGGGGAGTATGGAGCATGGAGGCGAGCTAAATAAGAGGTTGAAAGACAGTACTGAAAGGTGGAGCAGGCACATGTCTTTTTCAATAGAGGTGGATGCCAGGGACTGAGGAAGTAGATGGCATAAAGGGAAACGTATTGGTATGGAGGTGGGGTAATCTGCATGGAAGGTGGGGTAGAGCAGTGGTGAGGAAGGGCGGGCATAGGTCAGAGAAGAGCTGCAAATGAAATAGGTGGCATGTGATGGCAGTGACACACATTTCAGTTCAGCTTGAATCAAGCTAATATAAATCCCTACTCATTCAGCTATCTGAGTCATGCCATGCTTGTTGTTGAAATGCCTTCCATTATTTTGTTTGAGTACCGCCTCACGTGTGATCCCATCAATACTGTATACCATATTCACTCAAATTGTGTATGTCCCTTCTTCTGCAACAGGAACTCTTCAATGTGCCACGTTTGTGTCCCCTGCAACTCTGAAGCTTGTACTTCATGTGCTGAGGGATTATCTGGACGACCCCAAAGGTTACAGCCGTGCATCAACTGCTCCATCAGCTGCCCAGACCCATGACTGCAAACAGGATGGTAGTGATGAGAAGGGGGTGAAGGAAGCAGCTGACTTGTTTCAGGGTCGAACGTCTGAGGCTGAGCTGGTGGCTAGAGCCGATGCATTAGCTGCTGCTCTGAACCTCCTCCATGTTATGCGCATGCTGTGCACTCGCCGCATACGCATCGCAGACCACAGCAGAACAAGCCAGACAGCCAATGAGGTAGAGTCCAACTTACTTCCAACTAGCGTGTCTGTTGTGTTATTGTTGGAGCATCATAACCCCGATGCTTTGCTGTACACGTATGTGCATGCAATATGCAAAGCAGCTGTTGAGAAGCTGCACGCCCAGGTGGAAGTCTTGGTACTGCGGGATTGTGTGTTAGCTGTTGGAGTTCAGCTGCCCGTGGCTGTTGGTCCCTCGACTGTGGGTGGGGCACCACAAGACAGTGACGCTACCCTAGCTCTCACAAAATCAGGCAGGCTGGGAGCAGTTCCATCAGCCAAACAACAGGCTGAGCAACAAGCTACAAATAAGAATGCTGGCTTGAAGCATGACATGGTAATGCGTCACATTGCGCTTGCACGCTTAGAGGAGGCCAGTCAAAGACTTGTTACTCCCGCCTAAGCAAATAGTGCAAAAAGGGGCTGGCTAGCCCACCGGACTGCTAGCTAGAACGCTTTCATAAGAGATGATACAAATTTTGATTAAAAACAATAGGAATGGCTGTGAATGAGGGCAAACGAGGGCGCAACGTTTTCAAGCCTGCCAATTACAAAGTATTTGGGACCAGTTTTGGACAGCCTTTTTGTTTTAAGGGTGCACTGCTGTGTACAGGACAATTGACAACCGGGTATCCAGAAATCAGTAAACAAATCAGCATCAAGTTGTCTGTCGCCCTGATTTTGTCCCCCAGTATATGCATACATGCATTGCGAGTAGCAGGGTCGGCTGTCTGGTATAGTGGGGCTTGTGCCGGAGATTCGGCCGTTTGGTGTTTTACCAATGAGCTGATTTAGTACCTTTGTTTATTCATCCCTATGGGGAGGCCTCTCAAATTTTGAGACTCCTGTAGTCATGTGGGTCACATCAAGGCACTCACTACCACCGAACTGCCGAAAAGTGTGCTTCCAAATGATAGGCTTGATCAAACAAGGGCATAACCGCCCTTGTGTCGGCAATGGGGATCCGCTGGGGTATGGGGAAGCCTCGCCGAGCCCCGCTGTCACTAGGGTTGTTTTGTGTGCGGTGTGCGGTGTGTGTAACCTTGTTGCTGCCATCGTGTTAGGTATGGGGATCCGCTGGTGATGGGGATGTGGAGCTCGGGTTGTTTGGTGTGCGGTGTGTAGCCTTGTTGCTGCCCTCGTGGCTGTTCTTGCGGAACGTGTGTCGTATACCGCGCTTGGGTACACAGTTGCGCATTACCTCATAAACTGGGGCTGTGCACCCTCCGGCTGTGACTAGGCAGGTGAGTCCTTCGAGGTGACTTGACTGCAGAATCCAAACGTCAAGTGGTTTGGGGCGCAGTTTGGCTTAAATGTACCTGGAAGATGAGGTGACGTGACTGCAAACACAACTTGTCTGAAATTTGCTTCGAGTCGGAGTAGAGGCGACTGTCTTTGCGAGTTTATCGAGCTGCCTGCCGTTTGCAAAACGTGAGTTGGTGCGGTCAAATGCAATTTGTAGGGCGAACCCTTAAGTTCCCCAGCGCACCCGTTTGGCGCCTCTGTTTTGTGCACCCGTTTCCTGACTCCGGCAGTGCGCCTCATGTACCAAAGTCGCTACCCATGGAGGGGCAGTAACAAGCGACACAGATTCTCATAGTTTTCGGGTTCCCCCCATCTGGGTATTATCTGATATGTTTCTCACTGCACCGGCCTCCTGCCTTCAACAGTCATCCAAATTATGTTAAGGGACCTGCTATCGAGCGCAGGCTTGTTTGTTCAATAGAATCCATCAGCCTGGCAGGTCTGTGGTTAGGGTCCTTTCCAGGTTTCCAATTTCAGACCTGCCGTCTTAGAAGAGGTTGAGAATTGAGATCTTCCCTCCGCGATGGTGCAGTGATCCGAGCTCGGTTGCAGTGGCAGTCTGCAAAGTAACCCCCCCACAGTAGCTTTCCCCAATGCAAGCAAACGGGAAGTTTCCTTCAAACTTACGCCCCATGTCAAGGCCTTTCGATGCTAAGGTACCTGCTGCCGTAGCTGCAGTCTGCAGTTGTGTAACTGCGCAACTGTGAGAAGTGTTCATAATTCCATATGGGTGGACTGTACTTTAAAAACAATTGTTGTCTCATTACATTGTCATGTTGACCCAAGACAATCCCAAACTGCAATTTCCAGGGGGTCTCCCAATTGTCGTCTCATCATCAATGGAATACCGTACACTAATTTGTTAGGAATCACACATTCATTTTAGTAAGCGCAGCCACATGACGATGGGTAGCAATTTGCAGTTTGAATTTAACATTTCCGATGACACCCTAGTTCCCATACCACCCAACTAACAACCTGTAATCAAGATAAATATAACGACCTTGGTCCCTGCAACTGCAAATGTACGATCTCATAACAAAGGCAAAGGCTAAGATGTGGGTCAGAGACTCAGGGGCATTTGTGTGTGTGTGTGTGTGTGTGGGGGGGGGGGGGGGGGGGGGGGGGGGGGGGGGGGGGCTTTCTCGGGAAGTCTGGGGCAGGGCAGAACAGTTGGGTCTGAGTTTTTTGTGGGCAAACCACAGTTATAATATTGGTCCACCGTTTTTTCTTTCTTTCCATACCCTTAGTTTTGTCTTTGAATGGGGGTAACTGCTAAATATTGCTTATCCTTTGTATGGTGGCGAGCAGTCAAATTGCTGGCCAGGGTTATGTGAGTATGCACTCAGGTTCAAGTAACAAGGCCAAACAGACGTGTGTACAAGGCCAAATAGTATAACCATTCCATTTGACTCTCAATTGCACGATGTAATACTGATTACTGAAGGAAAGGAGTTAACCACATCTTCAACATGAATCATGGGTATTAGCTTGTCACGCACTCAGCAAAATGATCTACAATAATAAGAATATTATATGCCGTTCAATGGAAATGTTATTTGTTCGAATTGGAGCTGTAGTGCTGCACACAAAACCAGCCACTTAGCTACTTGCCACTCATCACTCAGTGAGTCAGTAAGGTACTTCAGCTGGGTCAGCTTCCCTCAGCCCCTCAGGCATGTGCCCCCAGATCTGGTTCCAGATCCGCGATTTTTGTGCGGGGCGACCGCAATTCTGTGTTCGGACTCGTCGGGTCAACTGCAGGTAAGTCGACAATTAACTGCGGGCGAACCGCCGGCTCTTTCATTTTGTTCTGGTATTTTCAGGATTCTCGGGAATTCCCAGAGACCCGACCGGCCTGTCCTGCCCTGGTCTGGGGAATGCCATCTATGTCCACCCTGCCAACCGCATTGATTCGTTCACGTCTTCCTTAAGAATGCTTAAACACACAAACAATACTTCTAGCCCCCGCTAGACCTGGCTGCAGCGGCCATTAATATTTCCGTTTCAAAGAAGCCATGAAGAAGCTGGGCGGGGTTAGCCTCTCTGGCTTCGATCCAGCTTCCACCTACTTTAGCACCCTCGACGACCCGCAATTTGACTCGCTCACTCCACCAACATATCGCGTGATCTGTAATCGAACAAAAGACATTCAATCTATGTTTCGCCAAGTAGTTTGTGCTGGCTGCACGGCAACACCCTGACTACAAGTTATCGGCAGATCAGGTGGCTGCTCCCGCCATGCCTACCATGAAGGAGATGAAAGCTACATGGATGAGGTCGGTGCATGTGATTGTACCATATTCATGTGTGTGGTTGAGCCTGCATGTGTGCGGGAAAGATGGGCGGAGAGAGGAGGTGTTGCACTACGAACCGGTGGTGTTACAAGAGGGCAGGCCAACACCTTCAAACCCACCAATCCACTTGTTTGTCCACAAACATCTTCTTGCTCTGCACTCTCAGACTCAAGCCCACAAGTGCTTATGTAGAGTGCAGGTACACAGGCATCTTCATATCCTAACAAATGCATTTAGGGAAGCACTGGTATGGATATTCACAAACAGAGGCAGCACACACGGATGATATCTTAGTTTCTTGCAAAGGGATGGGTAGTTGTCTGCGCACGCATGGCATATGATCATCATCAGGAACACAATTATGACCATCAAGAGTCAGCTACACTCACAACCATATGTACACTATCCCACCAGAGAGCAGGATGAGCTGAAGAAGGACCTTATCACTGAGGACAATGTGGATTGGACGGTGCCCATGCCTGGAGCAATGGTGGCCGACTCAGGAGTGAGTTTGAGCAGGAGGTGTGGCAGGGGACATGTACATGGTGGGGGGCGGAGCATAGTCTTGAGTTGTGTGGCTCAGTAAGGGTTGGTTTGGGTTAGGGGTTGTGTGAGGAGGCTGTACCCAGTGCCCTACCAACAAACATCACTACTTTTCATGCTCTAGGAGAAGGACGTCCTTCGACTGATTGGAGGGGTGGATATCAGTTTTTCCGATGGTGAGCCTCCTGCTGACGACTGTTCTAGGTAAGAAGGGGAATCTGTACTTGTCGGCTCTTGGACCTATGGGACCATACATGCGCTGCATCTTTGCCACTCCCATCCCCAGATGCTGCAATGTCACTCATATGCTCATGAGTCAGGATCATCATTATTGCCAGCACTGCCAACAAGTTTTTATAATGTTGGTAACAGCAATATATCCCACATAAAAAATTGCTGCCACTATCATCACCATCACTGCCAACACAATGACAACATGCAAACCCACGCCCATAAGCTCGCCCACAATTGTATGTATATCATCTACTTCATTCATGTGAATCATCAGCACCTCAACAAAATCACAATGTAAATTTTATCAGAATCAGGAGCACTGCAAGCATAACCATATCTCCATGTAGAGTCACTTCAAACTCCAATTCCCCTATACTACAGTTTTGATGAGGATGCCAAAGCCTCCTCCTCAGGAAAGGCAGTTGCGGCGTTGGTTGTGATGACATTTCCTGTAAGTGTCAAGTGACCCCCTGTATCATGCAGCTACTCAGTAGTACCCCACCTCTCAAAGCACCAGCTTAGCACATCAGGGCATCAGCACATTGGTACAGGGAATCAGCATGTCCCTGTTTGACTGCAGGGGATGTAATTGTTCACAGATGCACCAACAGCTGATAAACGCACATCATTCTCGCTATTGTGATGAGCTGCTTAGAGATCAACACAACAGGTTGTGCCAATGTTGATTTTGTACCTCAAAACTTGGATGCACATGCAGACACTCTTTCTCCCTTTTTTTCAGTGGCCCTCAACCATGAATTTGATATTTTCCTGTGGAGCTGCAGTCACATTGATTGGTGGGACTGTGCTCCCCCTATACCCTGCTCTCATTCTCACGACAATTTCATTGGTTTGTGTTGTCCAGGGACTGGAGGTTGTTTACAAGGACTTTGAGATCCTGGGTAGCATTGATGCCTTGGATGCTGATCCTGGATCTGTTGAAAACAGGCGCGGTTGTAAACTTCCTCCATACGTCCCTGGGTAGGTCGGCATAGATGCCTGAAGTCTATGATCATGAAAATCCCATCTTGCTTTGTTTTCCTAGTAGTGCGGTATTGCATGAGGCCAGTGGATAGTTCATAAAGTAAATGTGTGTGATATCTATCTTCCTTGCAGCTTTGTTTTCATTCACGTTGGGCCAGAGCATGTGTATGTGCGTAATGCCAAGAATTGCCAAGGCACATCAGATTCACTCATGAGCAGGTCCCAGCTCACCACAAGAATACCATTAAGTTCAGGTGAGGGTTATGTTTTGCACCCAGCATTATGAGCTTCAACTGACTTGCAGTATCAGGCAGGTGAAGCATCAAGTGACACACAAAGCATGCTGTTCGTGACTTTTCCCCCTGCCTCTCTCTTGATTCAGCTTCCTTGCCTTCCGTGAAGTCCCCGCCTACATGGTTCTCATTGAGAGGGCTCGAGCTTCTGCATTCATGCCTCAACTAATTGTGGTTGATGGATGTGGCACCCTTCACCCCTCAGGTGATATACTGTTTGTGCTAAATACTGTTTGTGCTAATGAGACAATGACATGACTCTCACACTACTGCCACATGAATGCTTCAATCTTTGGGAATTGGGTTGGCCACCCCCCACCCAGGCCCTGAGTTCTGGTTTGGGTAACATAACGGGTTACGTCCTTGTATGTACCCCCCCCACCCATATATAGCACACACATACCATTCCAACTCAACCCAAGCCAGACCCACAGCCTCCACACATTTCTGGATCCCTCATTGCCCCTCACCCCACCCCATGTACACACTTTCTCTTTCTCCCCCCTCCCCTCACCCCAAGCATCCGCACCCAGGGTGGGTCAACCTCGACCCTCGCCCCCCACTCTCTCTTTCCTCAACCACCGGCACGGACATGTAATCCCCTTCTCCCTACTTCATCCATTTCACTCCAGATGTGGGCCTAGATCATGCAGAATTTCGAAGTGGATAAAGAGCAGGCTGCGGATCCAATCTGCTAACAACTTGCGAAAGCCGACCCCACTGACAATACCGGGTGTGCGCAATCACGATTCGCAAAGCGACATACCTGCAGCTTCTTCTTTGCGTGTAACATAGTTGGGTTTGCAGCTGTTGCTTTGACCAGGAAGTTCCAGCCAGTCTTCTATCGCAACATGCTAAGCAACCGATGTATCAATGCTTGAAACAATGAAAAGAGATTGGATGAGGGGTGCAAGGGCCATATCGTGCATGAGGTTCACGTCTTGTCTGATAATTAACCTGGTGTTGATTTTCAGGACTGGTTGAATGAGCTTCTCGCCTGGCCAGGTTGTAAGTCGCGCGCTGCTGTGGGTTAGCAGCATATGCTAATCGACGTCGCTGATTTGCATCGCTCCTTTCCTCGTCTGTCTGAAGAGCTTGCCTTTCGCTGTTGCGAAGAGCTCGCTGAGTGGCTGTATTCGCCGCCCTTTTACCTATATTTGATTGGTTGTGCGCATGCATGGTTGCATCAAGAGGCAAGAGATTATAGACGATGAGTTTGAGCGACATAATTGGTCTGAAATGGGTGCCCAAAACGAATTGGTGCTCAGGACGAATTGGCGCTCAGAACGAATTGGCGCTGAGAACGAAACGCGGAAATAAAAGGGGAATACAGATGCTTATTTAGCTCATGTGCTCTGTCATTTCAAAATTCGGGTCGGGTAGGAAGTCGCACTGTAAGGCGCACGTGCTCTATTATTTTTAAATTTGGGCCGGGTGGGAAGTCGGTACAGTTGGATTCTCGTGGTTCCCTGAACCCTAACCTGTAAAACGATAGCCAGCTCCTATAGCCAGCTAGCGCTACCTCGATGATCCATGTATGTCTACATATATATAGATGTTACAGTCCAGGGTTAGGCCCAATAGGCTGAAGGGACTTTCCCAATCATGACAGGAAGGGCTAAACAGAAAAGGCATTGATGAGCTGAACCCCAAACAGTCGTTTTACTGACGGGGGCCCTGAGTTCGTCCTACAGTGATAATTGAATTATACAATATAATAAAATCGTCATCCTATATGGGATAATAATTTAATTGTGCGATTATAATCGCAAATTCTAATAACACGTATTAAGGTATTTCAATCCTTCAAAGGAATCAGGATTCATGACCAGCTTCATTCTGGAGCCTTTATCAACCAATTCAGGTTCAGTTTTCAGTTTCTCAAAAATACCAGGGTATTGCAACAGAAGGTTCAGTGGCAGAAGCCTTGAATCGCCAGTCCCATCTCATGTGACAGGCAGGAGGCATGCACCTCACCCTGGTGCTGCCTTGTGCAAACATCTGCCGATAATTTTCCGCCTCACCTATGTAACCTTCAGCCTTGTAGATCCTCCTCTGCCAGCATCATCACCACTGCCCCCTGCTATTTTATTCCACCATGTCATGACTCCCAACTTTCCATGCTGCGATGTGTGCAACGCCTGAACGCACAAGCAGCACATGCACCCTTGATGAGCGCTGAGCCCATTCAGATTCCCCCTGCTATCTATAAATGTGCACAGGCTTTGGATCAGCTTGTCATCTGGGCGTGGTGTCTGGTGTCCCGACAGTTGGGGTCGCCAAAAATCTGTTTGCGGTCGATGGCATCAGGAAGTCAGATGTTATGAAGTCACTCAAACCCCTAGTACCACCAGGAGACTTGGAAGGCGAAAAAGAAGAGAGCCTGGACAAAAACTCCAGTCTTGGTTCTTCTGCAGTCACATCTAATGAAGATGGCAAGCTCGTCACCAAAGGGGTCGCCACTACAAGTGACTCATATGTGAGTCTTAATGTTGGGCAGCCTTCCAACTCTGAGAAGATGCACCAATTCAGTGCCGCCGCCAAGGATGCCAGGTGTGCACCCTTAGTAGGGCTCACCTCAGTGGATCCTCTGGGCATGGCATTGTGTCCTACAGCTACTTGCAAGAACCCCATCTACATTTCCGTTGGCCATCGCGTCGGCCTGGACACAGCCGTCAACATCATCTTGCGCTGCTGTAACTACAGAATTCCAGAACCTACAAGACAAGCTGATATCCTATCTAGAGAACACTTGAGGTTGAATCAATAAATACGGCATACCGCTATTTTATGCGCCTGATATGTTGGCGGACATTTTGGTGGATGGGTTCCGCCAATTCAGGTTAGGTCTAGCGCTCGGGTCAAAACAGGGAGCGCCCAGAACTAGAGCCGCCCGCCAACATTGTTGCGAGGGGAACTGCAATATAGTGCAGTACACCTCTTCAAAGCTTAAAATGCTAATCAAAGGGTAGCCATTTAGAATAGACGTGGGTGGTATAAACTTGACCACACCACACTCTAGATTGACTTAGGGGTTGATTCGAAGATGTCTTCAAACTTTCTGCAACCCTGTGGTTTCATTCTGTACTCGGGAGTATGATGTAGTAGTGTGTCCGTCTGTTTTTGCTACCCATGTGAACTTCGCCCACACACCTGCACCGCTAGTTTCGCACCAGCTACCCCCCCTGTAATCGCACCATGCAGTGAGACAAGGACCAGTTATTAGGGCATTGTAAAACAGTTGCAGGGCTGATGGCAAAGTGGCAGGCCAAGCTTGGCCTGGGCAACTTTTCTAGAGGTAGAATCAAATATTCAAATCATGTTGTAGCACATCACAGAAATGCATACCGTACACGGCTGTTCACGATGTTTTTACTTCGCTTGTGGTAGTTCACACTTGTAAGGCTGGTGCTATTGTTAGAGACTGAAATAGGAACAGTAAAAGCACCACTGTCTCTACTTTGGTGTCAGAATAGGGCCTACTATAGCACTCCAAATTCTGGATGTTACAGAATAAAACAAACTCGAGAAACCCTGCTTCGAAACCCCCTGTGCAGTGCCCATGGGGACCAGGTAGCACAGTAAGCATAGCATAAATGCATGGAGTTAGAAATTGGTACCAAGCCCTTTTGTGTTCTCTTGCGTTTTGCGCATGATGAAATGAATCTCCTGACTGCTTTTTTTAGACACAGAGAAGACGCTGCACCCCTTTCATTCGCTGCACTGAACTGTATTCGGAAACTAAGTACCATAACCTGATTTCCCACCCTAAGAGCAAAATGATTCCTCTACATTCTCAGATGTGCAATCCAGAAGTGGAAGGTCTTGCGAAGCTACCTCTGGTTATCCATGACTGTATAAACATATAAAAATTGGATCAAGCATATTTTGATCAGAATGCTTCGATTTTGATCACGATTACATCTTCCAGGCAATTATTTGTACTGCGGCAAGGCCAAATTGCGGGCTGGAGCCATGTAACCAAGTTTGCTCTCTGCACACTTCTGCCGTTCCAGACTTCCAGTCACTTAGCCCAGGAGCAACTTTAAGTATATGTAGGGGGCGGCAAATAGATATATATTGCCCAAAAATATAGATATAGATATATATATATAGCAAATAGATATATTGTGTATAACTACAACATATGCAGTTACATCAGATAGACACCGGAAAATCCAGTCGAAGCGCCTGCAATATGATATGGTGCCCTATGCCATAATTGTAAAACCATATTTTGATTTTTGTAAGGTGCCCTATGCCGATTTTCAAAAATCCAGCTTCGCCAATATAGATCTATCTCTATATAGACCGATGCCTCTCCCTAAATATATGAGGCATTTGATTGGCATCACCTGAGCAGCCATGTGGGCCATAGGATGGAAGTATGTGACCGTTGACTTCTTAACTAGGTGAAAGTGATGTGGGGACCAATGAGAGACGTGCACAATTTACAATTATTTCAGCACGTTGAACACAGGTCACAGTGTTTGGTACTCGAGCATATATTCTGTATCGTCAAAAGTATTGAAATCAACTGGAGTGCCATTAGATTCAACCTTTCCAGACCTGAGTCTGCGACACAGCAACACCAACTTCACGTGTTTTTGTCAATTGATGGAGGTTGACGCCAAGGGCTGTAATGATATAAGGCATCATAGTTCAGAGCAGAAATGTCCTGGTGGATCTCAACTAACCATCCATCAATAAAACTGCTAGTATGAAGATATGGTCGTATGAATAGAAAAAACATTGTCTACCCCTCAACAAAGGAGATGCACAGAAAGCTTCAAACTAGACAGTGGATGGGGATGGAATAAGGCCCCTTTTCCAGGCCTTTCCTAATTCAGCTCTATTGTGCATAGAAGATTATTACGAGATTACTCATCGAACAGCAAGAATCCAGAACAAGCTGTGTAGAAGAGTGCAATAACAGTTTGTATCAATTATCAGCGGGATACTAAACTGGCAGACCATCATGGGGAAACAATCAAGATGTAGGACCGATAACGTATGGGGTCAGTTTAGGTCAAGGTAGAGGTCAACGCTAACTCCTTGAAAACATTGAGCTCATCGGCAGCTTACTCTCACCCTTGGGTGAGAAGCTCATGCCTTCTGGCCCCAAGCCAGGCAAGGAGGCAGTGCCCTTGGGTGGAGTTGTGCTGAACATCATACCCCGAGGGGAGTCTGTGTAAAGGGGACTAGCAAGCATCTGCATTGGGTCAAAGCAATCAGACGTTGTGGGCGACATGGCAAAGAGAGAGTCAAGCCCACGACCGCTGTCCTCCAAATTTAAGCCGTACTGCAGGCTGGGAGAGAGACTGGAAAATTGTCCTGGGGTGGCTTGTCTCGGAGTTGGTGCATTGACTGTGAGGTAGCAGCCCTCCATGATTTGACTGGGAAAAGGCAAGGACGTTGCAGATGAGCCTACAGGTTGGGCGTGTGGAGGACTGATCTCAACTCTACTCTGCTTAGAGACTTGGAAGGGGTCCATGCGTGCAGCAGAGAGCTTTGGCATCAGTGCTGGAAACGGCATCGACAGGAGGCCAGGAGCGGTACTGCGGGTGGGCGAGGCTAGAGTTACACCAAGAGTTGTAATGCGTTTGCTCTCGGGAAGTGTACTGCCATCTCCACTCATCAGGGATGCCTTGAGCTTGCCCGATTTATAGTGCTGACTGAACAGATCAGCAGTAGAAGTGTTGTTGGGCTGGGTTGCGGACTGACGATCCATTGGCGCCCTCCCGTGCTGATCCGTTGGAGGCCTCCGCATGGTGTCTGTGCTGCTGTTCAAGGGTTGCTGACCCTGGCTTTTGCTGAAGGCGGCACCGATGCCTGTGGCACTTCCAACTCGCAGCACTTCAGAGTAGGGCATTGGCCTCGAAGCAGGTACTGGAATTGTGGGCTTCGGGTTATTGGCTGTATCAACCAGGGTGGCCGCCAGTCCTGCAGCCTTGTGCGCAGCAACAGCTACCTTTATCTCACGTGTCAGCCTGGCTAGATCATGGGACGGCAGAATACCCGTGTCCCCAAACTTGCTGGATTCAGACACCCTTCCTGCCCCATGCTGGGAGAATGGACCAGAGGCTTGCCGCTCCACTGGGGAGGTCCTCAAAGCCCCGCATAGTCCAGATAGAGATCCATAGGCGATAGTTGCTTCGGGAAGTTGATCACCCATATTCATTGACAGCCGTTGCCTCTTGTTGTTGTTGGTAGCAGTGCCACTGGCGTGAAGCGTCAGCTCAGCAACCACATCCCAGGGGCCTTGTAGCCTCTGGGGATTTAAGGCCGCCGGTTGATCAGATGGGAAGACAAGGGCTTTGCTGGCTTTGGTCTTGGATGCCCCTCCGGTGGCTGGTGGACCACCCGGATTGTCCTCTAGGTTCTTGCATTCCAAACACTTGCACTGGTCCCCACACTTGACTCCACCCTGTATGATACAGAGAAAAGGAAGTGAGACTCAGGCATTGCGTGCAGATAATGTACCAGTAATATAAGACGGCAATCAGATGACCTCAGTTGTGAGTATCTAGGGATGTCAATATCGTACTGGCTCCCAAGAAAATTGTACGATATATTTTACAAGTACGATATCGTACTCACATTTTTCCGGCGGTTAAAATTGGACCTTGGGGGTAATCCGGGTACTTGCAATTTACAATATCTCCATGTGTGCCTAGTTAGAGACAGATTTTACACAGATGGTTTATCCCTATTAACTCCAGTCCAGTGGGAAAATGTGCTTCACAGTTGCTTAACCACATCAGTACAGCATACAAAAACTCATATTTGGGTTTTTAAACCAGACCAAGTCAAAAGTGTTTCATCTTTCTTCAGGGCTTCCCTAATTAGGACAGATATTACACAAACGTGGGACAGAGCCTGTCACAATTGAAACATTTTTTTTTAGAAAAAAGATGTAGGCCTGTTTTGATCGCCTTTCCTCAAAAGTTAGTGTGGTAGCAGGTCATGGGAGGTACTGCACAGGCGGTAGGGGCAATACGAAGCAGATGGACAATGATTATTTGCACGTTTTAGGTGTCCCTAATTTTGCGGTAGCTTGCATCCCACTTTTTGTCGTACATCTTGTGTTCTGCCCGCTGAACAGGGCTGCTCGCGACCAGATGCGCAGTTGGATTAAATATAGCTGGGCACCTACCTGACATATTTGCACACAATGTGATCTACTCAGAATTCGATTCCAGGCATGTTGGGATTTGAACGGCTGTGTACCACACTCTTGCCCCGTAATTAGGATGTTTAGGGGATAATGAGGCACACATGGATAGGCATCGTCAACAAAAATTCAATGCACTCAATTTTTGCGAAGAAAAAACGATCTTGTTGCCACGGTAATTGTTCATTTACCGTCCACTCTCTTACGGTGCAGGGCGATAAAGATGATAATTGTAGGGAATCGACATAGATCTCCTGTGTGTTCTTGGTACTAAATCTACCCTCGACATGTCCAGCATGTCACGATCCAATTCCTTGTTCCTGCCTCTATATCTATCCCTATACAGATTCGGTGAGTAGTAAAATGTCTGCATGCTCGGCCATCTAGAAATGTGAGCATCCCATTACTCGTCAGGGTCGTATCTCTACCCCAAATAGGAGTGATTCGCATCAGCATCGAGCCTCCGGTAGGCAAAAGTTGCAATGCTAGAGCCCATCGTGAAGGTAGAGGGCAGCAAGTTTGACTCATGGGGGCTGGCTGAGGGTGGTTACTGAGGGCTGTGAGAGTACGATGTTAGGAAATATTGTTAAGTACCCACCCGAAAATTGTCGATGTCGTGTGTCGTAATCGTACGATTATTAAGTCGTACAATATCGTACTTGACATACCTATGAGTTTGCTTAAAATGATGTAAGAGCCCATCTCAAGTATACACAACAGTTCCAGTCCACATACCTGAAAGCATTCACAGTACTTCTTCAAGCAGTACGAGCGCTTGCAGTTGCATCCCTTCTTGTGAGTGCCCTGCTTAGCCCCCTTGGCAAGGATCTTGTTTGTGAAGGCCTGAAGGAAGGGGATGGGAGCAAAGGCAGGTTAACTGTGTGTCTAGCTGGGGTTGAGGACAAAGACTGGTTGATTTGTATATTACAAAAGAGTGTTGTTGAAGTTGTGTGGCATTGCAAGGTACTTCATAACACACGTTATTGCGTGCTAGCACACAAGCTTTTGGACTGCGCCAACTGCATGATTGAAGCAAATTTGTTAACCCCCTGTGCGAGCAGCAAGCAGATTTCTGACTGTTGCGTTCTGGGCCTGAAATAGCCTGCTACTGCCTGAAATAGCTTTACCATGCCTTGACATGAATCTTGCTATGCATTGCTTACTATTACTTCCTTGTTTTTTTTTTACATCTTGCTTTCAGTTGCTCATCGTAACATGCTGTTTGCTATGCGTTGCTTACATTTGCTTCCCTTTACCTGCCATCGTGCTCATACAGTACTCCTTATTGTATCATGGGAGGCACTTGCCACCCATGATGGAATAAGTCAACAAAAGTGTTTCATTTTTCACTTTCATCAATGCGACTTGATTTACTCAACCGTTTGTAAGAGACTTTGAGGTGAAGAGTATATCAATGCAATCGATGAAAGGACAATTGTTGTAAGTTTGTAATAACCTTGTCTACAAGTCTCTACCTATAGTCTCCAGTCCCCCCCCAACTTGGGGACCCAAGTCACCGCAATAAAACACTAAAAAGGCAGTTGCGTGAAACAAGTAGTTCCATACGGCCCATTTGTAGCACGCAGTGTGGGGTTGACATCAGAGTTCAATGGGGAATGCGGCGGAGAAAACCATTCGGATTCCCTGTTGTCACTCACATCAGGGTCTCTGGTCATGATGTGCTCTCGTCGCTCCATGACCTGGGATCCATACTCAGGTTGGTTCAAGCAACTGGTGCAGGCGCAGTTGGCGCAGAATAGACCAGCAGCAAAGCAGTCGCAGTAGAGTTTCAAGCACTGGCTCTTCTTACAATGGCAGGTTTTATTACTGGAAATGAAAACAGGCAAGCAGTTAGTAAGTCTGAGCGTAGGAGGCAGCTAGCACAGTAATCCAGCAACATGAAGGCCAGGACAATTAGATGATAGACAGCTTGATTTGAGAGCTTGGGATGAAGCATAACATAGCAACAATTGCAATGTGGAGTGTAGATCAAACTCAGGCTATTGCAATCAACTTACTCTGGGTGATTTATGCCTTGACTGCTGGCCAGAGCATCAGCATCGGGTTGGGAAGTGGGCAGCACACTGCCATGGGAGTTCTCTGCAATGGCAAACAGGTTCAACAGCTCTTCAGTTCATGGGAGTAGGGCAAGTGACATGCAATTCACGAGGAAGGACGGTTAAATAAGCCACACATCTCAGTTCATGGGAGTTGAGCCGAAGGAATTGTAATTAAGAGGGTGGGGTAGATGCTCGAGGAAGTGCTCAAACATTTGGTGGCATTTGTTTATGTGTGTGTCGGGGTGAGGCAGGGGGTGGGTGGGATAAAGGGGAGGAGACACAAAAGCGCTGATGTCTGCTTTATGCATTATGACGCAACATGAAAGGAGGTTAAGATGGACCTAGTTGCTTACCTGAATCAGACTTCTGATGTGTTGCAGGCACATAGGACCCGGGGAAGCTTAACACTGGATCCTGGGCAGCTGAGGCGCCATGAATCAAATCAAAGGGTGTTGGATCCATCCCAGTCATCATGCCTTGCCCTTCTTTCACCAGACCTCTCACAGGAAGGACGCTGGAGGAGTGGAGTGAAAGGGGTAGCATCGACTGAGATGCACCACTAGTGGGCAGTTTTGGGAGACCACCTTGCTGCTGGCTGTATATGTTCATTGGGTTGCCATCCAGGCCCCCCATGAGAGTGTTGCCTGACAGGAACATTGCCCCATGCAGGAGGTTGCTGGCGGGCTCAGACTTGACCTGTGGTTCCACTACCTTCTCAGCACCTCCAGTTTTAGGGACGGGTTGGACAGTCTGGACATCCTGTTGAGCGAATTTGAAGAAAGCCGTTAGTTGGCACAGAATCTAGTGAACGGTAGGTGAATTTGCGGTGTTATTTAAGCACAACTGTAGGTAAATAGATTGCAGCAAGTTGCTGAATGGTGGATGAGTGGGTTGAGAGACACTGTTTCCTTTTTGGGCTACTTGTAGCAGGTTCTAGGCAGCTCCCCTTCCCTGTCTATGGGCCAAACCTGAGGCTAAGTGGTGGGTCTGAAAGCTGACATGGCAGGCATTCAAATGAAGCTTACAGCTTTGGGCTTGGCCGAATGGCTGGCCAATGGAGCTGGTAGGAAGCTGCCCTGCGTAGCCCCCCAAAAAACTGTGTTGGGAGAGGGAATATGAGACTGAGGCACAGGGATAGGGAGGGATGGGGACGGAGGGCCCAGACAAGGCTTAAGTCTGTCAGGAAACAGCAATGAACTCACTGGTTTCAGATCCAGAACCTGTCGGGGAAAGCCTTGCTGGTGCTGCTGCTGGTGCTGCTGGCGCTGCTCTCCAGTCAAAGTCTGAAGCAAGGTCAGGTCCACGAACCCTCTTTGAGAGGTTTTAGATTCGGAGCTCTGCAGTTGAGGTTGGGGTCTGGCCTCCAGCCTGTTGACAGGAGTTGATGCAAAGATGGAGTCTAGCAAGTCGGATGTGCTACTGGGCGTATCAAATCGATAAGGGAGATCGTGGCTTGAACCAAGCAGGTCTCCTGCCCCAGCCGAGTAGACAGGAGAATTGAGCATGGCTTCGAGAGCTGAAAAATCATGATAGCCTACAGGTGACTGAGCGCACACAGATACACGATGAGGAGAACGCTGGAAGAAAGGTAGGCTTCCCCGCCCGGGACTCAGTAAGTGCATAGGTGAATTAGACCATATCGCCTTTCCAGTCCCCGGAGTCCATGGCAAACCGCAGGCCCTCGCGCTGGAGTCGAAACCCGGGAGGGGAGACCGACTCGAGTGAACATCTCGTGAGTTCCTGGGGGAGAGACAAGGATCGGGAGTCGTTGAATCTCGCATCAGCAGCAACCAGAGTTCAACAAGTGGGCAACGTGGTTTTACCTGGTGGTATTAACGCGGCCGACTGTTAGATTGATTGGTTCTAGCTCTTTCTGCTCCTGTTCCATGATGGTTCCGAAGATGAATTCAACTTTTCAACTGAACTTCGTATATTTGCGCGCGCTACGATGGATGAAAAGGGATTAGGATTCGCACGATGATGATCTAGATCAACACGATTTTTTAATAGCTAACGCGATTCCGAGTCACAGAAACAGAAGGGTTGTGTACGATAGCAGAGAGGTCGGAATGTTAGTAGCAGCGGTGGTGCATATGTCGCCGAGTATCGGAATCAGCAAGCAGCAACAACCGACAGGTGTGACACGAAAATTTGAATCAAAATTGTGCCTGTACTGCCATATTATTGGCGCTTTGGGGGGGGCAGCGGAAGAGGAGGTCACACGACATAAGAAAGCGCGGGAAGAGGAGGCTACATGACACGAGTAAGTTCGCTTTCTTCAGTAGGGTAGCGGTATGTGCCCCTACATGTGTATCCCTTCGCTTCGGTCTCACACCATATGTTGCAGCGTTGGACATCAAATGCATGGAGCTTGTGGGTCCCTCTGTGCTGGTGCGAGGGGCCAAGAAGCTGGCAGTTACAAATCCGTACCGCCGACAGCGACAGTCCAAGACAAGGAAGGGGGGCCTTGCCCCCCACCCCACCCCACCCCACCCCATCTGCCTCCCCATCATCCCTATCTCGTGGGATCAGTGGGTCCCGCTGCGTCCATAATATCCTGAGTAGAAGAGCCGCTGATTCTTTTTTGACGGAGCCGAGGCGAAGTTTTGACGGAGCTGAGGCCACAGCTGGGTTCTAGTAGAGAACCGGGAAGAAACGGTCTCTCCGGCAAGCTGATCTTGGTTGCGAATTTAGCGAAACCGAACGGCTTTCATCTTCCAACCGAAGTGCTTTCATCTTCCTCTTCCTTGAAGGGCAGGTGTTGGAAGACCAGGAAGATGAAGTTCCAACTGTCCAGAAACTGATGGTCACGAGTCACCATTTAAGCTACACAGCTACTCAGCTACTCAGCTACTAAGCTGAGTCGGATACCGGAAATCCAGATCGGATTCCGGTCAGTCTAACCGGAACTCTCGCTCAGAACCAGGGGCCCTACTCAGAACTGGTCGGTGCATACTGGAAGGGGCTCGCAGAAAGTTCCGGCCAAACCGAACTGGTATTTGGGGCTCCGGTATACCGACCTGGAAATAGCTGCCCCCCAGTATCGGAATACCGACCGGTATATTCTACCCTGGTGGCGCAGGTCCGTTAGGCAGCTTCTTCCCACTTCCTTCACACAAGCAAAGGCAGAGGGCCAAGCAGAGGAGAAGGGATTTTGAATTGACGCGCTTATGCGCCCTAGGACAAGGGATTCGCGGGGGAGGCGGCGGAAGAGGGTTGGGGAGGAAGCAAGATAGTCTTGTGTAACTGTTGGATCGCAGTGTATTGTCGGAAGGTCATACCGCAGTTGTAAGGCAGGCGAGGAGGAAAAACACGTTATCCTATATGTTCATCTGATCGGGAGGCCGTGAGAAGTTGCCATCGTTTATCAATGCTTATACCGTATGAGGAGTGTGGATCACTCATATCTTGATCATAAATTCAGAATGCTTTGCTTTTAATTATGTTGCTAACTTAGACGTACCTAAGATGTCGGTACCTAAGACGTCGAGCAGCCTTAAAGGCTATAGCCATGTTACTAAGTTCAAGTTCATCTGATCGGTGATAAAAACAAGGCAAACAGCCCGCACCAGCTCATGATCTTGCCTGCACATCAAATAATGGAGCGGAATCAATATGCTCTATGTTGGCTTGATAATAGCTGATATACCTGCCTCATATTAGAAAAAGGCTTCCAGTGGAGGTACATCCCAAATTGCATGAAGCTCATCGCGAGCAGTCCCAGAATCTCGGAAGCCACAGACTTAATCACTGCCACCTGCCAGTTTCTGCTTCAAAATAGTGGGAGACTGGGCGAGACCCCACGGGGAGCATGTTCGGCATCTAGCAATGTTGTGTATCGCTAAGTGAGGTACATCTCAGATATACCTCACTTAGTGATCCACAACGTGGCTAGATGCCGAACATTAGGGTTGTCAATATCGTACGATATTTCCAATTATCATACGATATCGATATCGATATAGAACGATATCGCCCGATCCTTTCGGGGGGAAATCAGTATGAGACCAACGGGATGTTACAGGAAATACCATTTACAAGTCCATACAATTAAAATCATGTCAAATGAACCAAGCCTAAAGAAGAAAGAAACACGATAATAACATGCTCTATTATCATACGATATATTGTGATATATCGTACGATAATAGAAATGATGATGGGTGATATACCGAATTCCCTGGCCCAGACCCAGTGCAAGGAAATCCCAGGCTTAGGTACTCCTGTGTGCTACGGCTGCGGTCTTACGCTGGGGGAAACTTAGTACTGATCAGACCCGCAACCCGCCTGTGTACCGCGACCTTCTGGGGAGGATCGAACCCCCCCGTTTTCTTCCCGAGTCAGGCATTATTGTCAGCGTATACTACTAGAGCATGAGTGCCATACAGGCATCTGATTCAGATACCTGTATGGCACTCGTGTTTTAGTAGTATACGCTGACATCCTGTAAATCTGTTAATCATACCACTAGACCAAACTACACTTCCTCTTAAAGCCCGAAACTACACTTCCTTTGATAGCACCCACCCTGCAGCACCAGAAGTGCATGGAAAATGACGCTCATCACTCTCATCGCTGCTGCTGCCATGGTGAGCGTGCTGCCCTTGAGAGCATCTGCAAGCGAGCAAAAAGGTGCGAGCAGAAAGAAGTGCCTGCCTGCCAGCATCGTACCCGCAACCCCCAAAAGATATGGCACAGAGCTCTTGGCTGAACGGGAATGACATATTTCCCCACTTACCACAATATAGATCATACGATACAACACACAATAAACGATGAAGACAGCACGATATATCCCCAGAAACACGTTATTTCGTCCGATAAACCCGAAAATATCGTACGGTGTCAGTTCAATATCGCACGATATATCGTACGATTCACGATATAATACATATTGTACGATACAAAGCTTGACAGCCCTATTTATCTAATTACAAGAAGGTCTTCTGCTTCTTCTTCTGGAAGGACAGCAACTCAGGGGTATCGAATTGTCTATCCTACTTCATCCCATTTAAAGGATGCACAGCAGCATGACACAGCATCGTCCATCCAGTCTGCCACCTAAACAAACCGTATTTCACTTTTTTTTGCCCATGGGAAATTGGGGCTTCCTACTCATGCCTTTGCAATGGAAGAGAATCATAGGTAGGAGGGGAAGTAGAAGGTGACGACTTTGTCGTTTTCTCAGCCTTTGTCCAATCCACTGTTTTATGGGTCCAACTCGTCCAAATTGTCCTAATTTATACCTTATTAGTGTCTAGTAACATGGTGAAGTGTGGATACCTGGCCCCTCCATTCCATGAAAAGACAACGAGCAACCTTCGGAATGTCAGTTTTTGTTGGCAAGTCCTAGGCAACGTCCCAAGCGAAGTGGAAAATTGGCGGAGAGTGTTATCAGAGCGACAGGTGGCACCAGATCGAGCGGACCGAAGCCAGTTAGTTAAGAGACAGTTGGCTGACGTGTCAGGCTTCGTGTCGGTTGCTCGGTCGTTGGTCAAACGGACAACGGGGTGACCATGGGGGCTCCTGCCCCCCAGAAGGGGTTGCTCCGCCAAAAACGAGTGCTGTATCATGATGTTGTGATGATGGCACGACCCTCCATTAAACACCAGAACACACGTTTCGAAGCTTGATTGATCCAGTCGAGACTAACACATTTATCTAAATCATGTGATGTGCAAGGATATCATACTACTTAGTGGTACACAGTGTACTTCAGGGTCTAGTCAAACATTGTGTTTATTTGCGCGGCTCATACTGCCATTCCTCAGCTGCAGGGTCCCCACTCATACCATCCTCCTTAAACCCACTCTTATCACCCCACTTTAGACCACCTAAGTGGTCCCTGCTGTCTTGGCTGAATGGAGGGCCGACAGAATTGGGATCAAAGTTGGAGGGTTGAGGAGCAGAGGACGGACCCGGAGGGTCATAGATGGTTCTGGGTCTTGGTGCTTCTCCTCTGTGCTGGCTGACAGCTGCATTGTGCTCATCCTTCAACTGAGCCTGTTTCTTGGCATGCTCCGACACCAGCTCGCCTTGTTTGATTCTGTTTGGTGCAGGGCAGGACCATGAGGGAATTGTTGTAAGGAAATCAAGAAGTACAGTTGTATGAGTTTACTTGTTCCACCCTCTCCCATGCCAGGTAGTCGTAGTAATGGTATAAATGAACTGCATTCACATCAACTCGATATGCATATGTACATACCTTGTCTGTGGTCTTGTGTTTTGTGTGCGTGTGCATGTGTGAGTTGTTGTGTCTATGTAGTATCAACAAGAGAGGTCTTCTAGAATAGCACAAGGCAAACGCGTGCGCACACCCAACCCCCTCCATCAGCACTCACTTCCCGTTCCACACCTTACACCAACCTGCAATCACCCATAACTAGGGACTGGCACATCACATGATTCCCCTCCGGAACCCTACATGATATCATACAATATCATCTGATTTTTCAGACAAAGTTGGCACACACAAAAATGCTATAATATTGGGACCAGCATATCCAAGACTAATCGTGGATTTTTTCCTTCATGTACGCCATTCTGGAGATCACAATTACATTTAGTGTGACTATTCCAAGAAAAACTCGGATTCCCGGATTCCGCAAATTGTTTTCGTAGAACACGTTTCCCTCAATTGCATCAACTCCTCATATAGCCATAATCTTATCACGGCCACAATCTCTAATCTCCACAACATCATACTTATATGTTAGCAAATAAGAGCACTGTTAAATTAAGGAATCAGAGTTAGCAGGGATCTATTTTCAGCTTTTCGCTTTAGCCCCCTGAGGACCCCCCAGGGTCCCGGGGCTTCAGCTCGTGACTCTCTGCTCCTCTGTCTCCGTCTCTCTCTCCAGGAGCTGCTTGAATGATTCCGGCCACTTCCTCACCCAAACATTTGGCTCATAGTTGGAGTGCGCATGACTAGAGTTACCAGCATCGCAGCAGCCGAGATCCATCGCAAAAGTTGTCAAAAAATGTATAGCCTATTCCGTTACCAGCAGCTGCTTACTGCACTAGTTTCGAAACTCCCAGCCCTCCTCGCCACTTCGCCCCCTGCCCTGCCCATGACTGCTAAAGCATTTTCCGTGTCGCTTGCGACAAACGCTTAGGACTTCTTAGCAGCTTCTTAGCAGCTTCTAGGCAGCTCCCTGAACCAGCCACTGGGCTACATAAAACTACTTCAGCAGTTCTGAGCTGCTGATTATATCAGCTTCAAGGTGCACTAGGTTGCACCAGGTTGGGTTGAATGGCTAGACAGGGGAGCTACCAAGAAGCTGCTGCTCATAGCTGCAAAGAAAAGCACTGAGAGTTGGCAGAAACTTTGTGCTCAGGGACATGCATGCGCCCCTGGTTGCATGTTTCTCGCTGATGACTGCGGTAAGCAGCTCTTGATAGCGGTGCTTCCCCAGTGGCAAGTGCTGACGAAGCTTCTCCGGATACCATTCGATGCCTAGATGTCTGCGTGCCGCCATCGTTAATACAATTTTTGACGACTCGTCCCTGTTTCGCCTTCGCTTGGGGCATGGCATAATCGTCTAATCGATAATCAATTCATCAATGCACAAGAAAGACTTGCAATGTCTGCCAAAAGAAATGAAAACAAAACACCAATCGGCGTGACTTAAGGAAGCTATCCGTAGGGGGGTCATAGGACAACACACCAATAAACAGATGCTGTTCAAACCTAAGAGCGGTGCGGGACAGTCACGTGCGCCGTACAGTCAAGCGCATCATATGATGTTTGAGGCCGACCGCGCGCTCATCATATTATATCATATGGTATCATATTGCTGATCCCTATCCCTAACCCTATCACCTTGTGTGGATGGAGGAATGCAATGCAGGATTCAACTCACTTAATCAGCTCTCTCAAGTAAGCCGGGTCCACCTCTGTCTTGACCTCGTCATCCCTCTTGTGATAGATCTCTGCAGCACATGGTTGGGCAAAACATGATAATTGCTGCATGAACAACAACTCTTAGAACGAGACTTCAACACTCCATCAAGTTCTACATTTGGAATGCAACGACTTCTTCTCTCACCACCACAACACCACAAATACAATAAATCAAACATCACTCATCCCCTCTACCCATCCACTTCTCACCGCCCATTGATCCCCAAAAGTGTGGTACAAGGATGAGTACACGAGTGTGGTGGTGCCTGCCTATATACCAAAACATAGGCCACCATTGCTAAGCAGGCACACACTTGGAAAGGAAGCCGGAAGGCCATGATGAGAGGCGATAGGAATGCGGGGCATGCCAATTGGTGATTGGGTATTCGTGATTGGGTCTTTGCTGGTTGTTTCCTGTTCTGCTGTTCCTAGCCATGAATCACAATAAACGTATGGCCCTAAATTCTTCATTTCCACAATCTATTACAATGTTGCCATCCTATCCCATCCTGTCCCATAGGCTCTTTTAGGTACAAGGTCACCAAAATTATCTCCCCCCATATTTGTATAGTTTCCTCATCTTGCAGGCCAGAAGGTAGCTGCACAAAGTGCAGCGAAAGGATATGCCCCAAAGCTTGCTGAGTAAAACATTGATGCAATGCCCCTTATATAAATCAACTCACCCTTCTCCAATTTGATTTGCTGGTCTAGAAGAATCTTCTTGGTCGTAACCTCCCCCACGTGGGATAGGTAGCCCACTACTGCACCCGTGGATGCCAGAATAGCTCTTGAGCGTACATTGCCTGGATACCACACTTGTGACAGGAGACCACCCGCTGCTATTCCACCCAGGGCTTTGTTTACAAAGTCATTAGTACCGCCACGAAGCTGGAAGAAATCAAGAGAATAAGACAGCCATGTTGAAGTACAATGTTGCAGGGGGTGAATATAATTGTGATCATGTGTGTGCACAGGAGGGGGGTGAGTGTGCTTATGCGTGTGTACCTGTATGTGGAGGGGGGGGGGGGGGTCTGCTGGAGCTAGGTGTTAATGAATCAAATATTCAAATTCATGGCAGAACGGATAAGGAGGTGAGTCATCAGTTCATTACAGGCAGTAAACAGCACACGCTGTAGGAATTGGCCAACGGTCTGGCGAATGACCATATGCCAAAGCAGTTTCGAGTCAAACGTGAGTCCGTCCCGGCTGGCTTGCTTCTCCCAAATTCCTCCTGGCTACCTGATGTACTAGTCCGTACAGTGAGCCACCAGTTCTATAAATTTCACTTTTGAGTATCCCATTCGAAAGGAAATTTCGATAGCTTTCACAATATGCACTTACTTTTTATTGGATGCTCAACATTATTGAGTTATTAGTGGTTAAAATTTGGTTAAACATGAGTTACACCTAGGGTGTAACTTCAAATGCTAATAATTGTTATAAACCTTCGGGAGGGCGCACACAAAAAACTTATGGGGCCTAAATAGTTGTAATGAAGGGGAGGGGGAGGGGGAGAGGGGGGTGGGGGTGGGTGTGTGGGGGGGGGGAGTGACCCGACCTCATGCAATTAACTGTGAGTTAGCTCATCTGACAGCAAATGATCTCCTCTTCAACAGTAAATCAATACAACCCCATCATACTGAGTGGAACCAGAGAAAACATTTCAGCTTCCCATAGCCAGCCAGCCAAGTTGGGTGGTCTCATTGGAGTGCTGAAAATCAGCCAAGGTCATGACAAGATAGTTCATTGAGCATGTTGTGTATCTGTAGAGACGGCAACTTTGGATGGCAAGTCGACAACCTTGCCTTCTGAGGGTCGTCGTGAACCCTTCGAGCAGTACCCCTCGTCCAGCCTCATCCAACATGGTCGCGACCCCTCCTACATGCAATGCATGACGACCACAAAAGTGCACATGGATTCACCTCACCGAAACCCTTTGATCTGTCTATTTCCGAAGTGAAACGACTCACTCAGTACAAAGTAAGAAGTACCTGAAAAAAAGCTGACAAGGGTCTGGAGTATGTGTGGGTGTGTGTGTGGGGGGGGGAAACCCAGAAAAGGGTCCACAGAATTTCACCGGACCTGGGGGAATCGATCGCTTACACACTCCTCCAACCGCTACCACTTCCCGAAACCTGCAATCTGACCCTGCCAGACTTTTTATGGCGTTTCGCATCCACCTGAATTTCACTTTTGAGTATACCATTCACCAGGGAATTTTTAATAGATTTGACAATATGCACTTAATCGGTATTGGTTGTTCACCATTATTGAGTTAACCACGGTCAGCGCTTGGTCATACACAAGTTACACCTTGGTTTAGGCCACCAGTATGTATAACTTATTAACTTTTTCCAGACTCAAGGACCTGAGAAGCCCACTCTGTGAACATGCAGACAGGAAATGTAACACAAGCAAATTGAGGTTTTGCCAACTGTCTTCAGGTTGCATCTTGAGTAGGTCCAGCCCTGGGCCCCTTTGCCAAATACTTTATGCCATGCAGTTTTTGTGTTTGTGTTGAAGGGTTTTGCCAATACATATTTTTGCCCATTCCTAAAGCGCAGATGGTAGTTCTCTATTCTGCTTCTGCTTCTGCTCCTGCTCTTGCTGGACTGTTTTGATTGCGTAGGCCATAACTAAAACAATATTGAAGCACCCACCGTTTTAACACTGTACTCCACACCATCCATCAGATAGATAGCAGCAGTGAAGGCAGCAGTATCCTGCATTACAATGACAAACATAAATGTCAATGATAATAAGCCATATCCCTTCACATTATTTTTTGTTGCTCCGATCATTCAAAATCTTAATCAATTACCCAACCCCCAGTCTTCACCATGCCACAAATCTATGGTAAGTCTCAAGCCCTCTTAATCCTTCCATTCGTACAAGTTTAGGCCCCAACCATATCTTGAAATTTCTTTACCCACCCAACTTTCATAATGTCCAAACAGTCAAGAGCCTTGAATGTCGAAGTCATCCAACCCAATGCATGGACTTCTTCGCATACCGGTATGCCCCCCACTACCCCCACCACCACACGCATACACACCTCCTAGCCATCCCAGCCAGGCAAATTTCACCCACCAAATTCCACAATCAGAAAGTCCACACACTACACCAGCCCATTCCATTACCATCTGAGCTATCTCCCTAACCACCGGCCATTATCCCACCTGAAACCTGGCAGTTCTTCCATTTCTGCCCCGCACCTGCCAGGACATTCCTACACTATCCATGTAACACCCATCCAGTCTTTCAAGCATCTGCCCACCTTCAGGATATTCCTCAGATGCTTAACAATGATACTCCGCTTCTGATAGTCGGTCGACATCCATGAAGGTAGCTTACTATCCTGCACCACAGCAGCCGCCTTGTCTCGGCTGAACATAGTCCTTATCAGACCCATGGTGGCCGAAGTGACAACAGTGTTGCATAGCTTCATGAGCTCCAGGCTGAAGACACTGGGGGGGCGCGGTAGCTTGGGCTGCACAGGATGGAATGGAAGGCAACGTGTTTGTGTGTTCATGTGCATGCTCGCCCGGGCTTGATACAAGCACTGTACATCTGAGTCACATGGAAGTTATGAACAGTATGGACATGAACAGCATCGGCCTCTCACAGTAGCCTAGCCGCCTCCCCAACCATGCAAGATAATTTGCAATTGCACACGTGCGGATAGCAACCAGGACAGCAATATCTGAATTTGTGTATATCATGGCATAAGGCCGATGCAGATCCATGCACACCCCAACGCCTCACTGCAGTCCACAATTGGATCAAATACTTATCGTGCCTCATGGGTCTGTAGCTTCCACAAGCCACCTAAGTTTATGCCACTCCGCGCTCTTACCACTGCTGCATGTGCTCTATCCCTAAACAACTTTGCACCTGTTATTGCAAAATCCTGATGACCGACTGACTGACTGTCATCCTGATCCACATGTCCGACCATGTATAACTCAGGAGCCCGCATGCAACATGGGACGAATACACCTGTCATTATGGATACCAACCCCTATACTTAGCAACTGAAGCCTTGCATTGGAACCTGACAGTCACGAGATCAATTATGGCAGATATGTACGGCCTGGGAGTGACACGTAAGACCATCATTTGCACATGGTGCAGTTCCAACATCGAATTCTCCCTCAAGGTGATACGGTGTCACTATAGCTTCGATGCTTTAAATGCGCCCTCTCGGGATGAAACATCGCGCTCTTACGCACCGTAGCTGAGTTGGACCCCCCGTAGTCATCCCGCAGCACTTCACTCGGCCTCGATGAGTTCCCCTCCATGGCGAACTAGTGGCGTATGCAATTATGTACACAATGCAGTCTTTCAGGTTTCTGATGACTTCTTCCTTTAACTAAGACTGTGAAAGTTAACTTTCATAACCCGTTGGACTAAGGGTCCGAGGTCGTTTGCTTCTGTACCGGACTAGAGTACGGGACGTCAGTTGGTGACGTCAGTTGGTGACTCGCAAAGAAGCGATTAAAGTTCTGAGCGCTGCTGAAGCCGTGCGCCAGTGCTTCGTTTTCTGTTCTCTTGCAAACAATCGATTTTCTCAGCCATATCAGGCATCTGGTTTGTAAATGTAAACTCGATCCACGAGTTTCATGCCCCCCCACCCCCACCACCCACCCACCCACCCCACCCCACCCCCACCCCACCCCACCCCCACCCCACCCCACCCCACCCCCCACCCAACCCCACCCCACCCCACCCCACCCCCCACCCACACACACCCCACCCCACACCACACCACACCACACCCCAACGACCAAATCAAATTTGCACGTTTTGTTTTTCCTCATGTGCAGCTCAATAATTGCCCATATCTTGAACATCCGACAAATCATATCTCAAATTATATTCTAGGAAGTCGTGGCAGGCCTTAATTTGAAAGAAAGAGGTCAAATCCAAATTCACTACCGTATTATTACTGGCTTAAATGAGTGATTAAATTAAGGAACTCCATCATGGAATAATGTGATGGAAGCCATGGAATGATGAGGAATGCTGGCCTTGCTGATCTTAATCTGGCTTGGAACCGCAAAGACTATTAGAGCAAGGATGTGTCTGATTCCTTAGAGATGCTGTACACCTTGGAAGATTCCTTGGATGAATCTCTGGTCACCAATTTACATGGAGGATTGGGACTTTTGAAACTTCAACCAGTTAAATGGAACCAAAGTGGAGAAAGTTAACTAAGTTAAGTGGACAAGTTTCTGTTCTCCAACCATTTTCCGCTTATCGGATTGCAGCACCAAGTGTCCTAGTCATCAGATACGCGCCCTAGAGAGGAAAAATCTGGATCACAAGAAAGGAAGAATGCTGTGTACAATACTTGGATGTCCTCATCATGGGATGAGCGGTAAACCGGATTCTGGAACGGTTTAAGATGAAAATCAAGCGATTATTAAATGTACTGACGAAGCCTGATTGAATTCGATCAGAAAATATCAGAACCTGTTTTCCTAATCTGAGAGAAAATGATTTCTTTACATCATCTGCTGTGCAATCCAGAAGTGGAAGGTTGTGGAAACTACCACAGTTTTTCCATGAATGTATGAAGAGATTGGATTCATTACATTTTGATACTTATGCTCATATGTCTGATTGCTTTTGAGTGTTTTGTTGATGTTTACCCTGGCAATTCATTTTACTGCCGAAAACGGCGAGCAGCCAAATTGCTGGCTGGGGGCACGTAACCATGATCAAGGCGTGGCAGGCACGAGGACTCAAGCGCAGCCCATACAATAGTGTAATTTAGTTGTGTAGTGACTGAAGTATTTGTGTGTGTGTGTGGCAGAGAGAGAGAGAGAGAGAGAGAGAGAGAGAGAGAGAGAGAGAGAGAGAGAGAGAGAGAGAGAGAGAGAGAGAGAGACGGGGTGCAAGGGTGACGTGAGGATCAGAATCGTAATATAACAGTTGTATACAATTTCAACGTTTGAACACCTGTCTGGATCAAAAGTCACAAAAAGTCGGTTTCCATCCAGCAAGACAGAAGTACGCTTGAAGAAAGATCTGGTGTTGTTCGTGTGCTTGTGTAGTTCTGTTTCTCGTGGGACTGCAGGGACTCGGTAGATGCTACACAGTGTTACAACCAGGGTACTACTTTTAGTCAAATTGGTCGGCGCTTAAAGCTCACAAACGTCAAATTGGTCAGCGCTTTCTAGTGCAAAAAGCGCAAAAACTGCGCGCTGCGCCCACAGGGGGTTTGAAAAACTGCGCAAAACGCACAATGGGGCTCAAAAAGTGTGCGCGTAAACGCGCTGCCGTGCGCGCCTTGTAGTACCCTGGTTACAACGTGTGATAAGATTAGGTCGGAGATCAATGCTCCCCAATCAATTAGAAGAGCATTAGAAGAGCAGTACATGCCAGCAGTACATATGACTGGCGTGGACACAATGCCGAGTAGCCTCTAGCCGACAGGACACACAACTTTGCGTGTCATATGGTACGACCTGTAAGTCGTACCATAACATGTGCCAACTAACAGTACAGTATTCCAACAACTAAGCGTTGTACGCACAACCACCAACACATCAGCTAGCGTCGATTTGAGGGCCATGAAGATGCTTCTATACACCAGACGGGGCAACGGCAACAAACTAAACTCAAGTGCCTGAAAATAATGACTTCTTGAGAAGTGAGAAATCAGGAGTCCTAGATCAATATATATTGCCACTTGTAGCTTCCTTCAAGCTCCGTGCACTGCAGCTTCTACGCACCTCCCCTTGCTGGTTGTCGAAACACCTGGATGGTAGTCAGAGCCCCTGAAAGCCAGCATAGGCTCATTATCAGATTAGGAATGCACGTGAGCACTCTAGGCTGCACCTAGAGATCAACTTGGAGAACTGTCAAGAAGCTGAATTTTGCAGCCCGTATACAAAGCTATGCTGCCTATCCACCATGGCAGGTTGAAAGGAACAGTCAGGTTCCGTAAGAGGGACAAGATGCTAATCTATGCATACTATAAAAAACATAATCATTTAACACGGGATAGATCTCAGCTACGCCTCTGCCATATCCAGCTACCATCGAGCAATTATTGCCAGCCATTTCAGGCCGCATTCCAAATAATGATGAATAGCGTGTGAAAATAAAATGTGACATACAGGTGCACTCACACAGGGGTGCACACTAGCCCACAAGCGTGTACTTCATTCCACCACCCATGCCTGTGTCCATGCTCATTGGCTATCCCATCATACAACAGCCTAGCCAATGTTAAGGATCGATCAAAGGTCCTCTGCATTTGTCACTGTAGGGAAGAACACACCCTGGAGGCCACATACTACAGCTTTGACGCATGGTGCCTCAGGATCAACCCCCTCTAGTTCAGACAACAAGTTATCAACAAAGGAGTCATTGCGCATGAGCTTCTGCACCGCATTGGAGGGCAGGCGGCCCCCGAACATTTCCAGAGGTGTGACACCCTTGTAGCCTAGAGCAGGTAGTAGGTCCGTGCGCCGCCTAGGAGAAGGTGCATGGTTCAGGAGTTAGATTGCTGATAGAAAGTAAATAATAGGTTGGGTGGGTGGGTCCGTGAAGCTCGGGATGGTAGAGGAGGTTGAGGGGGGTGGGGGTATATTGGTAAGGTCTACTGGTGAGGTTCCCAGATCAAGGGGGGCGAGGCTATTCCGTAGCTTGAACAGAAATCAAGTAACCGAGACAAGCAATTTAACCACTTGAACAACACAAGAGAGTACGTTGCCCACCTTGCTGATGCCGTCTTCCCGAAAGCTCCAAGAGCTGAAGGTGATAGCGACACAGATGATTCGGCATCGCTCAATGCCGGATTCCTCCAAGGTGTGTACAGAGGATGGCCAGCTAGACCAGGGGTTAGACCCTGCTGCTGTTGATGCTGTTGCTGGGCTTGGGCCTGTTGATAGATGTATTCAGGAGCTCTAGTTAGCTATGACATATAGTGTGTTTGCTAATAGGATGTGAAGGGCTGCAATAATCAGGAAGTTGGTTCTCGTCATGAGGGATTTTATCTGAGACCTGAATACTGAGGATGGGTTCCATTTAGTCATGACCAAGGACAGCACTGCATTTAAATAATGGCTTGGAAAGAGTGAGAAGGATGGAACTACATAAGAAGAAAGGATGTAGAAAGGTTGGGAGGCGATGATGGGAAAAAGAAATCTCAGAAGTACCGGTATGGATATATATGTATATGATGAGAGGGATTTCTATCTAGCTGATCATCACCTGCTCAGACCCAGGTAACAGGTGGCGGCCGTGAGGATGTGGCAGAGCAGGTGGATGCATCCCGAGATTCAAGCCTGGACGCCATGCATCTCCGCTAATGAGATCTGCCACATCACGCATGCTGTGGGGAAGCATTAGACGAGCGGCATGCTGCATGGCAAGGTAGGCAGGATTGTCAAGTTAGTCTTCAGCATCAATCTCAGTGTTGAGGGTGCGTGGATTTTAAAGAAAGTTCAGATTGGAAATGGGTTGCAAATAATAAATATACTAAGAACAGGCCACCCTTTTATACCCCATTTGAGAGGATTGTTATTAAACGGTAACCCCTTCATAGTTTCAACAAAACTATATTTATAATCAAATGTTTTTCTTAAAAGGGACACCCTTAATCGCTGAAGCTTTAAAGCAACTAATTCACCTAAATTAAACAATCATGTCAATTAAACAATTAAGTCCACGACATAAAGAGCGAGGGGTCGCTGGCCATGAGAGTGGTTAGGTTGGTACTATTGGCTTTGGCTTTGGCATTGGATGCGAGTGCGGGTGTGGGTGTGGGGATGGAGGCACAGTTACCTGAGACATCCAGTGCTGGAAGGGCTGGCGCATGTGTGCTACATGTGAGCTGTTAAGTGAGGCTGTAGAGTCCGGTCTTGCATTCAGCGGAACCAAGCCGGAGGTGGCCTCAAGAGGCATGAGCCGGCGAGGGTAGGGGTCATTAACGCGCTGTCCAGGTAGCTGCATCTGATATTGGTGTGGATAGCGAGGGTCACCAGGGGTAAGCATGTGCATGTCAGAGGACTCTCCCCGACTACCCATGCTGTACTGCTGTCCTGGCTGGGGATGGTAGTTCTGGCTGTGCTGGTCAGGGCGCCGTCGAGGGGGTGCAAATTGTACTGCCTGGCAATCTGGCTGGAGCATTTCCTCTTCTTGTTGGTGGTAGCCAGCTGAATCCCCTCCAAGGTGTCCATAGGCAGACCCAGCGGAGCCCAGATCCTCACCTACATCCATTCCATAACCATTACACAGAGCAGCTGGGTAGGAGTACGCGTAGCCAGGGTCCATGGGGGGGCCACTGCCATATGCCTCCTCATCTGGGTCTCCAGCATAATTATAGAACTGGCGGGCACCGTCAAGCTCAAGTAGGTCGCTTCGGCTGCACGCACTATTGTCCTCATCATCACTCTCAATCCCACCTGATGATTTGCAGTGGGGGTGGTGTTAAAATGAGGCTCTGATGAAGCAATGATTGTGCTACTTGCTCAAGTGTGGGTCATGTTAACGTATTCAGTTGCGCAGGATAGGCATGAAGTAGTACAGTGCACCAGTTGCATACAAATAGCTTGTATTGTTGATCTCCCATTTTCATGGTGTATACCATCATGTGGCAGAGCAATATACATGACTCCAGCAGTAAATAGAGAGCACTAACATACCTGATGACCCAGACGGGTCAGAGTAGCCAAAGGTATCCCCTTGCTGGCGCTCGTTGTTGTTGCCGGTGTAGTGGTGCTCATTGCCACTACCCTCATCATCTTCCTGACGTGACTGAAACTGAGATCGCCCAAGCACTGTAGCGTAATATGATCGGTTTGGGGGCTCGGGGGCCTCAGGTGGTGAAGGCTCATATGGCGGGCTCCCACGTTGCGGTAGGTGTTGCTGCAGATGTTGTTGCCTACCAGCTAATCTAAGCAGACCATAATCAAAATCAGTTTGGTTGGATTGGTTGCTATTCCTATCTTCTTCTGACATCCCAACAGATCGAATTGGTGAGCCTTGATGGAGTTGCTGCTGCTGCATTTGCCCTTGTAGCCACTGAGATGGAGTGTTGTAACTACCAGCTCCCGAAGCTGGGTTGTAGCTGATGCTGTAGCTGACGCTCTCCATTTCATTGTCAGATTCAGCCTCCTGACCATAGCTGTCCTCCGAGGCCATTCGTCGGGACCATCCAGCATAGGGATGCATGGGGGAGGAGGTAGACTGGTAATTAGATGAACTAGCTGCTGCCCCTTCTGAGTCAGACCTTGGGTTGCTTTCCCCAGCTGTGAGCTGGTTACCCTGCCGCTCAGAACTGGGAAGATTGTTGACAACTGGAGCGCGAATTCCACGACCAACAATGCCAACAGGGCCCTGGTCTGTGCAAGGCACCGCAGCTTCTAACAGCTCCCACCGTCTCTGTTGCAAGTTCTGCTGCTGCTCCTCATCCAAGCTGTCCACTGGGTAGTCTGCCACCCGCCCTCCTATGGCCTCCCACTGCCGCTGCTGCTCCTCTTGATCAGCTATGGTGGCAGACAAGAGTTGTTCATGATACTCAATGAATTGATGGACATCAAAGGGGGTTTCAGGAGGGGAGGGAGCACTGGGGGAAGGAGAAGCTGGCTCCTCTGAAGCACCAACCATAGCTACAACTGCAGATGATCTAGCTGAATGAATTGGTGAGCTATTGTAGTTGCTATGCGTCCTGGGGGTTGCAGCTGCTGGCGGGCTCCTAGGACAGGCCGGAGGACGATCCACAGGTGTGGAAAGCCTCGGGTCTGATGGGGGTGAAGGTGTGTCAAAGCTTGGCAAGCTGTTCAGATGACTTGGGGGCGGTGAGGGGGTGAGGGGCATGGGCTGTGAAGCAGTACTAGTGCTAACTGCTGCTGCTGCTGAAGGGCCGTGTGTGGGAAAGACGGGTGGTGGGGCGGGGGAGTGAGCACTGGTGCTTGGCGACTGCTGTGTAGTGGATGACGAAGCATGCCTTCTGAGCAAAGCTCCCATCAGCGGCGCGTTAGAGCGGGATCGTATTGCTGCAGGAGTGCCAGTAACACCTGATGAGATGGTTGACATCAGAACCTGCTGCTGCCCACCCTGATGAGTGATTGCAGCACTACCACTTGCACTTGGCTCGGCAACTCCTGCAGGACTGTCTGGACCCACAGTGGAGGTGCTGGAGTCTGGCACTACAGCAGGGTAGGGCATTCTATTAATCCTAGACCCAGAGCGTGTCGGTGTGGCAGCCGACCCTTCCCCCAATCTCTGGGCAGCAGTGGGGGAGGAAGTGTGCGGAGGGTGGGAGGTAGCATGGGCAGGGGAGCGAGTCCGGGATTCTGTTGGGCCGGTTGGAGAGCGTGTGGCAGGTTGGGTGCCTAATAAAGGTAGCTGAAGTGGTTGTTGCAGGTTTCGGCTGAATGCTCGAGACGGTGTAGTAGTAGGTGGAGGAGTCCCAGTTGCCTGGATGCCTTGCTCACTGCCGCTGCCTGCTTTGTCTGCCGCTGCCTGCTTGGGTTGTTGACCTGAGACCCCTGAAACTTCTGCACCCACTCCGCCTACAGTGTGCCTAGGCTGTAGCCTAGGAGGAGGGTGGGGCTGGTACTGCCTAGGAGGAGCAGGGTTCAGGGGGGAAGATGAAGAGGGCACAGAACTGGTAGTCTGGCTCAGCTGGCGATGAAGCTGCGGGCGTCTAGGCGAGCGTGCAGCCATTTCAGGAGCGAGCCTTGTGTCTAAGGAGCAGTGCTAGCAGAGGCTCCACTTGTTGGGGCAGACGCAGTGCATCGCCTTGGAGAGGCTTCTCGGACCTAGGGTGTCTTCACACCAGCAGAGCACATGTAGCGAGCAGGTAACAGCAGCGGACACTGTCTAGCTACTGATAAATGAAGTGTCAGTGAAGCGACATATCGACACTCATCAGTAGTACAAAGGACGCGGTTCTGAAATACTGTTGTCACTCGACTTCGCAGTTCTCGAAAGAGCGGGAATGTGGCGGGGCAAAAAAAGAGAGATAGCGCCCCAGCAATGTCGTTTACAGAATAACAAATCAATATACGAAGTTGGAGTCGAGAACTGTAGGAGGGCTAAATCAGCAAGAAATGGAAGGAAACATCTATGCAGGCATCTACCTACAGAGCGAAGGCGCTGTGGGTTTCTTTCTTCGCATTTGGACATGCGTTGCACATTAGACACAATGCACACACCGGGTGGCGTGGGATCACCGACTCCGGGAGGTACCAACTCTGGCACCGCAACTCTGGCACCACTGGCACCTCTCTGTCTGGTACCAACTACTAGAACCGACTAGAACCCATGAGGCTCCACTACGCCCCCAGGCTACGCCCAGGGGCTACGCCCCCGCCCTAGTGAACCCGGGTGAACCACTTTATCAACCGCTCCGCTCACACATACCTTACCTCCAAGTAGCGATACACCTTGAATCGGCGATTGCTACTTCAACATCCTGTTTCTCTCTGTAGATTTCATTGTGTAAAGACCCGAAAGTGCATTGTTGCAAGCACTGCGATAATTATTATTTCATCCTTTCAGCCTTAGCACTTGATACAGCGCTCGACATGGTGAGCTCATCTCTCTTATCCAGCATGCCTCGGATTATGCCGAGGAGTAGAGTCAGCACTAAAGTGTTCGCTGCCAAGGGATTCGCAGCTCCAGCCGTGAGCAAGGACATGCTGGTCCCCAAGAATGCTCCAACTGGTGCGGATGCTCAATCCATTTCAGAGCGCGCTTGTATGGGGGCTGAAGACTTGAAGTTATGGGTGGTTGCCAAATGGGGGGAGGTGGGGGTGGAGATGTGGGGGGTGGATGGTCTAGTTGGTAGCAGGTCAGGGTGGTTGAGGGAGGCCAGCTAGAGCATTTCAGATGGGACAGCATGTGCTTCAAAACTCTCCCCATTCCATTCAACATGCCATGTTGCCTTCGGGTGCACCCTCCATGACTTGTTGGGTATGCCGTATGCAGCACAAGCCAGTCAGCCACCTGGCAATGTAAGAGCTCAATCCACCGTATGTCAGTATCAATATCCAGTGTGTGGCATCATAACCATAGCAGACTTGTCAGTGAGCACAAGGAGGAGCATAGAATGCAGGTCTGACCAGCCTGCACAAAATAACTCTACCATCAATGTTGATATGCCGACTGACTCACTTCAAGGTTTCTTTCGACACCATCTATATAGTGGAATGGGTACCAGAAGCACTGGTAGATACAGACCACCATCAGCATCAATATCTGCAGTCGAACACCATGAGTGACATGCACGTTGCTCAATCCAACAACTTCTGTAACATGCGTAGTCACCAAAGTGGAGTTTGAGCAGCCCCTCAGCATTGTGAAGTATCCTGACCCAAGGCTGAGAGCAATGAACTCCAAAATCAAGGCGTTTGACAGCTCACTCATGGACCTAGCAAAGGAAATGATTCGCTTGATGTACGAGTAAGTGAGATGGGTGGCAGTACAGCTATACAACCACGAGATCTGTAAATCGGTGTGTGTGACGTATGCAAGTCATTTTATCAAATTCCTTGGTTCCCGTTCATGTGGGACTAGCGTTTTGGGGTTGGCAGGAATTTGTGATTGGTGTCGATAAGACAATCAGGCTGTCTATGGGTACGATGGATTCATAGTTCCATCACGGGGACAGGGTTATGTCAGTGAGTCGATGTGGGTACGAGGAGGAGTAAGTCCATCGCTTCGGGCATAAGCTCGCACTTTGATACTTGAGTTGATTGGTGTTTCCTGGACCTGAGGGAATAATGGGGTTGGCAGGGTGTCAGTGTCCATGTGTGTGTCTGTGGCCCCCTCGTTTGTTGATGATAGCATGTTTGAAGCTCAGCCCTAATGACCACCTGCCCCTGGCTCCACTTGCACAGGGATGATGGGGTTGGCTTGGCGGCTCCCCAGGTTGGAGTGAACGTTCGATTGATGGTGTTCAACCCAGATGGGAAGACGAAGCCTGGAAATGAGAGCATCCTAGTGAACCCAGTAATTGTGTCCTGCAGCTCAGAAATCACGGCTATTGAGACAGAGGGCTGCCTCTCATTCCCAAAGTTGTATGCCCTGGTTGGGGTGAGTGTTCACGAGTTGAGTATGTCAACATTCAACGTTAAAGAAGCTTCATCACCCTGTTTCATGAAACAGACAACGCTGGCTGGCCATGCCAACTGTCATCATGGCAGAGACTGTGGCCAAAGAAAGCTCAAAAGCTATGCCTCATCATTACTAGGGACCATCATATGATGTAGACAAATGGCGAGTATGATATCATATGATGTTATACAAAGTGCATCATATTATATTGTATTCAAATCAGGGGGGGGGGGGCAGAGAGACAGATTTTTGACCGCATGTTCAATATGGTGTCCGATTCAGATGGGAGCTGGA
Organism: Microglena sp. YARC; assembly: GCA_022414725.1. Classification (NCBI taxonomy): domain Eukaryota; kingdom Viridiplantae; phylum Chlorophyta; class Chlorophyceae; order Chlamydomonadales; family Chlamydomonadaceae; genus Microglena; species Microglena sp. YARC. The sequence continues at coordinate 71,350,555 of CM039462.1, forward strand.
ATTGTGGAAGTTTCATACAAAAGAGGGGGGAAATAAAGTTGGGAAAAACTTGTTTTACCCCCCCCCCCCCCCCCCCCTCCTTAAACCCGTTTACCTCACCTCACCCCCCTAAAATGGGTTCATTCAAAAGATCTTTTCGTGCCCATTCCAGTTATGCTCTTACACCTTTCGTAAGGTTGCTGAAACGTGATTTATCGCGAAGTTCAGATTTGGGCCACTTAGGGTGGAAAAAACTTTGGACCCCTCTAACTTTTGTACAACTTTATTTTTGGCTAAATACAAAACTTTTTTTTGTTTTTTTTGTTTTAGGTTAAGCTCTATCCAAAGCGAAGATGCGGTACCGCAGCTTTTTTCTTGCCCCCCCCTCGATACAAATGGTAACTTTAGCCTAGTCGAACTGCCGGCCTGATATCATATTGCCGTTCCCTAATCATTACTGATGCTAACTTGCAAGCTCATTTATAGTTTCTATGTTAGGCCTCTAGCGGCCCCTAACTGGTGTGAAAGCTACCCCTAAGGCCTCCTAGCCACTTATCTTTTGGTTTGTCCATACCTGGTGACTACTAGGGTTGCCACACCACAGTTACCTGCTTTCTGACAAGACCGCTCTATTTTGCCCTCTGCTTGCAGCGCCCACGTGACATCGTTGTGCAAGCGCAGAATGAGAAGGGGGAGGATGTGAAGCTTGAGCTCGGTGGGGAGTCAGAGCAGGGGGCTTGGGTCTCTAGGATCTTCCAACACGAGTATGATCACTTGCAGGTATGGTGGACGGATGAATATGGGATGAGGGGGTGTGGGGGGTGGGGAGGGGGGGAGGCAAATAATTTTTTTGTTACCCCGTGGGCTTCATGGTCAGGCTCAAATTTGGCTACTTTGAGAAGACAAGAAAGAAGTTGTTGAGCCAGGAAAGCAGTGAGCAGTTAGGGTCGTGTGTTTTGATTCATGGGGTGGGAGGTTATGGCATGAAGGAGTGGGGTGGGGTGGGTTGAGGGGGTATGGGGTAACGAATTGATAACGCGAATTGTTCAGGGGAAGTATTGCTGGGTTTGGGGGGGTGAAGGGGGCGAGGGGGGGGGGGGGGGGGGGGGGGGGGGGGGGGGCAAAAATGCCGAAAATAACACAATCACTTCATATCTTTCTAGGGCATCTTGTTCCACGACCGAATGAAGAAGTCAGAAGTCGACACGATCCGTGAGGGCTTGCTGGCCCAGGAGGCAGAGTGGATTGCAGCAAATCCTGGAGTCGATGTGCCGATGTTGGATTCGCCCAAACCAAAGAAGGCTGAGAAGAAAGCTCCCAAGAACAAGAAGTAAAGAGAACAGCTATCATGTTGCCTTGCCACTAGTATACCCTTATATCTACTAGCTTTTGTTGCACGCCAGAAGTTTGAGGACTCATGATAATTACTGATCATGTCCCCATACTTCATTACTCCGTTTGAGTAGTTTTCCTCCTCAGTTCCCTTTCTTGGGTCTCCTGCGGTGCCATATATTTACATTGCTTTGCAGTAGCTGAAAGGCTATCAGCTGTAATTATGGATGAATAAATGCTCAGAAATCGCTGATGCGTGAATGTAGGGCAGGGTACTACGGTACATAGCGTGCATTATTGAGTGCTAACAGGCAAGCTTTTGGAGCCCGACTGGTTGATGTGAAGGAAACAAAACAGAAAAAACGACAAAACAGAGCGCTTGACCTTCTAGCCATTCCTTCAAATTCTGATGTTCTGATGTCTGGCCTGCCCTCCCATGGCCCTCCCCTTATCTCGGCTCCCAGAGCGATGGATAGGCCTACCAGATTTCGCCAATGTTTGATAACCTGTCCCTCCCTAGCAGGGATACGGTAGGGTACGCAATGTGGGTTTGATGAATGAAGTATTCAGGGACATGGAGTAGAAATGTTTCTCAGATATCATGCATGAATTCACTGAGGAAACTTTTGTAGTGAATGATATTGGGGAGGAGGAGTAGGAAGAGCAAGTGGAGGAATAGTTATAGGAACCTGCTGGCCAGGCCCCCCCGGGAACTGCTGCGTTGGTCACATATTTGGAGGAACTTTGAGCCACTAATCAGCTGTTGAGTTTAGCCTTGTTGAACACTGCACAGTCATAGCCACCAGCCCTTGTTTGAATTGGCCACGATTCCAAGATGCGCATGCCTACATTACTTTCCTTGCCTAAATTACATAGGTAACTTGGTAGATGCCAATGTGTAGTTCTTGATCTCAGGTCCTTCACAATGCTCCTGCCATTTGCTGCGTACCAGGTCATATAGGTGGCTAGGTGCTTGAACGTTTGAATATGAATTGTTGCATGTTATTTTAGCCAACTCTGGGATGCTCACCGTCTTCCAATTATATCCCCCCCCCCGTGCTATACCCACGGAGTTTAAAGACTTATCCAGGTCAATAAGTGCTTGTTAATTCAACCCCTCCTAGTACCGGTAGTCTAGACCTTGTCATGATTATTCGAGGTTGGGCAAGTCTCCTTTGCCTAAACTTGAACTTGGTTGCATGGCTCCAGCCAGCAATTTGGCAGCCCGCCTTCTCCCCCTTTGCCTAGGTAGGCTACCCCTAGACTGTGGCATTGTAACACACCGATTATATGATGGTGTCAACCCGGCGTCCACCGCTTAGTATTCTCTTGTAATAACTTAACGATGACGATAATTACATTTTCCTGGACATTTGTAGAGTATATCAATGCAATGGATGGATGGAACATTGTTCGAAGTTCGTTTACCCAAGTCTCTTGTCCCTACAGTCTCCAGTCTCCCCCCAACTTGGGTGCCCTAAGTAATCACAGTAAAAATGCAAAAAATGCAGTTGCGAGAAACAAGCAGTTTCGAAGGGCCCATTTGTAGGGAACGGCAACTAATATGAATGTTTGAAAAACTAATATTAACTAATATTATTATAGTGTCACATTAATACTAGTTATTCAAATAAATTTGAAATTCTGGTGAGACGGCTCGTCTGACTAATATTATATAACATTATTTATTCAGTAATAGTATTTTACACAGCCGACCAGGTTCCGACCATGGAAGTCGTCAGTGCTCTCGTTACATTGTAAGGACTTGCGCCGTGTTCCCATACAACACAAAATATGCTGTCCACTTGGAGAAAGAGCACCACAGCTACCCAAATTGTGGTCAACTGCTCAATACTTCATTAGTCAATGCCATATGTGTTTCTGTGGGTATCTCACGGGGGGACTCGGAATTGGAAGACCCCGGGCAGCCCAGAGTTGGTTGAAGAACCATGTAACAATAAAATACAATGCTAGATATTGAAGTCATTGAAGCGGTAGACGGCTCTGTTGTTTCTACATAATAATTTAATTCCAGTACTTCAAACTTATCCTATCACTCTGAAGGGGCGCCAACGGAAATTGCAGCAGCAGGAGTCACGACATGGCTAGTGCTGGAGGAACGTTTTGCAGATCCAACGAGCTGGTGTAGCAAGATACCAGCAGCCACACTCACGTTGAGAGAATCTACAGATTGTGCGTCTTTTGCATCTCCCATCTCAATCTGTATAGCAGCAAGAGATTGGGTCAGGTACAGTGGGTCAGTGTAACACAGATTTGGCTAGCATTGATATCGATTGGGCAAGTGGCAGATCAGATTGCAACCCCTCTAGTATCTGTATAAGGTTTGATGCTGTGCAGTTGATGGTCACAATAGTGATTTACTTTGACAGCACTTGTTGAAGAATGTTTCATTATGTGAAGGGGCCGAGTCCTACCGAAATGGAGTCCAAGAAAGTTTGGGAGTTAGCCTTCAATTCGGATGTGGTGATTTGTGATTGAAACACACCACATTCAAGATATAGCAGACAATGCTATGTCGTTTTTGTAGCACTGTTGAATATCACTAGATGGTAGGGTGAGGCTATGTGTGGGCATGTCCAGAGCATATGGACAAGTTCTAAGAGCGTGTCGCAAGCGACACGGAAATCGCTTTAGCAGTCACCGGCAGGGAGTTTCGGAAGTAGTGGAGAAAGTAGCTACTCGTAGCCGAATAGAGCTACAAACATTGAACAACTTTTACGAAGGATTTTGACCGCTGCGATCCTGATAACTCTAGTCATGCGCACTCCAACTATGAGCAAAAATTGTGGGTGCGGAGGTGGTCGGAATCGTTCAAACGCCTCGGACCCTCGGACAGACGGACGGACATCGGACAGACAGACAGACGGCGGAGAGAGACACGGGGGGGACCTAGGGCTTCAGCCCTAGGGACCCCTGCGGGGTCCAGAGGGGGCTAAAGCGAAAATAGTAAGAGGCACTTGCAGGGCTTGTACTTGTGATCAAGCAGGCCCCTAACCAAATGCAATACCCAAGAAACCCATGCAGAATGGCCGACACCCACCTTAATCATGCCAGTGCAAGATCTCCTCACATTTGTACGGAGGCCAACGCTCTCACTCCCTGCATTAAACAAATGTGGTGCAAAACGTTACTGTACATTTTAACATAATAGGACATTAAGGATTTACGGGAGTTCGCCTGGTTTGCCTTGGTTTCCATGATTCATCTCTTCCACTCGGTCTCTCCAAAAATGTATATGATAGTCCCAAGTCCTGCATTGAAAGCACTAAGCCCGGAAGCCCCCTGCTACCAGTCTCACATCCTGCTGACCCCCCCCCCCCCCCCCCCCCCCCCCCCCCACACACACACACACAGCCGACAGCCCACTTACCCATGACAAGGATGGTCGGCTTGTCAACGACGCAATCCCTACATTCCACAGCCTCAGGGCCTGCTGCTGCACCAAAGACTTGCCAACCAGATGCAACCGCATCCTGCAGCAGACTTGGCAAGTTACCTGTCGAGTACAACTGCATTACTTCCATAGCTCCTGCACTGGCCTTGCTGACAACAGCGTTCAGCGGAGCGGAGTTCTTGGCGCATCCTAACACACCAGTGGCTCCGAGGCAAAAAGATGAGCGAATGATTGCTCCAAGGTTCATCTGTGCAATTCACACAGGAAACCTGGTAAGAGATGGACATGTTGTTGCTGTACATGCTTGGGTGACTCCCACTCTCAGGTTTCAGCTACAAAATCCTTGCATCAACCCTCCCCCCTCCTCCTTCTCCACCCCACAAAGAAGCAAACACAGATTTGTTTTCAGTGTATTACAATCAAGCAATGGGACACTATCGCCCACCTCACCAACCCAGCCTCCCATTTCTCAACTTCCCTGCACTCTCCTCCCTTGCTCCCCTGAATGCTCACCGGATCTGTGACCTCATCAAGGGCAACCCACACAGGGGGTACCCCATTGTTGTCGGCCATGGCCTTCTCAGCGGGTTCAAACTTGTCCTTATGGGACCATCCAAGGTCGGAGCCATCAAGCACAAAACCCTGCAGATGAGACAGTTTATGGCATGTTGACTCATGCTAATTAGCTATGTGTCTTGAGCAAATAAGGACCAGTCCTTATGTATGTAACCATTTTTCATCAGGTCTATCTGGAGTAGCCCAGGCCTCAAAATTTTCAGTCACGCCGATTTATTTTTTCAGACAATGGGGCTGTAATGGCGTGTATTAAGGCGATATTAAAAGATACTTTTCCTGTCATTCTGAGCACCTCATTTAGGGGGTGGTGTGGGGTGGGGTGGGGTGGTGTGGGGAGGGGGTGTCAGCCCTCATTTTGGTTTTTGCTACCTTTTTGCTACCTTTTTACTCAGACCTCCAATTGACATTCTGAGACCACCTCTGAGTAGACTTCAGGAAGGGTAGTCTATTGGCACCACTTTGGACCTCGTGCAATTAGTATCCCTCCCCCCACCCCCCAAACCCTAGCCCAGATTATGAGAGGGTAAATGGCTGTGTGAATCACAATGGCAGTTCATTGGCACCACTTAAGACCCAGGTGTGTGTGTGTGTGTGGTGTGTGTGGTGGTGGTAGGGGGTATGCGTGTCTGCCCCCCCCCCTTTCCCCCCCCCTAAACCCTGAACCATAAGAATCCATATCTAAGTTTTCCAAAAAATAGTATTTCTATTAAAGGGGGGGGGGGGGGGGGGGGGGGGGGGGGGGGGGGAGGCAGCCCTCCTCAGGTTTTTTAGGCTTGGGGGTAGTGAACTTTCTTTTCTACTCCCGAGTCTGTGTATAAAATGTATGTGCGTGAACTAAGATGAATATATTGGTGCTCACAGTTTTAAGTGTGCATAAATATCAAATTGCACGAGGTAAATAAGAGCATTGTCCATTACTGAATTCTGTTTTAAGAGTTTGACATTTTAAACTTGTCAATTGTCATCAACACTTTTCTAACTGACGCAGTCCAATACAGCTAAGATTAAAGCTAAAAAGTACTCATCCTCCGCAGTCTCCCTGCTTGAAGCCTTCTCTCCAGTATAACAGTAGGGTTCGAGAATGATTCAAGGGCTCAATGCATGCTCACCTGATGGGGCTTGTCATCACTCAACAGGTTCAAGTCAAGACGGCTGAGCTTGACAACGGGGACCGCTAGTTCCTGAGCGAGCTTGAAAATCTTCTTCACGGCGCCTGCATCCTTTCGCTTCTTCAGGTCCAGACTTTCTAACACATTCAGGGCATATGGCTTGCGCCTGCAGAGCAATGAAGCGCTCATCATGTTTGGGGAGCCCACATGTGTGTGGCATGAAATACCAACAATGGTTATTGCATAGGTAGGGGGGAGTAGTACGTGACGTTACCATTGCCAGTACTGTACGAGGGCATGCAGTTCAATACAAATAAGTGGCAAAACTTGCACCTCTAAACTATGCTGATGGAACAGACATGGACATCTCTAAGAAGGCGCACACAGACACACGTTACTGCTGTTGTCTACAGAACTATTGGCACGAAATACGGATCAAAAGTAAAAGATACACAACACAACACCATGCGCAAATCCATATGACTTATTCCTACCCACAGTGGGACATTCACAAACCCATGCATGCATATTGCTCCTATGTGCACAAGCAAACATATTAACTTTCATGGTGGCAAACACACAATCTCCATTACACCTCAAAAAACATGAGTGTGATGAACGCATGCACACACACAAGCGCATGGCACATACCCCCTACAAACTAAAACATCAGCGTGCATGACCATATCTGCTCACCTCCCATTCTCGAGCGCATTCAAAACTGGGAAGACGCCGTAGATGACCTGCCCCTGCACATCATCTCTCACATTGGGCAGCTTTTCCCTGGACTCATCTTCCCATCGGTTGCCATAGCCTCCTCCTCCCTGTCCCTTGAAACCTCCCGAATCTGTTCCCCACCTGCCGCTCGGGCCCCCTCCACCCCGTGAAGCCTCCCCGCGCCCTCCTCGTTGCGGCTTACGCTCCCTCTCCCGGCCACCAGAATCCTCTGAGTCATAATCATCTGACCTTCGGCCTCTGGACACCTTGGAATCAGAGTCTCCTCCCCCACCCCACGCCCAGCCACTGGACCCCTCCTCGTCTGCTGCAAGCCGCCGAAACGAGTCTGATGCCCGTCTGGTAGTGCGCAATTGCTGCCCTAAAGGCTCGAGATGCCTGTGGGCGATGTCCGTGGTAAGCTTCCGGAGAGGAAACCTGCATGGGAGCGCGGTGCGCGCGATATCCATGGCTAACAACTGTAGATGGCGCTAGAAGGGGGGCAAAATTGTTGTGAGAGCTAGCTGATGACTAGCAGCTTCGAAATCTGAAAGCTTGAGCCTTGGATGAACCGGAGTTGAGCGAAATTGCTATTTGTTGTCATCTACGTGGGAGCCAACCACTCGCGGCCGCCCTCGCGGCTATATGAGTCATCAGCAGACAACTCACTCGAAGCTCCAACTTGGCAAGTGGCGTGGCATGGCATGAGGTGATAATAGACAGCTGGGGGATGGGGGACCAGCACAGGGGGCCACGTCCGACATTCACTCGACAGCTTGTGCAATATTAAATGAGAGGCTCGCACACGTTTGGGCAACGCTAGCATGGATTTTGATACTAGGAATTGGTTGCTAGTCGTGGGCCTAGGCGCAGTCGCCAGTGCCAGACACTTTTACCAGAAGAAGAATTTGCGACCTTTCCAGGTGGGCGAACGGGACCTTGGGCTGACAGTAAGCACGAGCAGGCCCCATAGGAGTCCTCGCCCTGGCTCATTTCGTGCCGCTTCCATCGTGTCGATGGCTCCCCTTTTAGTCGAGACGTTGTGCAGATGGACTTGACTTCCTGCTTCTTGGGACTGCTCAGATATGGAGTAGCCATCACTTGATCACTAGCTACCACAGAGTGCAGCATGCCTATCAGTATGCCTATTGTTCTGGAGGTTGTCCGGTCAAGGACAAAAAAATCCACTTCTTAAATTATTATACTCTTAGCTTCATACCTGACACATGCATGCACAACCAGAGGCATCATCACCAGCCCCCCCCCCCCCCCCCCCCCCCCCCAACCCCCGCACACACACCTGGCCACTATGACTTATCTTGCCAAGACATCAGAGTTGATAGGCACCAACTACGGTCAGCAGCAAAGACTGCCGAATCACAATATTAAATTTGTATCACCAACCAGCCTTGTTCCACCTTTCCTACATCACTTCATGGTAGCATACTGCTTGATGACCCAAAACACACAACCAACATGCCTCCCTCAAAACATTCACGCAAGTATACATGATTTCACCCTGCAGGCATCTGTCATCTTGGCATGGCCTTGTTTGGGTGTTGCAGTGATGCACACGGTCATTGGGAACTCAACACCAGACTCGGTAAGCCTGGCCTTACATCTTGTTCTTAGATAAATGGGATCTTCCTTGAATGTGTGTCGGGGGGAGTGGGAGGGCGCCAGCGGTGGTTTTCACAATCCATATATGTTGTGAAACTACCGGACAACGTGGGGTATGGAGTGCACACGAAAGGGTGAGTGTGTGTATCTTCATCACCTTGGTTGTGGTGGGCAATGCAGGATTTGTGATTTGTATGACTGGAAAGCTTGAAAGGTGGAGTCATTGAGTTTAATATTGAAATATTATTTCCTGTTATTACAGGTACCAAGCTTCAAGGCGAATAAGTATAGCAATCTCTCAAAAAGTGAGGGCCAGTCATTGCAAGCTCAAGCTTCGAGTTCTGAGAACTCATGACACATGCAAGCGGCCCCGTCTTCTGGAGACGTACAATCTGTGTGAAATGTGGTTACCCCTGCACTGTGCGTTGCATGCAAGCAATGCGGCTAGTACTTCCTTGGCGCCCTTAGATGCATGATCCCTTTTCCCATTCAAGTAATCTAGTTGGTCTGTCTCAACTATTATTATCCAATTAAGGCAGACACGTTACCGACACATTTTTGTGTGCTGTCCGAAACTTTTTTGTGCGATTTTGTGAAGTCATGGATGAGCTATTTGAAGTTGAAATCTAGTGAGAAGTAAAATGATAGAGATTTGTAGTGGTGATGTTGGTATGTGTGTTTGTGGTGGGGGGGCTTGACCAGAGGATGTATGCTGTTTCTTGGGGTTGTTAATTCGTGAGTATGGTGTTAACCGGTGGTATGAGCTCTCCGACAATCTGATTCAGATGGTCGAATAACTCATGCAACCGAGTTCAACATAACATAAGTATTCTGGGCGAGTTCAAACCCGGCGGCCGGAGTAATGGCGTGTGCGTTAGAGCTGAGGTGGTTACTGACCTCGGAATCTGTATCAGTACTAAGTTCCAAACCATGATGTGGGAACCTCTGGGTAATTGGAGTCACGTTATGACGTAAGCGGTAGAGTGAGCCATTCGACCATCCGAGTAAGATGGTCGAATCGTTCATGCCACTGCTTACTACATATGGAGACAGGCAAGAAAGCCAGTCACCAGGAATTCAGGGTGTAGTTATTAAGTTTGAAACCCCGATTATACGAATAATATTGTAAGCTATGCAGAGAGATGTAAATGTTAACGAGTTCGAGTTCGACATACGTAGATGATGAAAGAAAAAATAATTTTGCGAAAATGGAAATTTGACCTAAATTGGTGGGTAAAGACTCCAGCATGAAGCTGGTCATGAATCCTGATTCCTTTGAAGGATGGAAATACATAATACAGTTTTTTTTAAATGCGGTAATAATCGCACAATTAAATGATCATCCAAGGTGAGATGATATTTTAATTATATTGTGAAATTAAATGATCACTGTGGCATGAACTCGCCCCCCCCCTCGGTAAAACGATTGTTTGGGGTTCAGTTCACCGATGTTGTTTTTAAGTCCTTCCTATCACGCCTGAACAAGTCCCTTTAGCCTATTTGGCCTACTCCTGGATGTAACATACAGACATACAGATGATCAACTGTTGCACCTAAATATGGGATTCGAGTCGTTAAGGTGGCCTACATCTCGTTGCCTATAGAAAAGCAGACAACATATGCTGACTTGCACATTAGACAAGTAGGGTTAATCAAGCCGTTTATATGTAAGAGATATACAGCAGCACATTACATGAATAAACAGCATTGGTATAATCTGGGTATTTCTCCATACCTACTAAAGTAATTGGTGGTTAATGTTTGGATCTCTGTGGTGAATCACGTGATAAACAGTCTGGGTGGTCGGAGGAAAGAGGGATGCCAATTTTTCTGGCCTCCTGACAAGGGCTTCAGGAGCCGTAAAGGCTGATGGAGTTGGAGTGTGCCTGGAGCTTTGGGCCCCACGTATTCTATACCGGTATAAAAGCCCTGAGTTCTGAGGTCTCCAGGTTGCTCACTGTCTGTGGGCGGAGTAAACATGGGTAGCATAAAAATAACTACACCACACTCCCGACTACATTATATAATCGCAGGGCTGCAGACAGTTTAGTGTTCGGTCTAGATGGCAGCAAAAACGCTATGTACGGTCTACTGGATATCAACGAAATGGGATGAAGTACCGGAGGCAGAGCTGAGTTGAAGAATGCTTTTGATATTTTTGTTGCTGTGGAAGAGGGCACCAGGGCGGGCAGCCATAAGGTGGGGGGAACATAACCAAGCTAAAGCTCGTGTTCGAAACAACAATGCATATAACTGCAGCAACATGTACCGATAGTAACTATATCTGAGAGTCACTTAGTTGATGACAGGCTAGCCTGTTTGGCCAGCTCTTGGCTATTTTCGGTATGTAGCTCAAAAAAAGAAGAAAGTCTGGGGTCTAGACTCTGTCTATACAAATGTTGGTCAGCCTTGGGCACGATGGAGAAAAGTGGTAGAGGGCTACAGGCACCACACAAAGAGGTATAGGATTCGTCATATTGCAAACGACATGCGGAATGAACACACAATTCACAAAACAATTACAAATGTCTTTGCGCAAAGGTGATAGTAAGCTACGGCATCAAACAAGTCAGGTGGCCAGGCTAATAAAACACATTTATATTGTCTGTGTCCAAATTTTAATTAATCCAGTGCTGTGAATGTTTAGTTTTGGTGTGGTGAGTACCTTGCATCAGGCGTGGTCTTGTTTATGAGCAGTGCACCCGAGTGCACCCACGAAGTCCATGAGAAAGGCATGTCAATTAGCCCACTCATCCTTTGGGGTGATTCAATCTATACAGTAAAACTATTGGCATCATGTTTGCTACCATGTCACACCCAAGACACGACCTGGACATGACATTCAACGGGCCACACTCATGTGATTGCATTTTGTACTCAGGCGCGTGGTGCAGTAGTGTTTATCACGCCCATGTCTACTCCGCCTATAGACAGTGAGCAGCCTGAGGGCTGAAAGACCATGCAATCAATCCAATCAATCAAGACGCTACATAAACTGAGACACCCAGTCGTGTGGAATACATGCAGGTTACCTCTTTTATGTATCTGCGATCTATCTCACAGCCTGTGGTAGCGTGCGGGACAGCTTCTGTAGATTGAGCTGAGTTTCGTCAGGCTTTTGACTGGTCACCTAAATGGCGGCAATTCTGACATTGCCTAAGTGATGACACGTCCTTCGTCCACCTGACAAGAGGCCAGTGAGGGCACCACTACATGGGCTTTCATAGAAGCAGCGGGACAAGCTTGTAGCCTGAGCTACCCTCCTGTGACCATGCACATGACTTGCTGCCCTTGAACGAGAGACCTGTGATGCAAATAGATACATTGATTAGATTAAGGGTATTCGGGAATAACAACATGCTTCAACGCCCTCATTCATTGATTGTTCTGCAGGAAAGTTAGAACTTAAACATTGACAAATTGCTGCTAGGGAATGTCACCATCAATCAATAACTGGCCGCATTATTTTAAAGTTAAACTGATTCCCAATGGCTGAGCCACTCTTTGAGCAAAGCTTACCAGTCGAGGCATTCATGAACTGCTGGTTCTTGAAGACAAGACATGCACTTCTTAGGGTTTCCTGCTGTTCCAGCAAGCCAGCTATCAAGTCGCTAGGCTTTAGGTTGAACTCAGCTTCTTCAGAAGTGCGCCCACAGCCTAGGTCCTCTCTCAAAGGCTGCACAAAAGCCTCAGCTTCGGCCTGCTCCTGTGCATCCTCCACCATGGGGCTACAGCTGGGCTCTTCTTCTACGAGTGCTTCCATTGCCGCCTCCTCAACATCGACTTTATGAAGGCTGCAACCATCCACTCTATGCGGAATTATATTTGTCTTGTTTGAAGTGGGTTGCCTTAGCTCAAGGGCGATGACACTGACTGGAGGCTCCATGAACTCTGTCTGATCACATGGCTCATCAGGGAAGATCTCCTGGAAGATTTCAGAGTCCTTGAGGCTACTGCCTGGCAAGTAAGGAGTGGATGGAATGAGGGGAAGCGCAAGGTTTCGTTTATTCATAGGAAATTGGCCACTATTGGCAGGCGGGGATGAGCCTCTAGTGCTAAGGGTGTTGCCACTGGTGATGGAAGAAGAGGGAGGTTAGAGATAAGAGGAAGCAATGGCAGTGGTGGCTTGTCCTCTCCATGTGCATGTTCACACTTAGCAAAATGCACGACAGCCAGGTGTGCTATGTCTGTGCGATATACCTCTATGCAACCTGCTAAGCACTGGTGAGATAATGAATCGGTACTGGATAAATATAGGCAACATGGCAGTAGCCTTTTTTTGCGGAGCCCCCTCTCCTGGGGGGCGGGAGCCCCCAGATTCCCCCCGTTGTCCGTTGTCCGTCAGTGCGTCCGACTGACCGACCGACCGACCGACCGAAAATTTGAAGCCTGACACATCAGCCAACTGTCTCATAACTAACTGGCTTCGGTCAGCTCCATCATTGCCACCTGTCGATCCGTTGCCAACAAACTCCGCAAATTTTCCATGTCGCTTGCGACGCTGCATAGGATTTGTCTTTGCAGTCCATAAAGCCAACATGCTGGCAAGCGTCATCATCATCATCATCATCACAACAGGCATCGACTGAAAGGACACACCATGAGTATGCATTGTGAAGCACCACCAGGACAACCTACCAGAAGGACAGGGTGAGGCAGGTGCGCTCTTTGACTTCTTGTGGACCGCAGGCAGGACAGCCTTTGCTTCGCCGACCTCTGTCAAACGTCTCGTCCTTTTGAGCATCTTCTTCCTTGTCACAACATGGTCAACATCTGTATGCTCCTTGCTACCTCCGCGGGCCTTCATCTTTGCACTGACCTGGCACAGAAAGTTAAAAGTAGCTTTACCTCTGCTTTACCTCTTGAATATTAACACTGGAGGGTGACTTCTGGCTAAGGGCTCTCTTAACTCTAGTGTAAAGAAGAGTTAGATGCATCTAAAATGTACGCACCATGCCAGGGGTGTGTGTGGGGGGGGTGGGGGGTCGTGGGACCCGGAGAGAGGTCCACAAACCATAAAAACTCTTAACAAAAACAAAATGGTCTTTTAGAGTGGCATTGACGGGACCCCACCATCATGGAAAGAGAAATGATGGCTCAGAATCGCCCGGAATCGCCCGCAAACTCGCAGCAACCGTCCCAACAATAATTATGGTCACTATGTGGTTCTTAGTAGCTTAAGGAAGGCAGGAGGGCAAAGGGCTGCTTCAGCAGGTTTCTATTTAATATCTGACCCATTCTATTGCTTTTCACCACCAATCTGGCTATACCTATCAAAAAAGTATTTTCCCACTACAAGTGAGCTCTCAGATCCAAAAAAGTTCCAATGCATATTGTCCCGTGCTGAGGGGCCGAAAGTATATTGTCTAACAAGTGCAACTCTCGCTCACCATTCCCTCCCTACACACATCCACCTTAGTACCTTACCTCACTCAGCTTCACCGTATGCTCCTTCTTGACAACCTGTGGACTAACTCCCTCCAGTAGCTCCCTCTTCACTTTTGACCCTCGGCACGTTTCACCGACTTTTCTGTCAGCTACCGTCACAACATCGGCTCTACCCTTGTAATCAATCTCAGGAGCATCCTCATAGAGCTCTGGAAGAGGCCCTGCTCCTGATGCAAAGTCCCTGGCCCTGGTTTGTGAACCAGACAAGTAGGCAGTGAGGAAAAGGAAAAGGATACACAGCAGATCCAGACACAGAGCAATTAAACCTAGGATAGGGCAGTCCCAACACGTACGTCCTCTGTCTATATACAGCGTTATTAACGTAGCTACGTGTAGAGTCTTAAGTTCTACGCTAGTGTTTTGTTTGCTGAAGAACAGAGTAAGCATTATTGCAAAGACCGTTTTAACAGACAGCAAAAGGGTAGAGGCGGTATGAGTTTAGCAGTAATGGTTTAGCAGGGCAGGTTAAGTGTTGGTATAGTCGGCCATACTGTAGAGGCAACTCTGACTTAAGCTTGGCCCATAAGGCAGATGTGTTTGGTGCAGCTTAGGGGGCAGAAAGATACACAGGAGTATCCAGTCGATAATGAGGATGATGCCATTGGCGATTGCAGTACAGTTTGCAGACATGGAGGGACAGAGACAATGTGTTTGGCCATGATGTTATTTGCAAAGCTGGCAGCAGCAAAAGTCACGGATGCCCAATGTTCCATTACCTGAAGATGTAAACCTTCATCCTGCCTTCGTCAATCACCTCAAATACGACTGCATCGCCAGCTTTCAACCCGTTGTCCACAGAAAATAATCTCCAACCTCCACTGAAGCCACGATTCTGGGGGATGTAGACCTGGGGGCAGGGGGCAGGGTGAGAAGTTTTCATAGCCGGGGGACACATGGGTGAAGCTGCTCACAAGGTGGGAGTAGAGCTAGCTTCTTACAATTTCACATCCAATTCCCCCCCCCCCCCCCCCCCCCCCCCCCCCCACTCGTTTGTGGCACAAAGAGGCGCATGCATGTCGGATCATTGGACAGGTGGGTGGCGCATGCATGTTGGATATGTGTGTGGCATGGTCAGATTGTAAGGCTGGGCGGGAGGTGTCAAAGAGTTGAGATCTGACGGGAGACTGGGAGATGAGCCTGTCCTTGTTATGCGGCATTGGCTGTGTGCCACTTCTTGTTATATTGTTTGGATTATATCCTTCACATTTCTATGAATGGACATTACTCAAACCACATCCAGCTATGATTCCACACTGCACCTACCACAGGCCAATGCTGTCCTTTGTACTCAAAAGCCATCTGCATTTTCTCTTTTGAAAGCGACTTTGGTAGGTGGTCAAGGCCACCCAACCAGAAACCGCCACTGGTGTGTGACATCAACAAGGCCTACAGCAGTAAATTTGACAGTAAATTAATTGTAAGACTCAAAAGAGAAGGTAGAAGGGAATGAATAGTGCTCCTGTACTATGGGTGGAGGAATAGTGGGTTGACTGAAGATTCCATGTTTGTTTGCATGCATGAAAAATGGCAGAAGTGAGCTCAGTAGGAGTGGAGTGTGCAGGGAGGCCTGAACAAGGGCCCATGGTGGGGGGGTGCAGAGCATGTATGAGTGCATGCAAGCATTTTGAGTGTTAATTGGAGGGAAATAAACAAGCTGAGACAGCAGTACACGGATAGTGTTGAATGCTGGTCTTCAAGAGTATGAGGTTGAACGGTCGTGACAGTCTAAGACGCGCCTTTTTCAGACACGGCCGACTGATCTGAGACACGAAACTTGCAGCTGCTGCCTCCGCCATTTCGATGGATGCGAATTGCGGGCGTCGAACCAAACAAGAATCAGGAAAGCACGAGAAGTAGGACAAGTAGTTGGGAATTTGAATTTTTCGGGTTGGGGTCGGCATCTGCATCTGGAGGCAGGCTGACTGGACTGGGCCGCGGGGAAGCCCCCCCCCGCCCCCCCAACACACACACACACCTCCGCCCCCCTATTTCGTCCAACTTGTATTTTGTATTTGTACAGGCCGGGCCCCCTCACTTCAGCCCCTCCCCTACAGGGCTACACACAAAGCCAGCTGTTGTCCATTCGTCCCCTAATTGTGTTCCACTAATATATTAGCCGCGGCGTTTATAAAAAGCACGCTCAAGATGAATCAACAATTGGTGGTCGAGCAGGCCGTGGCCATGGTGGCTTCACAGATGGAGCGCCAACTCGAGGAAGAGATGAATCGCCTGGATAACCTGGGCGAGTCAGACCTCGCGACGATTCGTAAGCAGCGGGTCCTTGCAATGAAGAAGCGCCAGGAAAAGACCAAAGAGTGGCTGGCGAGGGGACATGGCGAGTACAATGAAATTGCAACGGAGAAAGAGTTTTTCAACGAGATGAAGGGAGAGGAGAGGATGATTTGCCACTTCTATCGGGAGAACTGGCCATGCAAGGTAGGGAGAACAAGTGCCTGTGAATTACGTTCTGTCAGCTTCTTGGGCCAATGAATAACATTGCACCTTCAGATGCACCTTCAGATCAGTTGCCCCCTAGGCATGTGCCTCACGAGCTTGTAACAGAATGATACATATGGCCTGTCTGTTTGTGCATGTAGATTTCTTGCCTTTCTGTTTGACCATCCAGGTTTCTGGCCCTTGCGGATCATCCTATGACTCCCTCAGATCTGACACAGTGACGTTGTCCAAGCACATGACAGGTTAAGGCATACATGGTAACCTGTGACCTGTCGATACATGCAAGGAATGTAGCTATGCCTTACCTTAAATAATCTGATGTTGTCGCTTTGTGGAAGCACTTAGCATGTCGGCTTATGCAGAATGCCCACAGATCTGAAATGTGGGCACAACAAATGCTTGCAAACACCAACCAGTATGCCGACAACCCTCAATCAATCGGCCACATGCATGGGCAAATGGCGTACCAACCCAAACATGCTGTTTCATGATTTGATATCGGCACGTTATCCATGCATGCAGTGGCCCATATTGGGAGCCCCGTGATCTATAATTGTTTGATAACCCATGCATGTGTCTTGCCGGCCCATGCAAGGCATGTCTTGTAATTTAATTGTAGCATGATCTAGTGGTTACCCTCACATGACATTGCATTATCTAATGATTACCAGCAATATGACATAGCATGATGCCATTGCATTTTGCCTTTTCATGTAGCACATACCCACCAAAATGTGAAGCATAATGCGATCTCGTGCTTGAATATTGTCTCACATTTATATTGCCTGTGTATGTGGCGTGCCTCTTATCAGCACATGCAAGACATGCCAACAAATGAAGTTTGTATGCTTTCATATATGTGCCATGCCGACTGTTGCATGTGTACAAACTTCTCACACATGGCATCTGAAGATGCAATGATTTGATGTATGTACTTGGCGTTCCTATATTCCTACACGTGATTGAAATCTACATGTACACAGCATGCTTCCATGCATGCTGTCTCTGTCCATAAGTTTTTTTTGTCTTCCCATTCTGTCTCAACTGTAGGCAGCTCTGGTGGTGTGGAAAATGCAGAGACGTTTGTATAGTGACAGGGTGGAATGTTTTAACAGGATTGAAGTATCCATATTGCCTGACGCTGAGCTTACATCGTATGATTTCAGGTCATGGACAAGCACTTGAGCCTCCTTGCTCCCAAGCACGTAGAGACCAAGATTATCAAGGTGCGCAACGCTAGGACTATCTAGTTTCTGTTTACTATCTGCTCTTTCCTCCAGACATCATCTGTAACACCACCTCCACCAGATGACTCGAGTTGACAACCTTTTAGTTTTTGCAGTTCCGACTGAAGAAGGGTTGTATGCTAGTAAGAGTTTGAAGGGTTGCTGTTTCTGTATGCAGTGCAGCGTAATGCATAATGATTTTGGCATGTATTTGGATCGTGCAGCAAGATGCCCAGATGTAACATTTAGGAAGGTAAAAACGTTTTGAAATGGGCTGCATGATTTCCCTTGCATTTTGGCAAACAGAAAAACTTTTGTATCGGGCTGGACATTTATCGCTCTGCACGGTTTTTGGCAGAGCCCCCAGTGTCACCCCCTTGTCCATTTGTTTGTTTGTCGGCACGTAACCCTGGCCCTAACTGTCCCCTAGCCCGGTCATAAACCCTGGCTTCGGTCCGCTGCATTCGATTCCTGTGCCACCTGTTTCTTCGATAACTCTCTCCGCCAATTTGTGCGTCGCTTGGGACGCGCCTGGGACCTGTCCTTACATTTTCTTCGGAACGGTGCTTTCTGGGCTCGATGGGTGTGGCGCAAGGCGCCGTTAAAGGTTGTGCTTATTTGGTGGTTCTGAACTGGACCTGAAGGGTCGTTACACAAGGAGCCAACCTGGGATGTACTCGCGCATGTTAGGTAGGGTGCTACTAGGCGAATAAATCATCTGTTCATGTCTCCTTGTGCATGCTTGCTCCTCTGCCTGGTGATGATTCTAATGTTGAGTTCTATATCGTGACTGGTCTTGCTAGGAAGATTGCATGGGTAGCTCTAATTCACAGGTATATTATCTTGTTGTCTGTCCTGCTGATCAATGGATCAGCATCCCCATCCATGCATGTTGCAATACTTCGACATTGTTGTGATGTAACCGACGCTGCCAATAACCGGCTGTGTCCCTCATGGTCTGCTGATCCAATGAGCCGTTATGACCTGGCCACTTGGGCAGTGGGAACCTGCCACCTGGTGCCCTGCTGGTGACCTGCGCAATATCTAAGCTAGAGACTTCAGACTGCTGAAACATTTTATATCGGGCTTTACAATGCTCAAGCCAAGCACCTGAAATCTGAAAGCGTTTCCCACACCTGGGAGCGCGATGGACAAAACCGGCTCACAACGTTTAGAATTGGGTTTACATGATCAATCGGGCTTGTGCATTATGCTGATGCAGTGGGAAGGCCTGTCAACTGTATACTCGATATATTGTGTGATACCCAAGTTTTGACCCCACCCTATACCCTCTGCAGATTAATGCAGAGAAGTGCCCTTTCTTGACCGACCGCCTGAAAATCTGGATGTTGCCAACTTTGGCTCTTATCAAGAATGGCAAGGTGGAGGACTACATTGTTGGCCTTGACCCCATGGGCGGAGAGGACTTCGCCACTGAGGTTCTGTCAGACCGCCTGCTTATGGCTGATATCATTGAGGCAGACCCATCACAACGGCTAGCAGCAGCAGCAGCAGGAGCACACCAGTCATCCATTCGCAAGGGTGGTTCCTCTTTCCAAAAAACTGGATCTGATGAGGATTCTGACTTTGATGATTGATCTCCTGCTACCAGGACCTGTTGCAAGGGCGAGGGGCGTGATAGCCCAGTCTGCCCATGCCATGGACCTGCCACTAGTTGTTAATAAGTCCCACTGAAAGTGGGTTAGAGTTTGAGAGTCAAAACACGGCCCTCTGAACCATCGCAGCTGGTTCTGTTTTAGGCGCTTGATACCTTATGATTGCTTGCATTCTTCTATGTGTGATCTGTTTGTTGTGATCTGTGTGTGTGAACAACTCGGAGCCAAGTGTTGCCAACGTGTCCTAAGGAATTTTGTTCAACCAAGCCTGGCTGATGAACAATGCTAATGAATTACTATGATCGGGCATAGTCTGAGGGAATGTCCTCTCATCAACATTATACCGGTGGGTCCAACAGCGGGCTCTGATGATTTCGTAGCAAAATAAAGCTGATGATAACTCCCTGCCCGCAAATAGCAAAAACAAAACAGTGACCCTTTCCGCGAGGAGGATACTCGTGGCTTTTGGTGTTGGCATGGCTTAGGCAGTTTGTTTGCATGACTGTGCCATAGCTGTATCTGCGTATGCCTGACCAATTTTTTTTTTTTCCGGCTACTAGCACCAGCTTCTTGGCAGCTCCCTGGGACAGCCACTTAGCCAAACCCAAAGATGATAGAAGCGCTGGAAAGCTGATGAAATCAGCTTCCATGTGCACTAGGTTGTCAAAGGTTTGGAAGGAGAGAGAGCCAGGAGAGCTGCATAGAAGCTGCTGCTTTTGAGATGAAAAGAAAAGCAGTGCTGAACAAGATGTTATGGAGGCCCTTGTGGTCCTCTTCAGTCGTCTCCCCAACTGTATATTAGGAATTGACATCTGCCTTAGGGTGAAGGAGCGTGTGGGAACTTGGACGTGTGCACATAATTTGTCTTCTTTAGGAGCATAATTAAGTTGACTTACTCTAGAGCCAGTGTGATGACCTGTGAGATCACGATGTGAGGATTACTTACACTGACGTGCATGAGTGTTGAGCACAAGGATCAGAGTGCGTCTGATCTGTAAATAAATGTTGATTTGCCTAACCTGCGGTAGCCTGCAGCTTAGTGAAGACTGACGAGCTTATTCCTTCCAGGCACATCATGGATCTTAGTCCATTCCCATGACCTTTTCCCACATATAGACTGCTGCTCTTGGGGAGCCCTGGGCTATCACTTGGATCTGTTTGTTTGTTCATAACATTATACATTGTTACAAATGAATGACAAGCCATATGGTCAGCTGTGAATAATCATGGACTTCTGGATTCACTTTTTCTGTGTTTCACTTTTTATCGGTCCGAATCCAAGCAGCCGAGCTTGTGTGAGCTACTGTGCCACTCAATGAACTTGAACTTTGTTGCATGGCTCCGGACCGCAATTTGGCTGCTCGTCATATTCGGCATTAAAAATAATTACCAGTAAAAAATGTAATCGGTATCAAAACAATCCAAATATAAACATTATTATCCAAATATACTTGATCCAATCTCCTCATACATTCATGGATAGACATGTTATTGCCCGACATACGACGGTCGCTGAGTCGGCATAATGCACTCTGGTGCCTGGTCCCCCCAGGACCCGAGTTGCCTGCCGCCAGGCCACAGGCTAGCTGTGGCCTGCACGGGTTTGCAGGATCTTGCAACCCGCTCCCTTCTTCGATATAAGAGCACTCGTCGCTTTCTTTATGATCTTCTATTCAGTCCTCTACCGTGTAACAACTCTAGAATTGAAAAGATAGAGGTCACTTCGCATGACCGCATGATGTGGTGTATCATACGGATATAACCATAAGATTCCCCAATCGGACAACACGTGTTCCTCATATAACACATTTGGTTTCGAGCTTGGTCGGGGGGGTCCACTGGACGGAAGTTGGGGCCTTCACTAGTAGCACGCGGGTTTGATCCCGGGCTGGCGCATGTTGGAAACCTTCGCTAGGAGGGGGCCGGCTCGGCCGGGCGTGCACATCTCAGACCGGAGGTGGGCGTCGCATTTCGAAAGGGGGGTGAGTTGTGGTGTATCATACGGATACAACCTTAAGATTCCCCAATCGGACAACACGTTTTCCTCATACACCACACATGATCATGTGCAATCCCTTCTAGATTGCATATGAGATGTAGAGGAATAATTTTGCTCTAAGGCAGGGAAATCAGGTTCTGAATCTACGATACTTTCTTCTCGAATTCGGTCAGGCTTCGTCATTCCATTCAAAGATCACATGATGTTCAGCTTCAATACTCAATGTGGTTCATCTGTCAATTTCTTTCGTACGTTCCGTACTCAGCTGATCCCTCGACATAAGTCTCGCTTCCACATGCCCAATTCCCCATGTACTATCGTCCCCTTCTTAACCATATCTAGGACGAAATCCCACCTGGCCTTCGACATCGAATGGATAGCTCGACACACTATGGCCCGCTTTCTGTGTTCGCCTATCGCCTTCCTTACGCACATAGCTCCCTCGTCCGCGTCCGTCGCGCCTCAAGACGTGTTATTGTTGTCTGAAACCCCTTAGGGTTTAGGGTTTATTCGGTTGCCCCTTGCACCCCATTACGTTGCATGTTCCCGAAAACTTAACTAACTTTACCGGCTGACGTGGCCGACGTATCTGTAAGCCTTCTTTCCCTCCCACTCGAAACATTGTTACGATTGACGAAAGCATGTCGAAGGAACACGAAAGCCGGATCCATGTGCTCAGCAGGCAGCTGCTGCCCGTTGGGCCCCAACTAGAGAGGGAGGAAACCAAGGCCTCGGGTGAAGTTCGACCCGCCCCAGGCGGAGGCAGGGGCACTCTGAGCGTTGTCGATAATCGCACGGGCAAGAATTACACGGTGAGACCATCATGCGAGAGCGGGTTACTCGCTTGTTTTGGCTTTTGTTTTTCATGCCGAGTTGTATCGCTGCCCGCATGGGGCGCGCTGACGGGGCAGCCAGGCCATGGGTTTCTACCGCTGGCAGCCTAATGCTCGTGCGTTACTGTGCTGAAGGCTATCGATCAAACGAATTGGGGGCTTATATGCATCCGTCGGCCAAGATAACCACCTTATCATGCCTGCATGAAGTAATTTCATCACCATGTGATGTCTGAAAGTGGTGATCCTGCCCCTTGCACACACACCTTTCTTACTTTGTTGTTGGTCATTTGTCTCGCCTCTTAGTCAGTACACGATCTGGGAAGTTCCTGCCTTTATTCCTTGTGCTGATCTTTATGTTCATATGCCAGTCTGTTTGCTTCTGAAACTTTGGTATCTGCTGTACCTGCTACCCTGGCACCCTGATCAACTGCCCTGATTGGTTGGTAAAGTTTTTGTTGCCCTGCGCATGCGTCCATGTGGCCAATTATCTGCTGTTGTGTCAGATAAGGTGATAGATAGAAATTGCGAAAGATTGGTTTATGAAACCCCCATAACCACAATACACCATTTGAGCATGTGCCTGTAACCCTAGATGCATGTGAAGGACCCTAAATGTGTTGGAAAACTTGTCAGGAACTGCAGAAGGGAAGTATCTGGGGAGTAGTATAGTTTAATTTTGAGTCTCTTTTCTACAACATGCATTACAGCCACACCTGCGTATGCGTATCTCGTTGGTTTGCTTACCGATCCAACCAGGCCATGTGAAACAGGCAGAGACACTAGATAGGTGAATGCAACAACAAAGCATAGCATGCAAGAAGAGCTTTGGGACTGCCTCCAACCACATTAACCCCACAATCCAAGTAGGATGCATGAAGAAGAATCTGACCCCTTTTTTGTTCTATCTCCAAACGACAGCTTGAGATCTCTGAGGGAGGTACCCTGAATGCCCAGGCATTGAAAGCAATCAAGGCTGGAGGTGATGGCGTGGGGCTTCGCACCTACGACCCTGGGTGAGTGCACCTGTCATAAAGTGGACAACAAGTTACCCGCAGTCATGCACTGAATTGCAAATGATTATGTAAGTATTGGTGGCCAATTACCTTCAACATCATTGTGTCACCTTCAGGTTTGCTAGAAGAGGGTGCATTCCCAGATTTATTCCAGAGCTTGCTTGTTTCATTTTCATTTTCATTTTCTTTTCAGTTACGAGCGGCAGCTTCTCAGGAGCTCCCTGATCCAGTCACTGGGCTAAGCCCCAAGATTTTGACAGTTCTGGACGGCGGAGTCTATCAGCTTCCAGACACAATAGTTTGCATTAGCTTTGGCTGAATAGCCAGTCAGGGGAGCTTCTTAGAAGCTGCTGCTTTTTGCCGAAAAGAAAAACACTGTTCATCTTGCTTGAAGACTGAGTGGATCAGCGAATGTCTTCATGCTTGAATTGCCCAGCGTACAACATACTTATTGGATTCGGTTATCCAACATTCCAACATATCAGTTTCAATCTGTGGGACTGCCACATGGCAACGTGATCAAGGCCTTTTCACTTGAGCACTCTTTCATAAATTTTCTGTGACACATCTCCTTGCAGATACACAAATACCTCTGCTGTAATTTCTCGCATTTCATTCATTGACGGAGAGAAGGGTATCCTGCGTTACCGTGGATATCCCATTGAGGAAGTGGCTGAGAAGAGCAACTTCGTGGAAACTGCCTACCTCGTGCTGTATGGCAACTTGCCGACGCAGGTGAGACTGATATGAAGCCCAAGGCCATTTGCCATTTTTCTTCTTTATGAGCATATGTATTTTTATTAGTTCTCAAATGCCATCTTGTCCAGTGCAATCAAACCTGCCACATGTGTAAATTGAACCTTACCATCACCAGTCACACCTTTGGTCCCTTCATGCATTTTGCCAATAGAACACAAACAAACTAAACAGCTAAACCCTTATGTCTGCCTTCCCAACCGACATACAATTCACAAATCATGCTATTGCTCTGCATGGAACAAGCACCCACCTCCTCTGCCTCACACAAAATAATTTATTTCTACAGAGCCAGCTGTCCAGCTTTAATGAGTCTATCATGCGCCACAGTGCCCTCCCATCCTCCGTGATTGCTGTGATTGATGCCATGCCACACGACTCCCACCCCATGGGTGTCCTTCTTACCGGCATCTCAGCCCTCAGCGCCTGCCACCCTGAAGCAAATCCAGCACTCTCAGGCCAGGGTGTGTACAAGAGTAGGGAGGCCCAGGACAAGCAGATTGCGAGGCTTCTTGGCAAGGTGAGACCTAGAGCTCCATGGTCCTGAACCTCTTGCGCTGTCCCCAAAATAACCTAAACAGAACAGCTTATATATTCCATGCATCAAAGACATATGCCAACATGGAAATGGGAGTAAGCGATGACCCTGCCTTCCTAGTAATATTATTATTAGCCTTCAAGGGCCCGAGGTATTGTAAACTGACACATGGCCCACCACCCTGTGGGAAAGCTAAGAACATTCTCATAAAAAGTCCTGAAGATAATTCTAACCATCTCTACCCCGATCACTGTAGGTCCCCACTCTTGCTGCCCTCGCCTACCACAAGGCCACTGGACGTAAGGCGACACCCCCCAACCAGCTCCTCTCCTATGCGGAAAACTTCATGTACATGCTGGATGCAGGCTCCAACCCCAACTACAGGCCTAACCCTAAACTAGCTCGGGCTCTGGTAAGATTGGCAGGAGATGCTACGAACTGCGCCTGCCATGTTGTACATCACAATACCCAACCTGTGCATGATTGATGTGTGGTGTGTGGGTTTCCATGCAAATTCCATGGTATATTTATTACCAGCTTTCACCGAATACTGAAATATTGTGTGGCAAGAGTGCAGCGCTGTATTCTTAATCTGGTATCACAAGATACAAATGTATGCCTCTAAGCAGGAGGATGCGAAACGCCATAAAAAGTCCGGTAGGGTTGGAGTGCAGGTATCGGGAAGTGGTAGCGGAGGTGGGTGTAAGCGATTTTCCCAGGTCCGGTAAAATTCTGTGGACCCTTTTCTGCCCCCCCCCCCCCCCCCCCCCCCCCCCCCCGACCCTTTTCAACCTTTTCAAGGTATTTCTTTTTACTGAGTGAGTCGTTTCACTTCAGACATAGACAGATCTAAGCGTATCGGTGAGGCGAGTCCATTGGCACTGTTGGGTCGTCATGCATTGCACATAGGGGGGGTCTCAGTCATGTGGGATGAGGCTGGACGAGGTGTTCACAAGGACTCACAGAAAGCAAGGTTGTGGACTTGCCATCCAAAGTTGCCGTGTCCAAAGATATACAATATGCTCAGTGAACTATCTCGTCATGATCTTGATTGATTTTCAGCACTTCAATGAAACAACCCAACTTGGCTGGCAGACTGGCTATGGGATGCTGAAATGTTATATTTTCTCTGGTTCCACTCAATATTATGGGGATTTACTGATGTAATGTGAAAGAGGAGCTCATGAGCTTTCAGATGAGCCAACTTAAAGTTAATTTCGTGGGGTCGGGGTCCCAAACCCTCCCCCCCTCCCATTCATAAATATTTCAACTTTTTCGATCCCATCAGTTTTTCTTCTTTCACCCTCCCTCTCCAAGCTATGATCAGTAAGAGACATACACTTGCTTGCAGGATGTGATGTTCATCCTCCATGCTGAGCATGAGATGAACTGCTCAACAGCCGCCACCCGCCATCTGGCATCATCTGGAGTTGATGTGTACACCGCCGTCGCAGGTGCTGTTGGGGCTCTGTATGGTCCTTTGCATGGTGGTGCCAACGAGGCCGTGCTTCGCATGCTCAGCCGCATTGGAAGAGTAAGAGATGCTTGATATGTGTGTGTGTGTGTGTGTGTGTGGGGGGGGGTATAATGATGGTGATGTGGTTGCTTTGGGAGGGTAATGTAAACCGTAGCATCCTGCATTAACTCCACTTCACTTTCTTGTAAATAGCTGTTCAGCGGATGATTTGGATAGGGTCATGTAGTTCGTCTTTCGAACCTCAACTTTATCAGGCAAAAATTCTGAGAATTCTCGGAATTCTCAGAAATTCTCAGAATTCTCGATTCTCGGGCCAAAATGACAAAATTCCCGTGCCGAATTCCTGAAGTTCGAGGTGAAAACTACCAGCTACAAAGTGTTTCGAAAACCAAAATCCATATCATTTGCTGAATGGCCATAACTCCTGCCACCATGAATTACTGCTGAGCCAGCACCAGACACAGATGAAAGATGTTGGTGGTTAAGTCGACTAATATTTTGGCAATGGTGAGGTTTAGACGATAAGGCGACAAGCTCCTAAGATTTACATCGAGCATTCAAACCTCGCCCGAAAGTGTGTGGAATACACTGTCGTCATTCTGTCTAGTGCGATTATGCATTGTTTGAAGCTAGTGTTCTAATACCCATCATCCATTCCATTGCAGGTTGAGAACATCCCCGCCTTCCTGGCTGGTGTGAAGGCCAAGAAGGAAGTCATGTTTGGCTTTGGCCATCGTGTGTACCGCAACTTTGACCCACGTGCCAAAATCATCAAGCAGACCGCAGAGGAGGTGTTTGAGATCTGTGGCCATGATCCACTCATTGACATCGCTAAGGCACTGCAGGACGCTGCTCTGGAGGACGAGTATTTTGTGAAGGTAGGTGGGCACTGAAAAAGAAGGATGTTTTACGGGTTTAGAATTCAAGGTGGTGAGATTGGGTAGTGCGGTTGTTGATTGTGTATAGAATCGACAGGGGGGTAAGAAAAAAAAATTCTTACCTCATGTTCTATATGGATGGAGAACTGCAAGCAATAGTCGATACAAAAACAAATAATGTCGATACACCCACGGGCAGCCGAGATAGGGGGGTGTGGGGGGGGGGTCCGACCGTTTTCCCAACTTTATTTGTATTCGTGTAACTTTCTTGCCAGTGCAAATTTTTGAGCGTTAAGTGCACCATCGAGAAGGGATCTACGAGACGAGTACAAATCTGCAAACGTTAGTCTAGTTAGTCTGTTACACCCAGTGTGTAATTGGTGGGTGCCCTGGAAGGCACATCCAGGCTGAATGCCAGGCAGGACGTCACCTATAGATTAGCGCCCGGTGTCGCACGAGCGGCAGTTAGGCTGAAAATTGCGCGTTAGTGTGCGCATTCTGAATTCTGGTCCCTGACGAGGTTCCTAAAGCAGTCGAGCCTGGGGTCTAGCCCCCACTACCACCACCACACACACAACCCTCCTCCCCACACACCGCACACACACCATCACCCTAACCCACCCCCACCACACCCGAGCAGAGGCTCAGGCTTCAGAATACAATTTGAGTCAATTAGACCATGATAATGATGATGATAATGATAGATAGACAGATAAATAACGCCTTCAGTCCTTTTCATATCTGGGTGATCTCCTCCAAGGGCGCGGACTACTGAGCTACCCAAGAAAATTGTACAAATACTCAAAACTTAATATCTTTGTCCAAACTTGATATTAAGACAAATTCTTGTATGGTTGGAAAGGCCTCGACTAGATGATGCTCATGGACCCCCCTTTCACTATGTTATACTGTCTGGGTGTCCAGATATTAAGCCTCGGGGGGGGGGGGGGGGGGGGGGGGGGGGGGGTCAGGGGTGAAAAAACATGTCCCGAACATGTGGTCTGCAAACTTTATTCCTGCCCCCCCCCCCCCCCCCCCCCCCCCCCCCCCCCCCCCCTAGAATTCTCTGAACTTGACTGGGCACTCAGGCGGGGTCAGGAGCCCATGGCATAAAGTAGTAGGAAAGAAGGGTTGGGAGAGGCAGCTTTTGGATCGGACATTGAGATGCGCTATAGAACCTTGAGGGATGTTTTGACCCTTGGGCAGCCTGATGATATTTATTTAACTTCAAACATACGGGGCCAGTTCAGGAGTGAATGTTGACCTCATTGTGCTTGGCGCTGTCTTCCCTTTCACCAGTGTTAAGGCTAGCTAACCCCTACCCCCATCTGGCATGCCTTTCTCCCCACAGCGCAAACTGTACCCCAACGTGGACTTCTACTCAGGCTTGGTCTATCGCGCCCTTGGCTTCCCACCTCAGTTCTTCACCGTCCTCTTCGCTGTTCCAAGGTAACGGTGCTGTGCATTTTGTCATATACCCCTAGCTTAGGGTGTGCAAGGCTCTTTTGGTGTTGGGTGCATGATTGATATTGGCTGGGCAGAGAGGGGGATAAGAAAGGGAATAAGATAGACAGCATAGGATAGGATATGATAGGATAGGCTCACTGTCTCCTTCACACTTTCCAAACCCATGTTTACATGCCCACATGCCCACACCATGGCAACGCTCTTACCAATTGGCTTTATGTGATGCAGGATTGCCGGCTACTGTGCTCACTGGCGTGAGTCCCTGGTGGACCCCGACACCAAGATCATCCGCCCACAGCAGGACTACCGCGGTGTGTGGCTGCGCCACATGGATCCCATTGATAGCCGTAGCTCTGAGGGCACAGATGCTCCTGTGACCCTTCCTGCCTCAAACGCATACCAGAGACGTGTGGCTGGAGAAAACTGGCAGTAGCTGTCTTTGCGCGCAAGTTGTCCTGAAGTTCTTACAAGGCCGTAGCACACACATCTTGGATCGCGAAGGTAGACAACACACGTTTGAGCTTGGGCTCCTTGGGAGGATTAGCTCCCTCAAAAAAGGACAATGTTGTATGTAGCCTGTGCCTGGCTTCTAGCTTCTAACTACCTGACTTCAAGACTAGTCATATCCTGGTGATACAGCTCTCTTACTGTTTGACCCGCCACGGTGCCTGTGGGGGATCAGCTTTTGCATGTGCTGTCACTCCCAGCTATAAAGCGAAGTTGACAGCGAAGGCTTTCAGGAGCAAGGCCTTGATCTATTGCCTTGCTTGTTACCATGCGCTTTGGTGTATGGTTGTTCGGCGGTATTTCCCTTGTGTTATTGTAATCTGCACACTCCTGCTGCAGCCATATCAAATAATCTGTTTCGATGACACAATCAATGGTAACTTACTAAATTTGTTTAGTCGGGACTTGAAATGATGGAACCTTATATTTCTTCTGTGTGCCAGCCACTGTTTGTAGATGATATGGATTGAGACTTGTCGGAGGATGCGAAGAAATTTGTATTTGTATGCCGATTTGTGTACGCCACCCCTAGTCAAATGCCCACGAACAATTCTCAGTTACATGCTCACATCTCCCTGGGTAACGTGGAACTAAAATGGTGTTAGCTGTACAGCTCCTGCACTCCTACATATACCTCTCATGTTCCCTATTACACCTCCTTCCTTCCGAGGTATTTTGAAACCCCAATTATCGTGCCAGTTTTCCCAAGGCAAGTCTTCTTCAACCCCCAAGACGTAGTAGACTTGTCGTGGCTTAGACCCTGCATACTTGTAACGCTTGAACTCAGGTCCTCCGTCGTGGGCAGCATGCTTCCGATTTGTTTGGGTCCAGTTCAACCAGTGTTTCTTTGACTTGGCCCCTCCTTAAAATCGGTTTTTAAATAGTTGATCTCGATCGTTTGAGTTTGGGTTCGGGGTTGTTCAGGTCCGCTACCAGAAGCTGTTTACAGATATTTATAGGCATGTCCATGAGGATACCGACTAAACCGAATGTAATGTGGAATTCTGCGATTCCACATTCAGAACCTTTATGAATGGAAATGGCACTATGACTTTCTGGAGCGACCTAGCCGACTATCTTTCTACTTGTAGAAGAGCAAGACAGGAAGCCCTGGACTGCTTTGTGGCACCTTAATTTATTATCCCTTTTTTGTGACTTCTCATTTGTTAGCTTCTTACCTCCACCACTGTAAGTGGTTGAGATCTGGGTCCTGCTCTAGGGAATTTAATACCTACGCCACCAAAACGGTGGCTGGGAGTTTGGTTTGTTTCAACTCGACACACCCCTGATGTAATGGGTTTTTTTGCTTTGTGGGTGCTTTTTCTTTTTGTTTAAAGCACAGAGTCTCATACACCCTCGCGGTGTCAAGTAGACGTTAACATGTAATGTAATGTAAGGTCGCTGCCTCCCCAATCGCAGACGCAACGTAGAAGGGGCTGTTGCATCTTCGAAAGGAAAAACGGTGCATTGGTTGCGTCGCAGGACGCAGGCTATGGGTCGGTTGCGTCTCAGGACGCAGGCTGTACAATTGGTTGCATCTAAGGACTCTGAGCTGGGGATCTTTATGATCAACACTGTTGGGTCATTCCGTTTAGACCAAGTGGACTGTAATATACATGCAGTACTGTGTTAGTGTTTTGGCACAGTGTGTTGTAGTATGTAAGTATGTTTGATTCAATTCCAGGTGCTGGTGAAACAATATCCACCAGAGAAGTTCTTAGTATGTTCCACAGTACTTCGTCTATCTGCTTCATACACATGAAATAGCAGGATGCCCGGGGCCCCCTCATAGTCGCCCCTGGTGCGTGTATGGGGGGATGCCGGCAGTACAGTTAGGTACTGCATGGAAGTGCACGTGGCCATAGCTGGCAACGGCATTGCAGGGAGCACAGCAGGGACTACGACCTGGTGCTCTAGGCCACTCTAAAGACGGCATACAATCCGGACCATAACAGATATCGCCGCGCATGCGTCCAACATGACAACTGCATATGCGACAGGTCCCGTGAAAACAATATTAACATCCAAAACAACCTTTAAACCAAACAAAGAACTAGGGCTGTAGGTAACTTTGCCTTACTCGGCCAGGGCCGACCAATAACCAACACAAATGGTAAGCAATTTAATGTAGCACGAACAGAATTGGGATCCTGGATTCCCAGGCATTGGCGTGATTTTTCACAATTCTAACAAATAAACTCCTCGAGCAGCACAGCAACATTTCACAACACCTGTGCCCGGGTTCATCAAGTGCATACATACCTCGGCTTGACCATAGTATAGAACACATTATTGGCAAGACAGCTAGATATACTGCTAATGCTAGAGATGCTAGCATTTCTTATAAGTACATACGGCATATCTAGTATTATGGGACAGCATCTCCTGCTCCCTAGTGTGTACCAGCCATAAAAGCACGAATCTGGAACATATACGAAAGTTTTAATGAAATATCCACATCCAGTGGCATCTATAGGCTCATAACACTTGGCATTGCGTGGGGCACCAAACTCCTTCTGACTGAGATTGAACAATGCCCCAAATTTCAGCTCGGACACACACTTTTCCTGCCCAAGAACGCGTGTGACAATAATCCTGACTCTAAACCCCACCACCTCTGAATTGCACCGAAATGCATATCACCCAGAACAACATATCAACTCTTGCAACGCATCTGATCACTGATTAAATGTGTCATCAGGTATAAATGGGTGATGGTAGGCGGTGGGGCAACTCACACTCAAATCCACGACCTCCCTTCACTACACCACACCAGCGCTACGCAAATCTTCCTTAAAAACCAAACCCATCCCCCCCCCCCCCCCCCCCCCCCCGGTTTCAGGTCTGTCTCCCCCCCCAGTTCCAGGCTCTAAATGCCCACCTGGCTCCTTGCCATCTCCCTGATGGATAAACACATCGACCCCCTCCCCCTCCACCCCCTCCACCAGTAGCATGACCACGCTCATGAAGGGGTCCTCAGTAACAGCGAGCGGCATGCAGCTTTCAAACAAGCCCTCCCCCCCTACTTAACGCCTCGCTTTTTGGGACCACCTACAGCCTGCATATGTGAAGGGTATGGGCGGGTATGAGTATGAGGGGATGACTGTAGTGCTTTTGCATTTTCGTGGCTTTGGCAGATATTGATGATGCAACAGAACACAGCGAGCAGCCTTACGGTGAGAGCCATGTATCAAAGTTTGACCTTATACTTTAGGCTGTGCTGTACTGCCAGAGTAATGCTATGTGCAGTCTTGAGTGGACAAGAAAGGCAGGCATCGGATATGCAGGCTGCTATGGGTGGGGTACGATGGGGGCATGCTTTACAATCATCAGTTACGATGCATGGGTGTGATGGTGCATAACGTGCCATGCCCCCCCCCCCCCCCCCCCCCCACCATCCTGACCTACCATGTCCCCTTCGTTGTTCTCAGCTGCAGGAGCACGCTTCCCCCCTTTATGGTTGCGAGTGGCTTCAGTGCTAGCATCCAAGCCGCAATCGTCACTGTAGGCCACAAGGCCGAGGTGCCTTGCTTCCTCATACGCCTGCCAAAAGTCAAACCACGTGAGAGGAGGCACATCCCGTGTTGGATGACTCGGATTGTTTTTTATGTGGTGAATGTGAATGTGTGCGCAGGAGAGCGTAGGGTTGGATGGAGGTTGAAAGAGCCTGTACGGGAGCTTATCTGGGTTAAACGGTTGAGATATTGTTTGGCACTGAAATTAACAATGGGCTGATTCCCATTCCTCATCATTTGAAACCGCAATAAGGAAGGGGACACTATGAACACCAAGCAAGCACACCATCTCTTAATACCTCACCCTTACCCTCCACCCATTCTACCGCCCTATTGACAACAAGACATTGGAGATTGCAGACCTTGGCAAGCAATGGCAGATAGCACCAACAGCGGGTTAGTTATAATCTCCATATACATTTCCCCGGCCCCCTTCCCATCCTGACCTGCTGGATCTCAGGGTCCACTACGCGCACAACCGGGTGGACCTCCTTGTGCCCTGTCTCCTGACGTGGTGCAGACAAAGCTGCTATTAGGCAACGTCCCAGAGCTCGCGCCACTGGGGGAGCCACTGCATTGCCCATCTACAACGTCACAATGTGGGAGGGTACATGGTGGGATGGGTGGTGAGATCGCAGTGTACAGTGTTCATGTCTCACACACATGACACCCACAAGCACACATGACGCACCCCCACGGCGCAGCCTCAAGGTAAGGTGTTGTGCACTATGATGGAGGCAGGCCCAACGATCAATATAGAGGAATGTCAATACAAACTACAAACAAAGAAGCGTTTGTGTAAACAAGCCAACATTTTATATTTAAAACTAAACAACAACCACAAAGGCATAGGCGCATACGGAGGCAGTTGATGAGAGCCTACTGGGCATGGATCGCCCTGAAATGCCTCTCGACCTTGATCATGTTCTAGATTAAGTCATGCCATTGCCCGAAGCTTATTTGACTTTGACCGAACACCTTCTGTTCGCTATCTAGGGAATATAGGTAGTGATAGACGGCATACCTGGCGGTAGCGTGTCGGTATGGAACTCGTCTCCTTGCGAGATGATGATGCGTCCACACCAATCAGCACCCAGTAGTCCGGGAAGCCCTGTCATGGGAGGGAAGTCATAGAGGAGTCATGTGAGTGAAGTGACGGAGGTATGTGTGGGAGATGGTAGGCGTTGGAACAACTCACACTCAAATCCACGACTTCCCTCCACTACACCACACCAGTGCCACGCAGATCTTCCTTAAACACCAACCCCTCTCCGCCCCCCCCCACACCCCGGTTTCAAGTCTGTCCCTCTCCCCAGTTCCAGGCTTTAAATGCCCACCTGGCTTCTTGCCATCTCCCTGATGGACAACACACTGACCACTTCCCCCCAACCCCTTCCACCAGTAGCATGACCCCCTCGCCCCCCCACACACCCTCCACCAGTACCTGGCTCCTTGCCATCTCCCTGATGGACAACACACTGACCCCTTCCACCCAACCCCCTCCACGAGTAGCATGATCCCCTCCCCCCCACACACCCCTCCACCAGTACATCAGTGGTAACACAACCCCCTCCACCAGTACCTGGCTCCTTGCCATCTCCCTGATGGACAGTACACGGTCCTGAGTCGGGTGGACTAGCTTCAGGTTGTGGGGCTCAGCCCTGGTCACCACTGTCGGCTGCAGCAGATTAGGGGATTAGGTAAGGCAGCAGGCAGGAAGAGGGGGATGGGAGGAGGGGAGGAGTGGAGAGGGGGCGATTTGGGTATTGGGTGGTGTGTTGGAACTCTTTATGAGCTTTCGGATGTTGGACGGAGGTGATTGGAGTATAAGGGTTCAGGGATGGAATAATTGGCACAACTGAGCACTACATTAGGGTCAAAGTAGACGAAAGACCTATCTAAACGAGGCACACACACAAAACACACATATAATATAAATATAAATATATAAAAAAAAAAAAAAAAAAAAAAATATATATATATATAAATAATAAATATATAAATAAATAAATAATAAATATATATATATATATGCAAAAAGGGACCCAGCTACAAGAGGGACGTGAAGACCCACCTGGATCTCGTCGTACCACACACGCCCGAAGCAACTCTGACGACTGCCGTTCCTACCGCTCTTTCCTTTTTGGAAGGTGACGCACCACCTGAGACATGGATGCAGTTTGTGTGTTTTGCTTGTGAAGACAAGGAAACATATATTATACCGTACTGTAATCTGTATGTACCCTCGTGATCTACATATTCTGAACGCTTTAGCCTAAATGTAAATATACGTAGCAAATCTGGTTGGCAGATAGGAAGTGAAAAGGCCAGCTTATGGGTTGCATGTGGAGTCCAACTATCCCAAATGACAGTGGTCTTGCCTATCCCCCCGCCCGCACCACCCACCCACATGCATCTTGACCTCATAAGCACAGTGCCAACCAACGCACCTAGGGCACAGAAAGTCACCAGTGGGAAGCCAGAACGTCTTGGATTCACATCTCTGCAGGTCAGCGCCTCTCCAGCCATCCCTGTCATGCAAGTCAATGCGACTGTCCTGCGCATTTCAGGGGGCATGGGACCGGCATATCATATGATATCATACAAACTGTATTATAAGATATTGTGTATAAATGGCAACCGTAGCCTAGTCAGACTGCTGACATCATATGATGACATGATATCATATGATAACATATTGTTGTTCCCTAGTCATGTGACAAGGGCGGCTATAAGTCGCTTACAACGGCGCTCAGTGCACAGTCAAACGACTTTGGAGCAGCCCAAAGGCAAGCTGTGCTGTGGAAGTCAGTGCTCCTACCAATATGTCCCAAACAAACAAAGCCACGTGGATGGGTGAAGCAATCAAGCTAAACAAAACATAATAAAGCGCAACACCACGCAATGAAGCACAAAACAACACAATAAAGCACAACACAAGACAAAAAAGCAGAACACAAGGCAACAGAGCGCATAGCAGCATAAGACAATACAGCGCAACACAAGAGAAGGCGGTCAGTCTCACCTTGTGCAGGGAATGTGTTGGTTCATACGTGGTGCCGCCACCCTGGCACCCACACCTGCAGTATGGAGATGGAAAGACCATTCAACTTTGTAGGAAGGGTAGATGAATGGGTGAAGTTTTCATTTAATTATTCATATATATCATTGAATGGATATTTGTTCACAACAAACATAAATTAATAGTGGCATTCATTTAAATATCTAACGCAGTGGGATTATGGCGCATGGTTATAGGGATGAATGAATGGATGAGTCAATGAACAGTGAGGGCAGTCCGATTTCACGAGAAAGTGGGTAGCACAATGCACTTTCATAGCAGGTCCCCAAGGTATCACTCACGTGTCATCCTTCTTGATGTACGCATGGCAGTGACCAGCGCAGCAGGTGCCTGTCAATGAAGGGAAGAGGGAGGAACATGTCAAGAGGGTGTTTCACACATGCATGTCGTTTCATACATTCATGTCGCATCATACATTCACTGAAACATATGTTTGAGGAATCAGGATGCAAGGTGCTGTGAATGAAGGTGGCCTACCATACCCAGGAGCTATGCACATCACCATGGCATGACATGCATCACTCCATGACTCCACGACTTCTATATCCTGCCCCTCAACACGTTGTCGGACATCCCTACCTCACAATAATCTGACCCTGTCCTGTTAGCCTGCAACCCATACCATGCTCACGATATCTTAAGCCTTTATTGGGCGCACGACACCGCATACACTCACTTGATTCCTAACTGCGATAATTAGACCTCATAACTGTAGCCGTAGTATACTCCATAACCCCATGACTCCATGAGTGCAGCACTGTCCTGTCATCCTGTAAGCTACATCCCATCCCAATGTGGACCCACCATCAGGATTAGACACCACTCCCAGCATGTCCCTGAAGCAAGCGTTCTTGCGGCTAGGCACGCCCACCATCCTCATGTAGTCATCTGCATTGCATTGGAGGGCACGGTGGTCCCGGAGGGGTCCAGCACTGCGACTTGTGGTCGCACGCACTACCTCCTGATAAACCTGCAGGGGGTGGTGGTGGTGGAGGTGGTGTGTGTGTTTGTTTGTTTGTGTGGTGGGTGGGTGGGGATGGCTGGGATACTAGCTTGTGAGCATGTGTGGATGGTGTGTGTGGGGGGGGATGGGTGGGTGGGTGGGTGGGGGGGGCGTGTATGTGGTGTGCCTTGATGGCATGGTTGTGTGGCTATTATGAAGAGGGTGGGCGGCAAGTGTTGATGCAAGCATACAGAAAATGGCCACGCCTTCCCCCCACAGTTTTGCAGCCTCGTGCTCTTACTCTAAGCAGCACTGCCTCCTCATCAACATGGCCCACCCTCCGAAAGGAGTGATGCAAGCAAGCCCAGCACAGAACTCACCATCTCGCCTAGATCTTGAGCAAAGGCTTCGCGGGATCCTTGCCTTGTCTCCTCTTGTCGTTTCTGGTCACTTGGAGTGAACTTCTTCTGGAATGCTTTCCATGTCTGAGTACACACATGGAAAATCACAAGAGTAGATTAAGCATTGAGATGTTGGTCATATCTGGAAGACTGCCCCCCCATCCTCTCCCCCCACCCCCACCCACACACACACTGACTCCAGCCCCAACCACATATGTACCGTCCCAGTGATTCAACTGACTGTTCATCTTCCAACAAGCTCCACACCCTACAAGTACTTTGTCCCACTAGGCACTACTTATTCGCTTATTTATACCCGTCAATCAGCATACTGCTCAACCCTCAGGCCATCTTGCCGCATGAAGCAGCATACACTCACCTCAGCCACATAGTTAGCCTCTCGCTTGAAGTCAATCACAAGCACGTCATCCTCATCCTCATCGCCAACTTCTTGTTTGCGGCCTCCCTTCTTACCCGCCTTGGCAGCTTTGGGTGCAGCCTTCCCTTCCTTACCAGCCTTGGCGGAGGTGGAGGGCATCACGGCTACCAGCGCTTTATCATTGCTCTCAGTACCATCCTCATCAGAGCTAGAGGAGTCAAGCAGCTCACCATCATCCTCTGCAGGCCTAGCAGCATCTGCGGCCATCTCTCTAGCCTTGATGTCATCCTTGAAGTCAACACCTTTCCTGCAGAAGAACTTGTATCCCAAAGCTGCCGGTCCAGTGGTATGGGGAGCAGCAGGGATTTGTTTATATATAGCGATTGCTAGTTCTGACCCCATTTCAGCGAAATTATCGATATAAAAAGTATTAAAAAAGTTTTTGTTTTTTTGCCCTAAATGGCCCTAAATAGATGTACAAAGCTCCAAATACACTAAAACGCTGTCCCTCGAGGAGGCTTAAAACCATAAAGCTAGGAAAAACCCACTTTTAGATTTGAAAAAAAATCACTGGGGAGTAGCAGTGTGTGCTCAAGCTATTCACGAACGGCTTTTGATGAAGTGCAGTGTATCGGGGTGAACAGAAGTGAAATAAATTGGAAGCCCCCCTGACCCCAATTCCACACAAGCCGCCTCACCCAGATGCACATCCACACAAGTATAGATGTCCAACCCAAATCTAACTGCAGCCACAAATTCTTTTTTGGTATTCTCATGGCAGCTTCCTACCAGCTCCAATAGCCAGCCACTGGGCCAAGCCCAAAGCGTGCAGGGACGTTGGAATGCCTGCCATTTCAGCTTTCAGACACACTAGCTAGCTTCAGGTTTGGACCTAGGACAGGGAAAGGGAGCTGCCTAGAAACTGCTACCCGTAGCTCCCCCCAACCCAAAAGGTGACTGCGGCAGACTGCAGCAACCTTTTCTACCCAGCCCGATGGCTATGTCCTGCCATGTGACAGCGTTAGCTGTTCTGTGGTCAAACAGAACACCCTGACGCATGATGATGTTGCAGTCAAGGGACCCCCTCCCTTGGCTGACCGCGGGAGGAGAAGGGGCCGCCCTTTGCATCATCGCAATATCCTGTGTCAAGGCTGGACACAGCCTGATGGTAGCCCCCACCCATTTCCTCCCACCCACCCCTGACCCCCCACAAACCCTCACACATCACAACGCAAAAAGCTTCTCACCGGTCCGTTCTCGTGGTACACCTTGGCCAGCTCCATCAGCACCTCATTGCTGCGTAGCCGCATCAGGCTATCCGCCGCATTCACACGCTCCTCCAAGGATGCATGGCCAGGAGGAGGGGCGCGCCTCATGTACACTTGGTACGGTCGTGTGGGTTCACAGCTTAAGAGGGATGGGGGGGATGAGGGGAGGATGAGGAATGTGTGTGTGTGTGGTGTGTGTGTGTGTGTGTGTGTGTGGGGGGGGGGGGGGCTTCCGCTGAGGAGCAGAGGGCAGAGTAGGGCGTGGTCGTTGGTTGGCTGGCTGATTCATTATTTTGCATGTTGACTTGTTCCTCTTCATACTGTCGTAATGGAGTTTATTTCTGTGAATGTGGATAGATACATATATGGATATATAGGTCAGATATATCAGATATATCGGATAGATAGATAGATAGATAGATAGGTAGATAGATAGATACGTACAAACAGAGATGCAACCATACATAGGATGCAGAAAGTGAGGAAGAGGACTCACATGTAGTCGGCGGCATCTGTCATCGTAAAGTTGCTGATAGGAGGCAGGTCGTCCAGGATGTCTCCAATGAGAGTCATGGGATATGCCGCCTTTCTTGACGCCTCACTCAGGAACTGGACACGGCAGTCCTGCAAGTAAAATCAGCATGGCCTCTTTACGCATGGATTATAATGTCTGGACATATAAATACCAAATCAACAGATGCATTATCATTGTAATATGCTTACCCCAACCCGTATATCCATCTACCAACTCCCCACCACCCCTAAGGATCCTGGCTAGGATGAAGTAAAGAAGTAGAAGGAGTAGGAGGAGTAGGCAAGTGGATTATGCAAGCTAGGATGCAGTGAAGCATGGGAGCGAGGACTCACCTGTGCCACTCTGGGAACAGTCGTATGGAAGTGTCGGCATCGATGAGAAGGTTCAGGGAATGCAGGAAGCCGCTGTCCAGGCGCAGCTCCCCAAGTGATGGTGCGGAATCGCCCCTGGGTGGAAGAGGGGGGGGGGGGGTTCAGGGTACTGCTTAGATTAGGGTCTGGGGTTAGGGGGGGGAATGATTTGAGATATCATGTGTAATTTAGGTGAGAGGTTGTAGTGGTTGAAGTGGTTGAAGTGGTGACAGCCCTCTTCCATTCACATCATGGACAAGGACGCGCTAGTGTTACACAGAGCTAACATCCTTAAGGCCAACAGCAAACAGCGGTGAAGGAGCAATTGATGGATAGATTTCGCATTGCCACCAAATAGTACAGGTCGTTAGATGAGCAGGTTGTCTAGCGGTACATGTAGTGCCGTTTTACAAGGAGCGTTTTCGTGGGCCAAAATATTACAAATCGATTGGGTAGCAGTACCACTGCCCGACCGGATCTAACACAAATATGTGTGAAGCAGTTTATCACATGGACTCACATGTTTATAAGGAGTCAGCTGATGCACACACCTGTCACTGTTTTCCCTAAGATCAATTAATCGTGCAAATGCTGGCTCCCCAAGCAAACGTGATTTCCGGTATGATTACCGGTACCTAGGGAAACTTCTGGAATGTCCAATATCGTTTTTCTTTCAGCAAAACTGTATTCGTGCCAAAATCGTGCAGACCGCTTATTCATGTTTTCATCCACCCAATGTGCAGGCCCAGGAATCAGACATGGGCGGTTATGAATAGGGATCGGCAATTTGATATCATATGATATCAAATGATGCCGGCGGTCTGACTAGGTAACTTTGGCCTGGGGCATCATGTCATATGATATTAAAGCATATGAAGTCTGTATGATATCATACTCGTCTTTGGTCAACATCATATGATTGCCGTTCCTTAATTATTAATGTTTAATCCAAAAACCTTGGGAAACATACTGCTGCACGCACCTGGGGGCAGCCATGGTCCCCCGCAGCGATGATTCCGATGCGGCACTGGTAGCGGTGAGCACACAAAGACGCAGCAACAAAGCGTGCGTAGCGACCGTTCTCCTTCTTGAACATGTCCTGCATAAACAGGTTGGGGATAGGAGGGGAGGGGAGGGAGGGGACGGGATGGGACGGGACGGGATGGGATGGGATGGGGCGGATGGGATGGGATGGGATGGGATGGTTGGGATGGGATACAGAAGTATGTTCGGGATGGGATGGGATGGGATGGGACGGGATGGGATGGGACGGGACGGGATGGGATGGGATGGGATACAGAAGCATGTTCGGGATGGGATTGGATGGATGGGATGGGACGGGATGGGATTGGATGGGATGGGACGGGATGGGATGGGATGGGATGGGATACAGAAGCATGTTCGGGATGGGATGGGATGGGATGGGATGGGACGGGATGGGATGGGATGGGATGGGATACAGAAGCATGTTCGGGATGGAATGGATGGACGGGATGGGGATGGATGGATGGATGGGACGGGATGGGATGGGATGGGACGGGATGGGATGGGATACAGAAGCATGTTCGGATGGGATGGGATGGGATGGGACGGACGGGATGGATGGGATGGGATGGTGGATACAGAAGCATGTTCGGGATGGATGGGATGGGATGGGATACAGAAGCATGTTCGGGATGGGATGGGACGGGATGGGATACAGAAGCATGTTCGGGATGGGATGGGATGGGATGGGATACAGAAGCATGTTCGGATGGGATGGGATGGGATGGGACGGGACGGGATGGGATGGATACAGAAGCATGTTCGGGATGGATGGGATGGGATCGGGATGGGATGGGATGGGATGGGATGGGATACAGAAGCATGTTCGGGATGGGATGGGACGGGACGGGACGGGATGGGATGGGATGGGATGGGATAGAATACAGAAGCATGTTGGGGATGGGATGGGACGGGACAGAATATGACTCATTACCCCCACTATCTCTATCACTTCCATTCACTAGTCGTCACCACAAGGCTACTACACTACTTACCAACACTTGCTCTGTAAGGGTCATCTTTGGCTTGAACATACCATACCATACCACTTGTAAAGGATGACTGTAACAAGCATACCAGTTACCAGGCTGTTACAGACATACCATACCACTTGTAAAGTCTGACTGTAACAAGCATACCTGCCACAGGCATGCCTTGAAGCTGCCGCTTCTGCCACCACAAGGCTACTACACTGCTTACCAACACTTGCTTTGGAAGGGCAGGGATTGGATAGGATGGGAGATGCTGTTTCTCACGACTATCTATATCCCATTCAGACCCAGCACTTACCAACACTCATGACCACAAGGCTACTACTTACCAGCACTTGCTCCGTGAGGGTGATCTTAGGCTTGAACCACTCCACCATGTCGTAGTAGGTACGGATGAGCCGGTTCTTCGGGTCGTTGAGGATGTCCATCCGCTTTGCATTTCGATTCAACCCAGAGAGCTAAAAGTAAAGAATGGTGGATGTGGTGGTTAGGGATGGCGATGTTTATGGTCGGCGGGGTTCATCGTACATGAATATAATCAATTATTTCTCAATTACTCAAGAGCTTCTCCCTTGACATTCTCAGTGATAGTTCCTGCAGTGCCAGAGCTCATCACAAACGTCGCTGCTCTTAATCAGGAATGGACGGTTCAGCGTCAGTATCTCGGTTAAGAAGCAAAAGGCAATCAATAAAGCTCACGCTCACTGCCTCTTCTTTCAGTAACCTTGCAAAAGCTAATTATACATTCAGTTTCCACTCCTCGTGAATAGGGATGTATGGTGGCCTCCTTGGGTAGCCCTTATGCATAGGGAATGGCAATATGATGTCGCATGATGCCGGCAGCCTGGCTAAGTTAAAGTTACCGTTTATATACAATATGATACGATGCAATTTTGTATGATAGCATTTGATATCATACTCGCATTTGGTCAACATCATATGATATGCCGGCCCCTGGACATGCGTGATGAGCAGTGAGCAGGGAGTACAAGGACACAGAAGGATGTACCCACCCCCTGGCATGGCGGACCTCCCATGATCATGTCCACTGTCCCTGGAATTGGAATTCGATTGGCAGCGCAGTGGCTGTGAACAAAGGCCTCCATCTCAGCTTCGCACTGCAATGGCATGTCACTGTCCTTCACCCACTTAGCTGTCTCGTCCCTGTTCAAGGATTTATACTCTAGTTTAGGCTATTGTAGGTAAAGTCAGGCTCTTTCAGGCCGTTTCCAGGCTATTGCAGGCTAATTCAGCATTGCAATGTTGTGGTATATCACTGTGCCGCACCTATTTCCCTGTCTCATCCCTGTGCAAGGATGACAGGAAGGTTAAAACATCAGTGGCAGCAGGAGTGGACTCGGTGACTTTGGATTGTCCGTGGAGATGCAAAGCGTGGTTGGCGGGGGACCATGAGACCCTTTGTACATAGTATCATAGGATGCAATGAATTGTGTTTGTGGAGGGGAGGGGAGGGGAGGAGGAGGGTGAGGGTGAGGGTGAAAGGAGGAGGGAGGAGGAGGGGGGGGGAGGAAAAGGGGGGGGGGGGAGGAGGAGGGGAGGAGGAGGGTGTGTGGGGCGTGGGGAGTCTATAGTGGTTGCTTGGAGGTATACAGGGTTTGACAGCAACTGTACACATGCTCACTTGTACATCACCAGGTACTCCAACCAGCAGAACTCCCTCTTCAGTCTCGACATCAGCTGTCCCTTGCACTGACCCTTTGAGCCACGTGGTGCGTTCTCACACACACTTCACCTCAGCACGCTCACCACCTCCTACACGTGACACAATGGGCAGGAGGGTGGGGTGGGATGGGATGGGATGGGTTTAGCGGAGAAGGGTTGGGTTGGGTTGGGTTGGGTTGGGTTGGGTTGGGTTGGAGTAGGGGTAGGGTGGGGTGAGGTTGAGCCACGTGGTGTGTTCTCACACAACTTCACCTCAATCACACGCGCCATCTCCTACACGTTACAATTGGACAGGAGTGAGACCAGGGGCGCGATGTTGGGTGTTGGTGAAACCTCATGTGGTATTGCCTTTGGTGGTAAAGGTGCTGATGCATATGGTGGTGCTGTTGGGTCAGGGCGGTGCTGGTGGCGCTGCTAGGACAGGGGGGAGAGTGGCGGTAGCTGTCTGGTGAATGCCAAGGTGATGTCTGGAGAGCTTGTGAACGCGCGCCGTGCAGAAGTTCGCCTCCACTAAAGTTTAGGGGGGAGTAGGGTTTAGTTTATAGTGCGTTCTCACACGCCGTGACCTCAAGGACAAGCCTAACCTCATACAAGTGACAATTGGATAGGAGTCTTTGGTCCTCTGATATTTAGTCTTCGCAGTCTTTTGGTCCTCGTCTTTTATTTGGTCCCACAGATTCCAGGTTGTCCCAGTTGAGCACTATTGCCCTGCTTCCCTCGTGTAACAACAAAAACGTACATTTGTGGTAGGATGGTTGACTTAGTAAGCTAAACAAAAAACAGCTTCACCTCTAGGGAAGGCAAGAACAGGTCACACTCTATATGATGGATATCCAGGGGTAAGTTGAGCATGTCCCCAAAACAATCACCCCAGGAAATGGGACCTTGTACACAAAACAGTGCCCACATGTGCATGACCATA
Source organism: Microglena sp. YARC (assembly GCA_022414725.1). Taxonomy (NCBI): domain Eukaryota; kingdom Viridiplantae; phylum Chlorophyta; class Chlorophyceae; order Chlamydomonadales; family Chlamydomonadaceae; genus Microglena; species Microglena sp. YARC. The sequence continues at coordinate 71,394,632 of CM039462.1, forward strand.
TTTGGTTTCTCAAACTTTTTGTAAAACTTCTACTCTTTCAGATTGTTGAGTGAGTGCCTGCCCGAGTCATTGACCAATCTATAGCTCCCATAAAAAAATAAAAGACAGCAACTACCTTGGACGCTTGGGCTTTCGACTTGGATCCAGAGGACTTATTCCATTTGGTCATGATCTCCAAGAACCAAATCTTGCTCAGCATCAGTACTTCGTCAATCCCGCAGCAGTACACCTTTACAAGCAAGCACAGATGGACGAAGGTTGCGAAGAAAGGTGGAGATGTTTGCAGAGGGACGGGGCATGAGTGGGTGGGTGTGGTCAGACGGCAGTGAGGAAGGTTTTACGATTGAGCAGTGGTGTTCACTTTGGTTGATATGTTGACGCAACAGGTGTTTTTTGTGCAAACTGAAGAAACGTTGGATTCAGTTGGCTCAGCACACATGCAGGCGGAGAATGTGAACCAGCTGAAGGCCTTGACAACTAATAAGCTGAACTCAGTTGGCTCAGCAGATCTGTGAATGGACAAGTCCTATGCAGCGTCGCAAGCGACGCGGAAAATTGGCGGAGTGTGATGGCAACGGAATGAAAGGTGGCAACGATGGTGCTGACCGAAGCAAGTTAGTTACGCGACCGCTTGCTGATTTCAGGCTACAATTTTTCGGTCGGACGGACAAATGGGTAATCATGGGGGCTCCCGCCCCCTTGAAGCGGGGGCTCCGCCAAAAATCGTTTTCCAGATACCGGTCTGCTGAGCCAACTGTATCCAGCTTCTACTAGTATGCACAAAAAACACTTAATTCGTCAACATATTAACAAAATTCAATGCCGCATCATACTAGTTATCAAAAGCATCCACTCTCTCGAATCGCTGGCCGACTGGCAAGGGGAGGGATGCGAATCTGGAGAATGAGGTTGTGGGGGGGAGCCCATACATGCTTGCTTGACATTATACAAACACCTCAACCAAGACTTGCGAACTTACATGTGTGGTGGGATGGTTGATTTGATTTGCGATACACGCCGCTTGGTCAAAGTCCACAGCCCAGAATGGCTTTATGGACACATCCATTCCATTCATCTGACCGTCCTGAGATCCATGCAACAAGGGGAAGAGCAGCGTAAGGAGATATGTGTATAAATCTGTGATGCAAAACAGCTGACGCACGCAGCTAGTGCACTGAACAGCTCATGCACTAAACAGTTAATGCTGCACTAAAGGAGTTGCACACCGAAAGAACACCTTACACCTGTACCTGAAACTTGTCGCAAACCTAAAGAGCACAGTTCAGCTGTGTTCACCTTGTTGCACACCGAAAGATCGCCCTTAGCCTGTACTCAACTGGTTGCACACATTGCATTGATCACATGTACACCATACTTCATCTGAATTGAAGTTGTAGCACTCCTTAAGATCACCCTTAACCTCTTCTGGACTGGTTGCGCACCCAAATGTAACATGTTTTAACAAATATGTATGTCAAACATTCCCAAGATGCATGCATGTACAGCATGTACCGCATGTACCGTATTAGGGTCCCCAAGGTCGAAGCCCATGTATGTTTATTTTTTTATACCCCATGTGAAGATGGATTCATCACATTGGGGTATAGGTTGCAGTTCGGCCCTTCTACAAGTAATTTAATGCTTTAGTGCATGGCTATCTTTTTGCTAGGTGCTCCTTGTATTCCCATGCCTCAAAATTGATTTAAATAGACTATTTACATTCCACACTTACACATCTAGGGTGAAACTTTAAAACATCCGAGTAAGCAGACCAAGTTTCAAAATATGTTTGGGTGCCCATGTGGCATGTTTGGGGGATACGTGGAGTAAACATCCATAGGAGGTAGAGCTGCTAGGTGTGCACCATGTGCCACAAACTTGCAAATATGAAATATATGCCACATGACACTGCCTAGGCACCCCTATTAAGGCATGCCTAGGTGGGGGGTGCTCTTGGTGCCCATGAGGCCTAGCCAGACCTCCCCCCCCACATGTAGGTGTACCCTACGCATTCCCCAAGTATGCTTCTTGGCTACCTAGACAAAGGTTGCAACTTGGTCCGATGACTTTACCATTTCAACGTCGCATACCGGGAATAGATCACCAGCCGGGGTCCGACCAGAATGCCGATCTCGTTCTACCACCGAGCCTGGCCTTAGACATGGAGCTGTCTGAGAAGACATAATTAAAGTTAAGCCCAAGTACTATTGCTATGATGCAGTATGGAAGATGAAATTTGCCTAAAGCGTCGTTAGGCTAACGTAAAAGTGACGCGCAGGGCATCAGCCCTGCGCGCCCTTCATGTACCTGCACACCCTGCTCGTACCTGACAGAGGAAGCCAAGGCCTCCAACTCCAGAGCACAGCTCGAGTACCCTCATGTCCTGAAGCGATAGCAAAGGGATGAAACAGCACATTCAGTGGTGGTGCAGCTCATCATGGCGGTGGCGGTAGTGTAGAAGTAGGCGTACAAAGTGGTGGTGTATATGCAGGTGTACACAATGGAGGTGTGGGTGATGGTGGTGGTAAACACGAGGGCAGTATTGAAAAAAGCTAGTACCCAATCGTCTTCAAGGATGAAGTGGTCAACCGCAACCTCCCCTCCCCCGTTCCTCATTGCTTCGAAGGTACGCAGAGTTCAGGGCCACAGCCCCTGTACACCCAATCATGAATCACAGCCCCTATACACCAAGCAGAATCACAGCCCCTATACACCAAGCAGAATCACAGCCACATACAATTCGGTTGTCCTCCTTCTCTTCTTCCTCCTCCTCAAGATCTTCCGCTTCAACCACATCCATGAAGGTGAAGAACTGACGCGTGTGTGATTGGTCATACCTGAAAGGCGTTCAATTCAAGGGGGGGGGGGGGGGGGGGGGGGGGGTGGGGGGGGGAGGGGGGGCTAGTGTCATGGGATTATGTCGTTAGATTTGTTGTTGCACAGAGGGGGAACGCAGCAGAGGCTTAGGTGATGGGGGGTGTTGCCATGCTCGTCACCACCTTCCAGCAGTGCTGCGTTTCAAATCAAACAATCAATGGCAGGCCCACTTCAGGACTTGTCCATCAGTTGTCATGCTGGGCTGGCCAGCGGCTGTTATCTTTTTATGTTGGGGACATACAAGCAGCGTCACGCATGCAGCGCAGGCAACGTACCAGAAGTCACACTAGTCAGGATCCACCGACCCACCCACTCACCCACCCTAGAGCATGACACGTACCAGAAGTCACACTCTTTAGGACCAGGAGCCGGAGCCCCCGGTTTGACACGTTTGATCACCACCCGTCGAACGATGGTGTCCAGTGGCTGCACCGTGGTGTATGATGCATTGTCCTCTTCCGTAGCCACGAAAAGCCGACGAGGGTCTTGGAGCACCTCGATGAACTGATATACATCACATGGGGCAGGAGTTAGAGCTTTTTTTCAAATCTGAAAGTGGGTTTTTTCTAGCTATCTGGTTTTAGGCCTCCTCCAGGGACAGCGTGTTAGTGCTCTTTGTAGCTTTTCTTAGCTCTTACAGTCTTTTATAGCTTTTTAGGGCTATTAAGGGCAAAAAATAAACAAACTATTTTTATTTACTTTTGTATAGCAATATTTTTGCCAAAACGGGGTCAATACTAACGATCGCTTTATACAGAGATAAATTAAGCCTTGGCAGGAGAGCGTCTCATGTTATGTCTTATGTCAAGTACAACACTCACTGAGGAGAAAAAGGTTGAATTAGCAATATGCTTTGTGAGCTTAATATCCTGCTGCCATAAAGGAGCTACACTTCAACAACAAGTCTTATGCAGCGTCACAGGCAACGCGGAAGATTAGCAGAGTGTGTTGGCAACGGAACGAAAGGTGGCAACAATGGAGCTGACCAATGCCAGTTAGTTATGAGACAGTTGGCTGACGTGTCAGGCATTTTTTTGTCAGACAAACGGACAAATGGGTAACCCTGGGGGCTCCCGCCCCCCTGAAGGGGGGAGACTCCGCCAAAAATGAAAACAGTGGGTATGGGACTGCAATTATATGCGATAGAAACACTGGGAAGTAAAAGCAATGCCTTAGTGTAAGCTCCGAAGAATGAAGAAGACGATATGGTCAGTCTGGGGCAACCAAGTGACATACGTATATATACAGGCTGCATGTGCACCGCAATAGTATAAATCCGCAGGCTTAGAAAGTTGTCTAGTGCATACCTTTTCACCTTCCTCATTTTCATTTGCCATCACCGTCTCCTCCTTACTGTAGAAGTAGCGCCCATTGCAGACTCGCTTACCCTGAGGGGTGCAGGGGAGAGGGGGGGGGGGGGCGAAGAGGGCAGGGTAAGAGGGGGGGGGGGGGGGGAGAGGGGGGGAGGAGAGAGAGGTGGGGGGAGATGGAAGAAAGAGAGAAGGGTGAGATAGAGGGGGGTGAGAGAGGGGGGTAAGAGAGGGGTGAGAGAGGGGGTGAGAGAGGGGGGTGAGAGAGAGAGGGTTAAGAGAGGGGGTGAGAGGGGGTGAGATGGGGTGAGAGGGGAGGGGAGAGAGAGGGGTGAGAGAGGGGGTGAGAGAGACAGAGAGAGAGAGGGGTAAGAGAGGGGGTGAGAGAGAGGGGCAATAGAGGGGAGGGAGAGAGAGGGGTAAGAGAGGGAGGGAGAGGGAGGGGGTGAGAGAGGGATGAGAGGGGGGTGAGAGAGAGAGAGAGAGAGGGTAAGAGAGGGGGTGAGAGAGAGAGGGGTGAGAGAGGGTGAGAGGGGGGTGAGAGAGAGGGGTGAGAGAGAGGGGTGAGAGAGAGAGGTAAGAGAGGGGGTGAGAGGGAGGGGGTAAGAGAGGGGGTGAGAGGGGGGTGAGAGAGAGAGGGGTAAGAGAGGGGGAGAGAGAGAGAGGGTGAGAGAGAGGGGTAAGAGAGGGGGTGAGAGGGGGTGAGTGGGGGGGTGAGAGAGGGGTAAGAGAGGGGTAAGAGAGGGGGGTGAGAGAGAGGGGTCAGAGAGGGGGTGAGAGGGGGGTGAGTGGGGGGTGAGAGGGATAAGAGAGGGGGTGAAATAGGGGGGGTGAGAGAGGGGGGTAAAAGGTCATTGCAGCTGTGGCTGTTGAATTGGGACAAGATGGAGGTGGCAGACCTCATTGGCTTCGCAGTGTGGGAAACGGGGGAAGGGCCAAGGGCATGATAAATGGGCCAGGCAGGTGCAAGGAAGGTGCGAGGAAGGTACTGGAATGGGGTAGTGGAGGGACAAATAAGGACGAGCTGTCCAGGGAGCTGTCCAGGGAGCTGTCCAGGGAGCTGTCAACACAATGACATAAGAGAACATACCTTCACATCTTCAAACAATTCTGTGACGAGCATGTAGAAGTCCATGGGATCACCGCCCATTTCCACGGCATCTCCAACCTTCACCTAATTCAGTGTGTGGGTGGGTGGATGTGGGTGGGGTGGTGGGGGGGGACAGCTTTCAGAATTTTCTATTAACAAGGTTTGTGGAAGTGCTGGAAGGCGTCTTAGTACTTGCCAAGTTACACTGAAGAACAAATAAGTGCTTGAAGGCCTTGGGCTCTGCAGTCAAGGATGGCAAAGAAGCACTAACAACAATGTGATGATGCACTCATGAAGGGTTCTCATGGTATCAGGATGTAGTTATAGCACTCAAGCAAAGCAAGCTCAGATAAAAAAGAATGCACTTTCCTCTCATGTAATGTCTTGTTATATCTAGGGAACTGCAATATGATAACATGTGATGCGGGCAGACTGGCTTGGCTAAAGTGAGCAATTATATACAATATGAAATGATGCAGTTTGTATTTATCATATGATACCATACTCGCCTTAGGTCAATATCATATGATATGCCGGTCCCTAGTTATATCACTTTATATGATGCCATGATGATGTGCAATAGAGCCCATGAAGTGGCCTTGATTGCTAGGAACTGTAGGCAGGGGATTACCTCCACTCCATCTCATGTCGCAGTGATATGAAACAGTCACAAAAAAATGAAACAGTGGCATTGATTGCTAGGAACAGAAGTCAGGGGATTACCTCCACTCCATCAGAGTCCCTAACAGCTTGGTAGTGGTGCTTGGCCAGCCACTCAGTGTTACACTGCAAACGGGTGGTGGGACATGGGTTTAGGCAGGCTGTTGACAGTAGTGAGGGTGGTAAGAGTAGTGAGGGTATTCAGGGAGGGGGGGGGGGGGGGGGGGGGGGTAAGCACTCATGACACCCTGGAGGTAATGGTTGTGGTGGTACATGAGTGTGGTAAGGCTGTTGACAATGTAATGGCTGAGGGTTTTCAGGGGGGCGTGGAAACACGTGTGACACCATGGAGGTAGTGGTTGTGGTGGTTGAGGTGTTAGTTAGCGGATTGGAGGGCAGATTGAGCAGCGGGATTGTGGATCACTGGCCAAGGATGTAAACAGCTTATGATTGAGGTTGCAGAGGCTGGAGAGACATGAGGGGGGAGCTCATCTTTGGCTGTGGGTGTTGGGGTGGATGGTAGTGGTGATTAGTATGTGGGGGGGGGACTGGGAGGGTGGGGGGGGGGAATGGGGGGGGGGGGGTAGAGTGGGGTGGGGGGGGGGGGGGATGCGGGGTGAGGGGGGTGTGGGGGTGTGTGGGGGGGTGGGGGTGGGGGGGATAGAGGTGGCGAAACAGTCTGACTATGATTAGAGAGCTAATGCTTGGCAGAACAGTTTTATCGATAGAGTGGCTTACCTCAGGGTATTGGCAGGCTGTGAGGATCTACATAGCCTGCGGGTGCCACTGACGCGCACTTCCTGTGTGGGAAAGCTGCTTTCACCTTGTCCTGGGAGGGGGGGAAGGGGAGGAAGTTGGATGGGGAGCGCAAAGTAAACCCATACCAAAAGCATCACCAATGACCAGCCATCACAGCGACCAGATTTGAGTATAAGCATTTGTGGGTGTGTATGAGAGTGTACGTGCGAGTATGTTTGTGCGAACTTCAATATTGACGTGAGACTCTGTGCTGGTATGTGTCTATGTTTAATTCCTTTGCGTTTTTGTTTGCCTTCATAAATGTGACAATGTGTCATGATGTGTTTGCTTCAATCTGTATGTCTGTACCAGATCTGAATATATGATGATCACATGGCTGCCGTGATGTACAAGACAAGTGTGTGGCTGTAGCTATGTGGGAGGCAGTATAGGAGCGTTGCTGTGTACATTTGAATAGACATGACAAACATGATGAGCTGTGCAAGGTGCTCGTGTTGGTAACACCTTGCGTAAGCATCACTACATACATGTTGTTGCAGCTTTTAATCAATGCTCGGTGAACATGGTTGCACACATGGTTTCATGCTCTCATTGAACCACGTTTCAAGAACTTCAAGAAGACGTAGCATCCATATGTGTCCGGTGTGAACCCAAGAATGCTGGTCACTGTTTTTTTATAATCGCTGCCTATTGGTGTTAAGGTAATGATAACGCCTTGGTGGGCGTGGGGGGGGTTTTTTTAAGAAAAATTAAGGGAACCTGTCGTACGCGGGCAGAGAACTGTCTACCACCTTGACTGGATAAGCTTCCATCGCAGTTGACAACAACCTGCAACGCTAAGGCTGACCGTAGGAGGAATCGAGCCCCCGACCCTTAGTAGTTAAAGCGATTTGGTGTACCACTAGACCAATCGTATCACTGAAACGGGCTTATTGGGTGTAGGAATGCAGGTGTACGCGTGTGGGGGGCAGTCCATGAGCGCCACTGTGAACATGTGCACAGCTTGTATCCATCACATGCTTGTGAACATGATTGCAAACTTGTTTTCAGTATTAGGCATTAGAGCCACATCTCAAGAACTTTTTCAAGAAGCACCCTGACACGTCTTTGCCCAGTGCGTCCCCAAGAATGTTGATTGACGTTTGTATACTGAGGCTGGTGTGTATACAGGTGGGTGTGTTTGTGTGGTTGGGTGGGTGGGTGGTGGGTGAGGGGGAGGGGGAGGGAGGGGGGGGAGGGGAGGGGGGGGGGGGGGGGGGGGGGGGGGGGGGTACTCCCTGCACCACCCGTCTCCTACCTTGCTTATCGGGCTCCCTATCCAGTGCCATGGATCCTTATCGTCTTCCAAGATCTGCTTGGGCTTCCCAATCTGACCCTTATGAGCCATTCCGTACTCGCGATCCTGGCTTCAATCGCTGTCCGTCTACGGCGGGTATCTCCAAACTCAGCGCCTCTGATCGCCGATAAAGCAGAGTAAAACGGGGATTAAAGATGGTGGTGGAAGAGTGGAGGTCGATTAGGAGAACTGGAGGACAAAAGTTGGATCGCAAGGTGCAGGTGCGGCGAATGTTTCTCACGCAAGAATGTCAAATTTCGAAGTCCTCGAGAAATTTGAATTTGGACCCGCCCCTGCCCCCTGCAGGGGGCGGGTCCAGGTGGGTCCAGCCAGGCTGTTCATTAGTGCCAGATCCAGCCGGGGATTTGGGCGTACAGCTCTCTGGCATCCGCCACTGACAGAAGCAGTATACCCGCATATGTTTATCGGTGAGTTTACGTCTTGCTTAAGCTACATAACCAGGCTATCGCTTTTGGTTTTGCTCACATACTTAAACCAATCGACTGGGTTGCAGTACTGCTTGCCAGGATCTATCATTCTATACCAATGCACCTATCGTACATCTGATCAGATGCCCGATAGGTGCATTGGTATAATATGGTAGAGCCTAGCCTTGCTACCATTCCTATCCTACTGACTGCATATAAGTATGTTCAAGGGTACTTCAAAATTATCCTGCAATGGCTTGCTGGCTGATAGACTCAAGCCTAAAACCCTCCCTATGAAATCATACACCTGAAATCAGTTCCAGGAGCGACACCCTCCTGGACCACCTGGGATATTGGATATGACAAATTGTAGCACCGCATGCGAACGCATTTCAAGACTCAACATGTATGTATTGATTTGATCATCGGGGGGATAGATGGAATAGATGCCAAAATCAGGGGGGGATCATGATGATTCCCTGCTGCTGCGCTGCCGCTCTAAAACCTGCAGCTTCCCTGCAGCTCCAGGCAACTCCCTGCCAGCCATCAATGAGTGTTCCCTACCTGACCAGCAACTCCCTACCTGGACTTGAAATTCCCTCCAGCCTCTGTAGCTCCAGCACACCTTGCAAGTACATACCTGCAGCTTCCATGCAGCTCCCGGCAACTCTTTGCAGATCCGGCAACTCCTCCCTGGACCAGCTTCTCTGCAGATCAGGCAACTCCCTGGCAGCTCTCTGCAGATCCGGCAACAAGCTCTCCACTTCATCCTATGGCGTCATGCAAACTGAGACCACTGGACTGTTTGAAGCTGATGGATGATACTTGCTGCCTATGATGATGATGATTATGATGATTATTATGATGATGATTTATGATGATGATTATGATTATGATGATGATGATGATGATGATAATTGATAATGATGATAAAGATGATTTAATTGATGATAATGATGAGATGATGATGTGATGATGATGATGATGATGATGATGATGATGATGATGATGATGATGATGATGATGATGATGATGATGATGATGATGATGATGATGATGATGATGATGATGATGATGATGATGATGATGATGATGATGATGATGATGATGATGAGGGATTGATGATGATGATGATTGATGATGTATGATGATGATGATGAATGATGATAATGATGATTGATGATGATATGATTGTATGATGATGATGATGATGATTGATGATGATGATGATGATGATGATGATGATGATGATGATGATGATGAAATGATGATGATGATGATGATGATGATGATTGATTGATGAGATATGATATGAGATGATAGTGATGATGATGATGATGATGATGATGATTATGATGATGGATGATGATGATGATGATGCTGATATGATGGATGGATGATGAGATGATGATGATGATTGATGATGATGATGATTGATGATGATGATGATGATGATGATGATGGATGATGATTGGATGATGATGATGATGATGATGATGATAAGAGGATGAGGATGAGGATGAGGATGAGGATTGGAGATGAGGTGCAGATGAGGATGAGCGATGAGTATGAGGATGAGGAGGATGAGGATGGGATGAGGATGATGATGAGGATGAGGAGAGAGATGAGGAATGAGGATGAAGATGAGATAAGAGAGAATAGAAGATGAGGATAGAGGATGAGGATGAGGATGAGGATAAGAGGATCATGAGTGAGGATCGAGGATGAGGATGAGGATGAGGATGAGGATGAGCGATGAGGATGAGATGAGGAGGATGGAGGATGAGGATGAGGAATGAGGATGAGATGAGATGAGGTTGAGGACTGAGGATGAGGATGAGGATGAGGATGAGGATGAGGATGAGGATGAGGATGAGCGATGAGGAATGAGGATGAGGATGAGGCATGAGGATGGAGGATGAGGATAGATGAGGATGAAGGAATGAGGATGAGGATGAGGTATGAGGATGAGGATGAGGATGAGCGATCAGAGGATGAGGATGAGGATGAGGATGAGGATGAGGATGAGGAGTGAGAGGACGAGGGTGGAGGAATGAGGATGAGATGAGGATGAGGATGAGGAGATGAGGATGAGGATGAGGGATTGAGGATGAGAGATGAGGATGAGGATGAGGATGAGGATGAGGATGAGGATGAGATGAGGAATGAGGTGAGGTATGAGATGATGGTATGAGGAGAGGATTGAGGATGAGGATGAGGATGAGGGATGAGGATTTGAGATGAGGATGAGGAATGAGGATGATGAGGATGAGGATGAGGATGAGGATGAGGATGAGGATGAGGATGAGGATATGAGGATAGGATGATGAGGATGAGGATGGATGAGGATGAGGATGAGGATGAGGATGAGGATGAGGATGAGATGAGGATGGAGAGGATGAGGATGAGGATGCAGGATGAGGATAGGATGAGGATGAGGATGAGGATGAGGATGAGGAGGATGAGGATGAGGAATGCAGGATGAGGAGGATGAGGATGAGGATGAGATGAGGATGAGGATGAGGATGAGGATGAGGATGAGGATGAGATGAGGATGAGGATGAGGATGAGGAGGATGAGGATGAGGATGAGGTTGATTGAGGATGAGGATGAGATGATAAGGATAGGAATGAGGATGAGGATGAGGATGAGGATGAGGAGGATGAGGATGAGGATGAAGGAGGATGAGGATGAGGATGAGGATGAGGATGAGGAGAGGATGAGGATGAGGATGGGATGAGGATGAGGATGAGGCATGAGGATGAGGATGAGGATGAGGATGAGGAAGGATGAGGGATGAGGATAAGAGGATGAGGATGAGGATGAGGATGAGGATGAGGATGAGGATGAGGATGAGGATGAGGATGAGGATGAGGATGAGGATGAGCGATGAGGATTGAGGATGAGGATGAGGATGAGGATTTGATGAGGATGATGAGGATGATGAGGATGAGGATGAGGATGATGAGGATGATGAGGATGATGAGGATGATGAGGATGATGAGGATGATGAGGTATGAGGATGAGGATGAGGATGAGGATGAGGATGAGGATGAGGATGAGGATGAGGATGAGGATGAGGGTGAGGATGAGGATGAGGATGAGGATGAGGATGAGGATGAGGATGAGGGTAATAGAGGATGAGGATGAGGATGAGGATGAAGGATGAGGATGAGGATTAGGATGGAGATGAGGATTGAGGATAGGAATGAGATTGATGAGGATGAGGATGAGATTGAGGATGAGGATGAGATGAGGGATGATGGAGGGATGATGGACGGATGAGATGAGGATGAGGATGAGGAGGATGAGGATGATGAGGATGAGGAGGATGAGGATGAGGGATTGATGGAGGATGAGGATGCAGGATGGAGGATGAGGATGAGGATGAGGGGATGAGGATAGGATGAGGAATGAGGATGAGGATGATGAGGATGAGGATGAGGATGAGATGAGAGAAGGTGGATGACGCATGAGGATGAGGATGCTTGAGGATTGAGGATGAGGAATGATGATGGATGAGGATGAGGATTGAGGATGAGGATGGAGTGAGGATGAGGATGAGGATGAGATGAGGATGAGAATGCAGGATGCAGGATGAGGATGAGGATGAGGAGTGAGGATGAGGATTGAGGATGAGGATGAGGCAATGACCATGGGTGAGATGAGGTATGAGGATGAGGATGGATGAATGAGTGGGATGAGGATGAGATGGAGGATGAGGTGATGAGGATAGAGGATGAGATGAGATGAGGCATGAATGAGGATTAGATGAGGAATGGGATGAGATTGATCGAGCGATGATGAGGAATGATGAGGATGCATGAGGATGAGGATGAGTCATGAGGATTGATGAGGATGCATGAGGATGATGATTGAGGATGAGCGATTGAGGATGAGATGAGGAATGAGATTGGAGGAATGAGATGAGGCATGAGGAGAGATGAGGATGAGGATGAGGGATGAGGGATGAGATGAGGATGAGGATGATGGATGAGGATGAGAGAGGAGAGGATGAGGATGAGGAGATGAGAGGATGAGGATGAGGATGAGGATGAGGATGAGCGTGAGGATTTCGAGGATGAGATGAGGTGAGGTGAGATGAGGATGAGGATGAGGATGAAGGAATGAGGGATGAGGATGAGGATGAGGATGAGGATGCAGGATGAGGCATGAGGGATATGAGGATGAGGATGAGGATTTGAGATTGAGGATGAGGATGAGCATGAGGATGAGGATGAGGATGAGAGGATGCAGGATGAGGATGAGGATGATTTGGGATCGGATGAGGGATGAGGATGAGGATGAGGATGCAGGATGAGGATGAGGATGAGGATGAGATGAGGATAGGATGAGGATGAGGATGAGGATGAGGGCATGAGGAGAAGGGATGAGGATGAGGATCGAGGATGAGGACTGAGGATGAGGACTGAGGATGAGTATGAGGAATGCGGATGCGGCATGAGGAATGAGGATGAGGATGAGGAATGAGGAATGAGGAATGAGGATGAGGATGAGGATGATCATGAGGATGATGAGGATGAGGATGAGGATGATGAGGATGAGGATAATGGGATGATAGGATGATGAGGATCGAGCATGACGGATGAGGATGAGGAATGAGGATGATGGAATGAGGATGAAGGATGAGGATGAGGATGAGGATAGCATGGAGATGAGGATGAGATGAGGATGAGGGATGAGGATGAGGATGAGCGATGAGGATTGAGGATGAGGAGATGAGGATGAGGATGAGGGATAGGATTGAGGATGAGGAAATGAGGATGAGGATTGAGGAGTGAGGATGCAGGATTGAGGGATGAGATGAGGATGAGATGAGGCAGACCTGTAGCGATGAGGATTGGGCTGAGGATGCAGGTGAGGATGAGGATGAGGATGAGGATGAGGATGAGAAGGATGAGGATGGGGATGAGGATAGGATGAGGATGAGGAAGGCATGAGGCTAGGAGATGAGGCATGAGATTGAGGGAATGAGAGAGGATGAAGGATCGAGGATGCAGGATGAGGATAAGGATGAGGATTGGAGGAGATGAGATGAGGATTGAGGATGAGGATGCGGATGCGGATGATGAGGATGCATGGATGAGGAATGAGGATGAGGATGAGGATGAGGAATGGAGGACTTGGATGAGCGATGAAGGGATGAGGATTTGGATCGAAGGATGAGGTATATGAGGATTGAGCGATGAGGATGAGGATAGTGTTATGAGGAATTATGAGGATCTGGAGGATGACTGAATGAGGATGAGGTCGAGGATGAGGTGAGGAATTGAGGGATGAGGATGAATTGAAGGATTGAAGGATGAGGATGAGGATGCGATGAGGATGAGGATGATCGATAGATGGGATGGATCTGTGGAATGAGGATTGAGGACGAGGGATGAGGGAGGGAGAGATGAGGATGCGGATGAGGAATGAGGGATGTGAGGAATGATGGGATATGCCAGCGATGAGGATGAAGAGGATGAAGGATGAGCTGATTCTTTCTGGGACCGAGAGGTATAACAAGGAGAGGCGGAGGACGTCACGCGTATAGTCGGAATGAGGGAATGAAGGAATGATGAAGATGGGGAGATGAAGGGATGATGAGGAATATGGAGGCACTCGATGAAAGGATGAGGGTATGAGATGACGGATAGCGATGATGGTTAGGGATGAAGAGAGTGAGATGCCATGAGGATGAGATGAGGGATTGGAAGGATGAGGATCGAGGAATGAGGATGAGGAATTGAGGATGAGGATGAGGATGAGGATGAGGATGGGATGAGGATGAGGATCGAAGGATGAGGATGAAGAATGAGGATGGGATGATCGATTGAGATGAGCATTGGAGGATGAGGATGAACGGATGGATGATATGATGATGATGATGATGAGGATGATATATGATGCATGAGGAGGAGTGATGATGAGGATGAGGATGAGGATGAGGATGACAGGATTGATGGATGATGATGAGGACTGAGGATTCGAGGATGAAAGGATGGAGGATGATGATGATGATGATGAGGATGATGCAGGATGATGAGGAGCATGATGATGATGAGGATGATGATGGATGATGATGATGATGAATGATGAAGATGCATGATGATGATAGATGAAGATGATGATGATGATGAGGATGAAGGATAGGATGATGAGGATGAGGATGGGGATGAGGATGAGGATGAGGATGAGGATGAGGATGAGTGATTTGAGGGATGAGGATGAGGATGAGGGGGGGGGCTGATGAGATGAGGATCGATGAGGATGATGAGGATGATGAGGATGATGATAGGATGAGGATGATTGATGAGGATGAGATGAGGATGAGGATGAGGATTGAGGATGAGCATGAGGATGATTGAGGATGATGAGGATGAGGATGAGATGAGGCGAGATGAGGATTAGGATGAGGATGAGGCGATGATGAGGAATGAGGATGAGGATGAGGATGAGGATGAGGATGAGGATGGGGATGAGGATGAGGATGAGATGAGGGATGAGGATTGAGGAGAGGGAATGAGGATGGAGGATGAGGATGAGGATGAGGATGAGGATTGATTGGGATTGAGGATGAGATGAGGATGAGGATGAGGATGAGGATGGATGAGGATGAGGATGATGAATGAGGATGGAGGATGAGGATGAGATGAGGATGATGATGATGATGATGATGATGATGATGAGGATGATGATTGATGATGATGATTGATGATGATGCAGGATGATGATGATGAGGATGATGAGATGATGATGAGATTGATGAGGATGATTGATGGAATGATGAGGATGATGAGGATGATGAGGATGATGAGGATTGATGAGCGATGATGAGGGATGAGCGATAGGATGATGGAGGATGATGAGGATGGATGATGAGGATGATGAGGATGATGAGGATGATGAGGAGTGATGAGGATGATGAGGATGATGAGGATGATGAGGATGATGCGGAGGATGATGAGGATGATGAGGATGATGAGGAATGATGAGGAATGATGAGGATGATGAGATGATGAGGATGATGAGGATGATGAGGATGATGAGGATGATGAGGATGATGAGGATAGGATGAGGATGAGGATGGAGGATGAATTGAAGGGATTGAGGATGAGGATGAAGTGATGAGATGAGGATGAGATGAGGGATGAGGGCATGATGATGAGGATGAGGATATGAGGAGTGAGGATGAGGATAAGGATGAGGATGAGGAATGAGGATGAGGATGAGGATGGAGGATGAGGATGAGGATGCGGGATGAGGTGAGGATGAGGATGAGATGCATGAATGATGAGGATGAGGATGAGGATGAGGATGGGATGAAGGATGAGGAATGAGAATGAGGATGAGGATGGAGGATGAGGATGAGGATAGGGATAGGAACTGAGGATGAGGATGAGGATGAGGATGAGGATGAGGATGAGAATGAGGATGAGGATGAGGATGGGATGAAGGAATGAAGGATGAGGATGAGGAATGAGGATGAGTGCATATGGAGGAGTGAAGGAATGAGGATGAGGAAATGAGGTGAGGAGTGAGGATGAGGATAAGGATGAGGATGAGGATGGAGGATGAGGATGGAGGATGAGGTAGAGGAGAGGATGAGGATGAAAGGACTGAGGATGAGGATGAGGATGAAGGATGATGATGAGGATGAGGATGAGGAATGAGGATCAGGGGATGATGATGAAGATGATGAAAATGATGATGATGAGGATTGAAGGGGGGGGGGGGGGGGGGGGGGGGGGGGGTGAGATGAGGGGGGGGGGGGGGGGGGGGGGGGGGGGGGGGGGGTGATGATGATGATGATGATTGAGATGAATGATGATGAAGATGATGATGATGAATGAATGAGGATGATGATGATTGATGATGAGGTAGATGAGGAGATGAGGACCTGATGAGGATGATGATGAGGATGAATGAGGATGATGAAGGATAGAGAATGTGGAGGATGATGAGGATGATGAGGATGATGAGGATGAATGAGGGATGATGGAGGAATGAATGAGGATGATGAGGATGATGAGGATGATGAGGATGATGAGGATGATGAGGATAGATGAGGATGATGAAGGATGATGAGGATGATGAGGATGATGAGGATGATGAGGATGATGAGGATGAATGAGGATGATGAGGATGGATGAGGATGATGAGGACTGAATGAGGATGATAGGATGATGAGGATGAATTGAGATGCATGAAGGATGATGAGGATGAGGAGGATGATGAGGATGATGAGGATGAGGATGAGGATGAGGATGAGGATGAGGGATGAGGATGAGGATGAGGATCGAGGATGAGTGAAGGATGAGGATGAGGATGAGGATGAGGATGAGGATGCGGAATGGAGGATGCAGGGATGAGGATGAGGATGAGGATGAGGATGAGGATGAGGAATGAGGATGAGCGATGAGGATGAGATGCGGATGAGGATGCGGAGAAAGGAGAGGATTGAGGATGAGGATGAAGGATGAGGATGAGGATGAGGATGAGGATGAGGATGAGGATGAGGATGAGGATGAGGATGGAGGATGTAGATGAGGATGAGGATGAGGATGAGGATGAGATGAGGATGAGGATGAGGATGAGGATGAGAGATGAGGATGAGGATGAAAGGATGAGGATAGAGGATGAGATGGGATGAGGATGAGGATGAGGGTGAGGATGAGGATGAGGGATGCGCGATACGAGGATGAGGATGAGGATGATGATGATGCATGATGAGGATGAGGATAGATGAAGGATGAGGATGAGGATGAGGTGAGGATGAGGATGAGGATAAAGGATGTACGGATGAGGATGAGGGGATGGGATGAGGATGGGATGAAGGATGAGGATGACGGATGAGGATGAGATGGAGATGAGGATGTATTATTGGAGCCACGCACGCTGAGTGAGGATAGGATGAGGCATGAAGATGAGGATGAGGATGAGTCTATGGCGCTTGGAGATGCTTGCCAGCGGATTAGGGATGAAGGATAGGAGAGGATAGGAGTGAGGATGAGGAATGAGGATGAAGCGACGCTGCAGGGAAGATGGGAGAAATACTTATGGAGGATGAGGAATTGCGAGATGAATTAAGACCTGCCCGATGAAGCCTATGTAGGGAGTGTGAAGGATGCGATCGAGGAGGATCATGAGTATATAATGATGATGCTGATGATGAAGTTATGATAGCGAATATGCTGACGGAATGGTGCAACTACAATTGTGTATGGGTTCAGTACCGGAGTGGGTTGGAGCGAGGAATGATTGACTGAATTGAATTGCCGGCTGATGATGATGATTGATGATATGATGATGATCGATTAATCTAGAAGAGGGTAGGCCGCACTTCGGAGGCACCGCATGTCGAGAGGAGGAGAAGGGATGCACGATAGCTGCGGTCACGCATCTGAGGAGTTAATGTGGATGATTGAGCATCCGGTGGTGGAGAGCATCGCAGTGCACCTTGTCGAGTATCTACAGCACGCGTATGATGAGAATGAGGATGATGGAGTGTATGATGAGATGATGAGGATGGGTGAGG
>CM039462.1:71413632-71416132 GCA_022414725.1 Microglena sp. YARC
TTAAATTTGATTCAGTATTGACCATTAGACATCGAGATGAATCTCGAACAATGAACAGTAACAATTTACAAAAATGCCAAGGGCATCATCCTCTTCATTCTAGATGTCAGATATGAGCCATTGAACACAAGGGTGCTTGTGGACATGACACGTAACGATTACAATGCAAGGAACAACCTTTGAATTTAGATGTGTCGTACGTCAGTCAGGGCGAATCAGTCAGTCAATTAATGCAATCGTTAGTCAGTCAGAATCAGATTCCAGCAAATACTCGGCGTAAAATCAGCAACAATCATATTTTTCAGAATTGTACCCTCATTATGATCAGTTAAGTCAGGTCAGTCGTCATCAAATATGTGCCGGTCAGTTCCTCGTCAGTCAGTCGTCAGTCAAGTATCCGCAATCAGTTAGTCAGTCAGTCAGCTCAGTCAGTCAATTGCGGTCAGTCAGTCTCAGCAGGCTCAGACTCGTCAGTCGTCGAAATTATGTACATCAGTTAGTCAGCACGTTGTTTCAGTTGACCATGTCAGTCGTAAGATCTCTCACATATGCCGGTCAGTCCCAGCCTCGAGGACATTCACACATTTGTTTCAAAACAGGCTCAGTTAATCAAGGTCCTAAGACATCAAATATGCGGTCAGATCCAGTCAGTCACAACCTATGAATTTTGACAAGAGACAACCGCTTTCGAAAGACACATCTGCACTGCACAGTCACACTACAAGTAGGCGCTGAGCAATGGTGGCCAATGAAATTCCGTCGATTTAAACAGTTCACGGATCCCCTAAGTTTATGCCCAAGGCATCATCCCATCTAAGTTGATTCAGTCCATGACCATAACGCACTACACGTGCTTGACATGAAGTACACATTTACAATCAATAATCACTTCTATGAATTTTGACAAGGTAAGCACACCCACCCTGTTCGAAGACACAATCCCTCACTGCCACAGATCAGTGGATACCTAGCACCAAGCGTCGGGTGACTGACAATGCCAATGAATTTCGTGCAATTCAAACATAAGTGCTGACATGACATTGTAACATTACAAAATGCCAAGGCATCATGCCATTAATTGATTCAGTATGACCATTACACAAGTCTTGACATGAACATGTAACATTACAAAATGCCAAGGCATCATTCCATTCATTGATTCAGTATGACCATCACATAGTGCTCTGAGCATGACAGTACATTACAATCGAGAACATAACTTATGACAGTTAAGTTATAAGTGCAATGTCAGTCAGTTTCAGCAAATCAGGGTCTATAGGGCCGCTTAGCAATCAGTCTAGTCAGTCACCGCTACAGTTCAGTCATAATATGCCCAAGGAGGTGGATTAGTTTCAGTACCGTTCAATTAGTGCACATCAGTAGTAGTAGCAACGGAATCGTTCTCAAGTTACAGTCAAAATACTCGCGGCAGTCCAGTCCAGTCTAGTCAGTCCTCAGTAAGTTAATGCAGATCAGTTAGTCCGAGGATCGAGTCCAGTCAGTCAAGTCAAATATGCAATCAGTCAGTAGTCGCTCGTCAGTCCAGCCTCCACTTTCAAATTGGCAATCAGTTGAAAGTTCAGTTAAGTCTATAGTTCAGTCAAATATGCGGTTCAAGTTCAGTGGTCAGTCAATATGTTCAATCAGTTAGTCAGTCAGGTTCAAGTATGCGGTCAGTCAGTCAGGTCAACAACCTATGAATTTGAAACACGCACACCCTTTCGAAGACACATCTCACTGCACCAGTCATCCTACAAGTAGGGCTGACAATTGCTAATGAATTCGTCAATTCAAACACTAGTAGTTTATGCCAAGGCATCATCCATTAATTGATTCAGTATGACCATACACAAGTGCTTGACATGACAGTAACATTACAATCAATAACCCCAACCTATGATCAATTTGACAAGGCACAACCCTGTTCGAAGACACATCTCACTGCATCCAGTCATTTCCTAAACAAGTAGGGCCCCTGACAATTGCCAATGAATTCGCCAATTCAAACATAAGTTTATGCCAAGGCATCATCCATTAATTGATTCAGTATGACCATACACGAAGTGCTTTGGACATGACAGTAACATTACAAATCAATAACAAACCTATGAATTTGACAAGGCACAACCCTGTTTGAAGACACATCTCACTGCACCAGTCATCCTACAGGCAAGTAGGGCTGACAATTGCCAATGAATTCGTCAATTCAAACATAAGTGCTTGACATGACAGTAACATTACAAAATGCAAGGCATCATCCATTAATTGATTCAGTATGACCATTACACACAGTGCTTGACATGACAGTAACATTACAAAATGCCAAGGCATCATCCATCATTCATAATTCGTATGACCATACCAAGTGCTGACATGACAGTAACATTACAATCAAGAACAACCTTTGAATTGTTGTGCAACGTCCAGTCAGTCAGTCCAGTCAATTATGCAATCAGTTAGTCAGTCAGCTCAGTCAGACAAATATGCGTTCAGTTCAGTC
>CM039462.1:71421132-71458632 GCA_022414725.1 Microglena sp. YARC
TCATCCTACAAGTAGGGCTGACAATTGCCAATGAATTCGTCGATTTAAACATAAGTTTATGCCAAGGCATCATCCATTAATTGATTCAGTATGACCATACACAAGTGCTTGACATGACAGTAACATTACAATCAATAACAACCTATGAATTTGACAAGGCACAACCCTGTTCGAAGACACATCTCACTGCACCAGTCATCCTACAAGTAGGGCTGACAATTGCCAATGAATTCGTCAATTCAAACATAAGTGCTTGACATGACAGTAACATTACAAAATGCCAAGGCATCATCCATTAATTGATTCAGTATGACCATACACAAGTGCTTGACATGACAGTAACATTACAAAATGCCAAGGCATCATCCATTCATTGATTCAGTATGACCATACACAAGTGCTTGACATGACAGTAACATTACAATCAAGAACAAACTATGAATTGTTGTGCAAAGTCAGTCAGTCAGTCAGTCAATTATGCAATCAGTTAGTCAGTCAGTCAGTCAGTCAAATATGCGGTCAGTCAGTCAGTCAATTATGCAATCAGTTAGTCAGTCAGTCAGTCAGTCAAATATGCGGTCAGTCAGTCAGTCAGTCAGTCAGTCAGTCAGTCAGTCAATTATGCAATCAGTTAGTCAGTCAGTCAGTCAGTCAGTCAAATATGCGGTCAGTCAGTCAGTCAGTCAGTCAGTCATTCAGTCAATTATGCAATCAGTTAGTCAGTCAGTTAGTCAGTCAGTCAAATATGCGGTCAGTCAGTCAGTCAAATATTCAATCAGTTAGTCAGTCAGTCAAATATGCGGTCAGTCAGTCAGTCAACAACCTATGAATTTGACAAGGCACAACCCTGTTCGAAGACACATCTCACTGCACCAGTCATCCTACAAGTAGGGCTGACAATTGCTAATGAATTCGTCAATTTAAACATAAGTTTATGCCAAGGCATCATCCATTAATTGATTCAGTATGACCATACACAAGTGCTTAACATGACAGTAACATTACAATCAATAACAACCTATGAATTTGACAAGGCACAACCCTGTTCGAAGACACATCTCACTGCACCAGTCATCCTACAAGTAGGGCTGACAATTGCCAATGAATTCGCCAATTCAAACATAAGTTTATGCCAAGGCATCATCCATTAATTGATTCAGTATGACCATACACAAGTGCTTGACATGACAGTAACATTACAATCAATAACAACCTATGAATTTGACAAGGCACAACCCTGTTTGAAGACACATCTCACTGCACCAGTCATCCTACAAGTAGGGCTGACAATTGCCAATGAATTCGTCAATTCAAACATAAGTGCTTGACATGACAGTAACATTACAAAATGCCAAGGCATCATCCATTAATTGATTCAGTATGACCATACACAAGTGCTTGACATGACAGTAACATTACAAAATGCCAAGGCATCATCCATTCATTGATTCAGTATGACCATACACAAGTGCTTGACATGACAGTAACATTACAATCAAGAACAACCTTTGAATTGTTGTGCAACGTCAGTCAGTCAGTCAGTCAATTATGCAATCAGTTAGTCAGTCAGTCAGTCAGACAAATATGCGTTCAGTCAGTCAGTCAATTATGCAATCAGTTAGTCAGTCAGTCAGTCAGTCAAATATGCGGTCAGTCCGTCAGTCAGTCAGTCAGTCAATTATGCAATCAGTTAGTCAGCCAGTCGGTCAGTCAGTCAAATATGCGGTCAGTCAATCAGTCAGTCAGTCAGTCAGTCAGTCAATTATGCAATCAGTTAGTCAGTCAGTTAGTCAGTCAGTCAAATATGCGGTCAGTCAGTCAGTCAAATATTCAATCAGTTAGTCAGTCAGTCAAATATGCGGTCAGTCAGTCAGTCAACAACCTATGAATTTGACAAGGCAGAACCCTGTTCGAAGACACATCTCACTGCACCAGTCATCCTACAAGTAGGGCTGACAATTGCCAATGAATTCGTCGATTTAAACATAAGTTTATGCCAAGGCATCATCCATTAATTGATTCAGTATGACCATACACAAGTGCTTGACATGACAGTAACATTACAATCAATAACAACCTATGAATTTGACAAGGCACAACCCTGTTCGAAGACACATCTCACTGCACCAGTCATCCTACAAGTAGGGCTGACAATTGCCAATGAATTCGCCAATTCAAACATAAGTTTATGCCAAGGCATCATCCATTAATTGATTCAGTATGACCATACACAAGTGCTTGACATGACAGTAACATTACAATCAATAACAACCTATGAATTTGACAAGGCACAACCCTGTTTGAAGACACATCTCACTGCACCAGTCATCCTACAAGTAGGGCTGACAATTGCCAATGAATTCGTCAATTCAAACATAAGTGCTTGACATGACAGTAACATTACAAAATGCCAAGGCATCATCCATTAATTGATTCAGTATGACCATACACAAGTGCTTGACATGACAGTAACATTACAAAATGCCAAGGCATCATCCATTCATTGATTCAGTATGACCATACACAAGTGCTTGACATGACAGTAACATTACAATCAAGAACAACCTTTGAATTGTTGTGCAACGTCAGTCAGTCAGTCAGTCAATTATGCAATCAGTTAGTCAGTCAGTCAGTCAGTCAAATATGCGGTCAGTCAGTCAGTCAATTATGCAATCAGTTAGTCAGTCAGTCAGTCAGTCAAATATGCGGTCAGTCAGTCAGTCAGTCAGTCAGTCAATTATGCAATCAGTTAGTCAGTCAGTCAGTCAGTCAGTCAAATATGCGATCAGTCAGTCAGTCAGTCAGTCAGTCAGTCAGTCAGTCAGTCAGTCAGTCAGTCAGTCAGTCAGTCAATTATGCAATCAGTTAGTCAGTCAGTCAGTCAGGCAAATAAATTCTGAGTAGAAATTTCAAAAATTCCGCTGGGAGGCAGGAACGCCCATTACTTACTCGGAACATTGGGATGTAGAGGTAGTGAGGCTCCACCACACCAACGCAATCACTCCCAAACACCATCTTCACATCCACAATGCTGTGGACGTAGAATCTAGAATCATCTCGGAAAAAGTTGGCGTGCAGACCTTTGCAAGATCGTCGAATAATATCCACCTGCAGCACCCAATGAATTGAATTGAATTGAATTGAATTGAATTACAAAACTGTGTGTAGTGTAGCAGCAAGGTACGAAAACGCAAGGTAGGGAGGTACTCACGCTGACTTCCAGCGACGATGATTGGGGAGGAGGGCTGGGGGGGGGGGGGGGTAGCGACAGAGGAGTAGGGCGACTGGGGAGGAGGGCTGGGGGGGGGGGGGTAGCGACAGAGGAGTAGGGCGACTGGGGAGGAGGGCGAGGGACGCTCTCAAGCTTAACGGCCACATTGGGGGAGTCGCAAGTATCCAATGACTCCGATGGGGAGAAGGAGGAGTCCTCGTCATCCGAAGACGACAAGCATGACAGGTCGATGATAACGTCAGGGACGATCTGCGCCAGCAAGAAAAGCAGTGCAAACTGTGAAATCAGTGCCCCAACAAAATCAAAAGCTGGGAAAACACCACAGGGGGAGTCGTCAGTAGCTAGGAAAACACGCGCGCACGCAGTCGTCAGTAGCTGGGAAAACACGCGCGCACGCACACTCACTCACCACCGGCATAGTAGTTTCCATCTCGATGTAGTAGTAGTAGTAGTAGTATAGTAGTAGTAGTAGTATAGTAGTAGTAGTAGCATAGTAGTTTCCATCTAGATGTATTAGTAGTAGACGAAGGACGAAGGACGAAGGACGAAGGACGAAGGACGAAGGACGAAGGACGAAAAGGACGAAAAGGACCAAGGACGGGTTCAGAAGTTGCGCTGAAGTAAAGGCACGCTACTACTACTACTACGCTACTACTACGCCAGCCAGAGATTTTGATGTACTGCCCTGGACGGGTCGGAATTTTCCGGTGGTGGGTTCAGAAGTTGCGCTGAAGTAAAGGCACGCTACTACTACTACTACGCTACTACTACGCCAGCCAGAGATTTCGATGTACTGCCCTGGACGCGTCGGAATTTTCCGGTGGTGGGTTCAGAAGTTGCGCTGAAGTAAAGGCACGCTACGCTACTACTACTACGCTACTACTACGCTACTACTACTACTACGCCAGCCAGAGATTTCGATGTACTGCCCAGGACGCGTCGGAATTTTCCGGTGGTGGGTTCAGAAGTTGCGCTGAAGTAAAGGCACGCTACTACTACTACGCTACTACTACGCTACTACTACTACTACGCCAGCCAGAGATTTCGATGTACTGCCCAAGACGCGTCGGAATTTTCCGGTGGTGGGTTCAGAAGTTGCGCTGAAGTAAAGGCACGCTACTACTACTACGCTACTACTACGCTACTACTACTACTACGCCAGCCAGAGATTTCGATGTACTGCCCAGGACGCGTCGGAATTTTCCGGTGGTGGGTTCAGAAGTTGCGCTGAAGTAAAGGCACGCTACTACTACTACGCTACTACTACGCTACTACTACTACTACTACGCCAGCCAGAGATTTCGATGTACTGCCCTGGACGCGTCGGAATTTTCCGGTGGTGGGTTCAGAAGTTGCGTACACTCCAGAAAGCGGTTTCATTTTAGTATTCCGTCGAGTGTAGACCTCATGCTTCTCTCTGCCACTTATAATATAAAGCAACTATTTATGTGTGTGTGTAATACACCTGTTGTCATGACTTCTACAGGCATTGTTCCCATGTCGATAAGCTATATGAATCGCACCGTCCACGTGCTCCGGAGTGACATGGCGCCAGACATAGTCATCAAGCTTCAAAGCTTGTCAAACCACACGGGACGCGTTTGGACAGAGAATGCAGATGGTATCACAGTGTTCACACCTGAGCTGAGTGTGCATGATACAACAGATGTAACTGACATGAAGGCTGCGCGCGTGGAGAACAGCTACATCATCGAGATTAATCGGTCATATGTCATCGCTTACTGCGGCATTCAAATTCTAAGGATTTGCAGACAGCAGCAGCAAGCTATGTTTGTGTGCAACGGTTCCACTATGGATGCTACAACTTGACATGGAGGATCCGTTAGGGTAGCGAATGTTCGTGAGGAACAACTACGTCAGATGAAGGCTTACCGTGACACTGATGATCGACTGATCGAAGAGTGCGTGACCAATGCCGTGGCGGCAGCGTTGGATGACAGCACTATCATACAGCTAGGGACATTTGAAAGTGGGACACCTTGTCGTCTGGGACTTACGAAAAGTTGACCAATTCAAGTGCCGAACCCTGCTTGGCCGTTGAGGTCTCCAGCCTATCCTCTGCTGCCACCAGCGGAAGGTAATGCATACAAATAGCCAGCATCAGCATGCAGTTAGTAACAAAAACCAAAAAAAAAAAACTAACCTCTTTTTTTTGTCACAACGGGCTTGATTGATTGTGAGCGTGCCGCCTGATGAGAGTGGTCGCCATGTGATGTAAAATAAGACATTACAATGACAATGTCATAAACATGGGGCAGTACATGGGGCAGCCCCTGTCCTGTAAACATGGGGCAGTAGTAGTAGTGTACTTCCTCAGTTGCAACCTTCCAAAAACGAGTGTAAACGAATCGAGTGTATGAAACGATTTTGAGGTGCCGGGTAAGCTCACCGTCAACCGTGACCCGTATCATCCCTAGAAGCGCACATGAGCTTCAACATAAAAACACATCTTAGCTTTAACTAAAACACATCTTAGCTCATGGGTGCTTTGCCACAAGATGTGTTAGACGCGATCATCAACATGATTGATACGCAAACAAAGATCTTGCTGTACGACTCAAAGGTGTTGCATGATCTAGTTTCATTAACAATGTATAAAAATATAGAGCAAGACATTTTTGCGGCATTCAAGGTGCAACACAACAAGCAGCTGCAGTCTTGTCTCAACTGCTTACAATATCATGTGAGGAGTGACGGGACGCCAATGACGGGACGCCATGTGTGGAGTGACGGGACGCCAATATCATGTGTGGAGTGACGGGACGCCAATGAAGAACAGGTCTAGGCACTTCTATAAAATTGTCAGGGGCCGAACACGTATCCGCGCTGAATGACAAGTGCATTGCTCACAAACTCAGCAAAAACGCACACTCCATCTCGGGAACAACAATTATTTCAACAAAAAATAAATACTGAAGAATTCTTCCGGAGATATAATTGTTCATCGAAACCTGGATGGTCCATACATGTAAACAAGTCAGAGCTTCATGACCCCTTTAATCTGAGTGAGTTTTAACTATATGTTACGTAATTGGAAGTTGAAACGCTATCTTGCGCTTATTCTGGACAACAAGTGGAAAGCTAAACTTTATAAACAATCAATAAATATGATTGACAAGTCTCTACTAATACCTATCTGCATCGCTACCTTGGCTTTTAATTACATAGCTCAACTGAAGATTGAGCTTGAGACTGAGCGCGCTCGAAATAAGGCAGATGCTGCTCGACTGAAGATTGAGCTTGAGACTGAGCGCGCTCGAAATAAGGCAGATGCTTCTCGAGTGAATAGTCTGGAGATTGAGCTTGAGACTGAGCGCGCTCGAAATAAGGCAGATGTTGCTAGACTCAAGATTGAGACTGAGCGCGCAAAAGCACTTGAGAAGCAACTGAGGTACGAACTGTCAAGCATGACTGTCGAGCAATGGAATTCCCTGAACGATCATGACAGGCGTCTCAATGAGGATCTTTGCAAACAATACGGAATCCCCTTCCCCAACATGGTGATCCCTAAAGAGTATCGACATGACAGCGTTTCCTAGTGTACTCCGATGGACGATGAAGAGGAGTTTTCTACATAAGCCGCGGTTTCCGACTGAGTTATGTGCAATACACAATTACACAAAAACACAAAAAATGGCGAAACTGTGACTGGTTCTCTTTTCACAAGCTTGTAGACTTGTTGGAATGTCTGTATACAACTATTTGAATATGTTAAAAATTTGTGTATTTGTGTAGTTGTGTTGTGGTTGAAGAAATCTCTTCTCGTTTTGCCATGGTAATATATATAGCTTGAACAGTTGTACACAGGATGGACACAAAGACCGTATCGGAGCTTAGGGCGATGCTCGGCACCCCTCAAGCTGATGATGCGATCGAAGAACTCTGCCGCCGGGCTGAGGTCACCGAGGCAGCTGCTGCTGTGCCTCCTCAGCCTGAACATCGGACGTACGTATCGGCAATTGTTGCTCGCACTCTCTTTTCATGCGCAGTTCAAGCTCGTTTTGGTATGAGGCCGATTTTGTGAAACCGTTGAATTTAAGCTACCCGTATATCCTATGAATTTCTTATTACACATCCGGGGGTCCGGGGGACATGTAGTAAGAAAGACAATGAATTCTCCATAGGGGTATCATAGGGGTCAACTCCCCCGTGGCTGCTGTCCTTTACGAACAGGGATTTTCTGTTCGAACTGCCTTCAGGAAGATGCCGTCTCGCCCGTGCCTTCGGGAATGACGATGCCCTCAAGATGGAGTTCGTGCGTTGCTTGTTTCGCGCCTACGATCACGATTTCTGCTTCGACATGCCCCCTCCGGTGTGTGTGTGTGTGTGTGTGTGTGTGTGTGTGTGTGTGTGTGTGTGTGTGTGTGTGTAAATCAGTAGTGTGTCTGCTGGTTGATGTGACCTGTGGGCTTTAGGGGACTTGGACATCTCCCCTCCGGTCGCCCACCCGCTCGGTTCCTCGCGGACTCCTTTGTGGGGCCTCCCCTCCGGTCGCCCCCGGTCGCTCCGCTGGGGGAAGAGGTTAAAGGGGCTCCGCCGTTTGCGTGGTGTGTACATGGATGGCTGGATGTGAATCGCGGTGGACGCGTCTTCTGTCAAGATATCCACAGCCAGGAAATTTACTAAGAATGGGATGAGTAAGACCCATTTAAGGTGGAACTTTGGCAAAATTGTGGACTTGGAGTATAAGGTGTGTCCCACTTTATTTGAGAACAACTGTAAAGCCCAACCGTTCTGATGAAATCATATCATCATACAAATGCCACCAACGTACACAATCACCGTTCAGAAGACAGACGACAGTAGTCCGATATAATGTTTCATTTGCAGTATTCGAACTGTGGAATAGTCCTTGTTGGCATGTCAGGGGGGACTAGGGGGAACAATATCAGAGGCTATCGATGACTTTAGACATCGGGTTACAATGTGGGTGGCACATCCTGTGAATCATGGATTCTCTACCTGGCCAACGCCTCTCACAGACATCTCTGAGATCAAAAACGTAGTTAGGATTTTTAGTTGGACACCAGAGTGATTGGGATCATAATTCGTGGCTTCACACCCGATGGGAGCCTGATGTAAACAGAATGAGAGGTAGTTGAGATCCCGCGTGTGTGACGCATTCCAGCTACCAAGCACGCTTGAGGAGTACCACTCGAAAGTGAAAATATACAAGGAGAATTGCACCGTCAAAGAACTGTTCATAATTGCGCATGGAACAGAAAATGGACAGGTTGTGCTTGCACCTGATGTGTTTGTCGACTTGTCGGAATTGGAACTTAGCCCGCCTGGCCCCAATGGCAGCTTCACATATGGCATGCACTGCTACGGGTACCGCCACTCTGATGTCGAGCGTGGCAATCGTGCTGCTGCCCGCCAGCTGGGTCGCAACCTCGGGGTAGCTTCCTCGTCTGAAATGCCGGAAGTTTGGCAGGTGCGGCGAGAAGGTGTGGATGGCCAACCTGTATGGGTCCACACCGGCCTGAATCCTTCTGCATTGGAAAAGGTGGCAGTGTTGGCCAGCATTGCGGCGGCGAGGAGGAGAGAATAAAAAAATGCACTTTGTATATAATTGGTGTGTTCATGTGGCATGAGACATGCAAACGATGCATAGACGAAGCAAACACTAACATCATAAAAAATATTCGACACATCATTGAGTGTGAGCGACTAACATCCGCTCGGAACTGAAGCCGGTACAAGGAATCCTGTTGTTGCACGAGTGTTACACACGACAATTCGTTTGACTAAGCTTTTTCACATGTATTTTGAATGTGGCTCCCGCGTCCAATCAGGTAGCTCTGGTCATGTTGGATGGCAAGGAACCTGACATGAAGACGAAAGAATGTTCCCTACCTTGTTTTTGCCAAGACGGTGCATTGCGAAATGAGGTGAGTGAGGGGTCTTGTTGGGCCGGTGTTTACAGTCAACGGAATACTAAAATGAAATTGCTTCGTGTAACCTAATGGTGTAGAAATCCACTGGGCAGTGGAACACCAATACGATTTTGAATCAACAAATTGCAAGATGTAAACGAGAATCTTCATCGTCGTCTCATCTAATCACGATGAAGATACCAACATTGAGCATGTTATGCATGAAGCAGATTCCTTCCAACATATGGCGCAGTTTGACAATACACATTCAGAGCTGCCTGTACCCGCGCCAATGGAGATCTGCAATCACCTCACTGCAAGGACATTTGCTCCGTTGCTCACGACGCAGGATGGCTTCGTTATTGCAATTGCTGGAGGACCAGGATGCTGGCCATTGGTCGTTGGCCCCAACAAACACCGTGGTGCACAACACAGCTCTGGCTTTCGAGACCTTACGCCACGGCGACCACGTTGTTGTGATGATCGGGGGGTGGCGCAATGGTTATGCACACCATGGCATTGTATCTCGCCCTCACACCAGCGATACACCAAGCATCGCTAACTTCAGCTCCCCCACCGGGAATAGCAAAATGCGCGATGCCAAACTTCAGTTTGTGCGCTACGACGTGTTCTTAGCTGGACACCGCACGTTTGGATGCGTGCCTTGCAGTGGTGAGGAAGGAGACGAGGCGATGCAACGTGAGCGAGCAGTCAACATTGCCAGTCTGCTTATCCAGTGGCCCCATGCAAGCTTGCACGAGTACCACCTTATCAGATGGAACTGTGAGTGTTTCGCCTGGATGTGCAAGACGGGTTGCGTGCACACATCATCCGATCAGGTGGATCGCATTCTGCGCGCCATTACAACAGATCTTAGGAAAGGGGATAGATCGTTCATTCTGCAGGCAGGCATGATCGCATCAAAATCTTGTGTGGTGTCTTAACCCGCATAGCCACACGCACCCTCTCCTGGTTTTGACCCGGGATCTAATCCAAAAATAATGGAGCAACCAAATCATTGCTCCATGACATGTTGAGACAAGAGCATGATGGCCTGGCTGAATGCAACCTTTTCGGCCTCATTCAAATTCCGGTACACCGACATGAGACACTCCTGATTGAGCAAAGCAGCTGTCAAGGCTGACAGTGCCACCCCCCCGCCTCCGCCACACGACAAAGTCAGTACCGTCGCCACGCCCAGGGTACTGATCAACCTCACGACACGCGTCGCACGCCCAGCATCAAGTTCAAATTGCTTCACACATGCTGATATGATAAACTTGATGAAAATGGGGCCCGTGGTTTCCCCTTCACAATCAAAATACAGTTGTCGCCATTCGTATTGTGGAGAGTCAGATGGATGATCGATGGAGTTTGCGACAGGACGAGGATGACGAAGATGCGCCGTTTGCCACGCATGAATGCATGCATGCATACATGTCCCTGTTCGTCTTGTGGACTCCCACTCTATTTTTGGGGGGCCTTCGGTCCCAGATGGACGATCGATCGATGTAGTTTGCGACAGCCTCCGCCTCCTTGGGGTCTGTGTCGCGGCAGCCTGTCTGTCTTGATCGATGTATTTTGCGAGAGCCATCTCCGTGTGCTGGCACGCTGCCACGCTGGCAGGTCAGTCATTCGTGAGCCCCACTCTATTTTTTTCTTCTGCTTGACATATACCATATTGGATTTATGAATGAGCGGGGCAGAGGGATTCAGTTGCAGATTTTTATTCAACAAGCGGCGGAGGCCCCTTTCACCTCCCCACAGCGGAGCGACCGGGGGCGACCAGAGGGGAGCCCCCACAAAGGAGTCCGCGAGGAACCGAGCGGGTGGGCGACCGGAGGGGGGCCCACAGTTCACATCAACTACGTAACTGTTAAGTTTTACACAATGTGTACGTTGTTTGTAAACGATTCTTGGGAGGTTGCAACAGTAGTTGCCTCGTTTGCTTTCCGAAAATAACTAAACGGCGGAACGCTGTCGATACTCTTGGGGGATCAATCATACATGATGGAAACACACGGTAAAGTAGTCGCAAATGGTGGTCATGACAAGCAGAGCTCTGCTATACAAATCTGCATTCAATGTGGTCAGGGTCATAATCCAACGGAGAAAACATTACATTACGAGTGTCCATTTACATTACAAGTGAATTATGTCTACACTCCTCAAACTTTTCAGCAATTACTGACAATATTCGCCGTATTCATGGGAAAAATACAGAGAATGGGGTCTAGTCGACGTGGTTTCGCACGATGAAAGGCACGAGCACGTGACTGACCATGTGATTCCTTCTCCTCTGGAGGTGTTTGCGGTATCGCTCTGCGATCACTCGAACTGCCTTACTGACGCGCAGCCAAGACATGCAAATCACCTCGAAGAAGAACTCCTGGATTTCTGTATCTGAGTAACAGATCGCCAGTGTATCGGCACCTAAGAAGTTGATGTTGATGTCCTTGAATCCAGGTCGGATGATGAACAGCCTCTCCAGTATGCGGTAGATGGTTGGAACGTCTTCGGTCATAAACAAGGCATCCAGCGCAAACAACTTGTGTCTGTTCCTTTTGTCGATATACAATATGGAGTCAAAGCATTCAGGAATATCCTCGATCTTCTGGTCCACGAGCTTAGAGAACGCTGGGAAGAAAGCGTCTCCAAATGTGAACATCACAGCTGGAACAGTGTATCTGGTAAGATGCGGATCATGCGGATCATGTAATTTGTATGCAGCATTAGCAAGTTGCAACCATATTTTCTCACCGACTGTTGACATTATTAGTTATTTAACGTTGTGGATAGAGTTGGGTTGGTTGTCTTCTTGCTCAGATGGAAATGGTTTCAATTTTTAAAACCCTAGCTGTATGAGTTTGCACCCCCCTCCACCATGGGCAAATGCGCTCACCTCTCGTGCATGAAACCAGCATGTGCGTGAGCATATTCAATGGAAACAGCACGCAGTCTGCGGGCTAAATCCAATAACCGCTCTCTCTTCTCATTATATCTCAACTGTAATGATGAATCTCAACTGAATCCCTTGGTGCCCGAGCTGGTGCTCGTCAATCAGTACTTTGCAGTCACGGACGCCGACGCCGACGTCGTTCTGCTGAAGGATATCAACGCCTTCGCCCGGGATTTCAAAATGAACAAAAAGACTCTGCAAACAAGACTCGAGAAAAATGGGGGCGATGCCGGACACGAACTGCAGCGTCGCCGGCGTGAGGGGGGGGGCGGGGGTTCAAGAAACTGCGCTTCTTCACCCCCCATGCCAAAACATAAACGCAAGAGCGTTACCGTTAGTATTAGCCATCCATCTAATTTACAACTGTAGGTTAGTCAAATGCCGGCCTTCATTCCATTTCCCCCGATCCAGCAGTTCAGGAACGTCCTGAAAGAGTTGCCGTACGTCTTTGGAAGTGCGATCCCGCAGACGCTCAAGTTCCGAGGCACGGTCAAACTGCACGGGAAGCACTCGGACATTGTGAGGCACTTCACTAACGGAACCCCTGACTTCGTCGACACCATTCAGTCTCGAAACAGAATCCTGTCAGTCGACAACGACAACCAAGGCTGCCACATGTTTCTGACTGCGAAGAAGTACTCCGATCTGTTCGATCGTATCCAAGCTATCCATGGAGCAGATATAAGATCGAACATCGTCGCATGTGGCGAGTACTGCGGTAAAGGTGTGCAGAGCAAGGTGGCCCTGTGTAAGCTCGCCAAGATGTTTGTGATATTTGCGATCAGAATCGACTATGAATGGGTTGACATGACCAAGTACAGCACGGTGTTCTGTCAGGAGGAATGGATCTTCAACATCATGAACTTTCCGACGTACGAGGTGGAAGTCGACATGAGCGACACGCAGCCCGCGCAAGACTACATGGCGGATCTCACGAACGCCGTGGATGCAGAGTGTCCGTTCGCGTACCAGCTGGCCGGCGTCAAGGGTGGTGGCGAGGGCATTATGTGGACGTGCGTGGACCACCCATCGTCTCGTCTGTGGTTCAAGACGAAGGGCAAGACGCATTGCACCGCCGTCACAAGGCAAGCGGTGCCGTCGCAGACAGAGTACATCAAGACTGTGACCGAGTTCGTCGAGTCCGTCACGACCGAGTCTCGGTTGAGCCAAGGCATCGAGTGCCTGGTTGAACAGGGCGTGGAGTTGCGGATACATAGCGTCTCTGAGTTTTTGTCATGGGTGTGCCGAGACGTGTTCAAGGAGGAACGAGACACGATCGAAGAAAACGGATTCAATGTGAACGACGTTCGTAAGGCGTTGTACAGGAAAGCAGGGAACTGGTACAAACAACGGGTGGCAACCGCATAACTCAATCTCTCGAGCATTCTCAGTGTACAGTCGGAGACACAAATTGTGGATCATTTATGAAAGAGATTGCACAGTTGGCCGAACAATGCTCAGATGTTTACATGTTCACTGACAACCCGACCGTGATTGGCCGGATCCCAAACCTGACCCCACACATTGAAACATGGTTGTCAGATCTATTCAACCTGGTTCAACGCAGCCGAAAGCTACTATTAATTGATGGGTCACGCGAGCATGCACCATCGGTTAAGCCACAACACATGTTTGAACTCATCGGCTGGTTGCCCCAACTGCATGCCCACCTGGTGAGTGTATGCAGCTCAGGAGGGGAACTGCCAAAGTGGGCTTTCCAGCTCGTGCATGTGAGCGAGGTGCAGTACCTACATGGCCTACTCAGCCATCTCGGGCATCCTGTCGTACACCGTCATGGTTGCGCTGTCAAGCTCGGTAGGAACAAGCTCACTGTGGACAACCCGGAACCCCTCGACGACCCTAAACCCTAAACCCACCTATTGTGCCCCGTGTAACCACTCAACGAGGAGAATAAGGTTCGTTAAAGTTGTTTACACCACTTAAGGTTCGTTAAAGTTGTCTGCGTTGTTTACACCACTTCATTCGAGGACGTGTGACGACGAGACGAGGAGTGACGAGAATCCGCAGCCGTGGCATATGTGTGTGAGGATGAATGAATGAATGTACGGACGGACGGGGGGATGCGCAATTGTGGGTCACCGGTAAGGTGTCCCACAATTTGTGTCTCCGACTGTATTCGTTCTGTATTAAAACTTTACGAACATCAGTCGTTCGAAGTTGCGGCCGCGGCCGCGGCCGCAATGCGTCGTTTTCTGCGCAAGATAAGAATGACGACGATGGTAGCAATCAAAATCGTGCCCAGACCGACTCCCAACCCGACGCCCAGCGCGATGCTCGAAACCGCCCCCGGATCCGTCTTCCGATGGCATCTGAGGTGTGGGCGCATCCGTGATGATGGGAGGGGGCGGTTCAGGCACGGGGGACACGGAGACCTCTGTGACCCCCCACGTGTTCTTGAAGGTCTCCTGGAACACGATGTTCTCCGTCGCGGGTGGTTTGTTCGCGTACCGAACCGTGACGTCCACGACCACCGACCCCGGGCGTATGCCCGTAATTGAGACGAGCTCGTTCGGGACGTCCAGGC
This sequence comes from Microglena sp. YARC, assembly GCA_022414725.1. Taxonomy (NCBI): domain Eukaryota; kingdom Viridiplantae; phylum Chlorophyta; class Chlorophyceae; order Chlamydomonadales; family Chlamydomonadaceae; genus Microglena; species Microglena sp. YARC. Next base: position 71,435,766 of record CM039462.1, read on the forward strand.
TCTTTGCGAGCTCTGCGCGCACGGAGTTGTTGAAGACCCGCAAGGCCCCGGGGTCGGTCTCGAGGATCGAGTAATCGATTCCGCTGAAGGCTATGGTGAGGCGCGATGCATAGCACCTGGGTATGTACGGGTCGTCGCTGTCGCACTGGGTTTCGGAAATGAGCGAGCGCCAGTCGTGGTTTGTCGAGGGCAGGGTCTGCGCTGACGATGAGTCGCTCCCAAAGACTGTCCACTCCCATTCCGTGAGCGCGAGTCTGGTGTCGGGTGGCGGCGAGGACCGCGGAGTCATCTTGAGAACGATGTCGATGATGCCGTTCAGCTCCGTGCGGTGCGAAATAGCGCGCGCGACGTCCACGCAGTCCTCAGCGCTTCGCCCCCCAGGGAGTACCGTTCCCGTTCCCGCCGGGCACGAGACGCACCGCGCGGCGTCCGCGGCCGCGAAGGTGTTCAGAGGGCAAATGCGGCACGTCGGGTTCGCCTCCGGATCCGGCGCGAACCATCCGGGCGCGCACGGCCAGCAGGACGCGCCGTCGCCCATGCGCCCCGCGCCGCATCCTGAGCAAAAGGAGGCACTCTTGTCTTTGCGCAGCGAACTGCTCTCACCGGGGTCGTCGATCTCCCCCCTGTAGTCCTGGCCCAGCCTGGAGTCCTGGTCGCTCTTCGTAGAGAAGCCCGACGGGCAGGGGGTGGGCGCTTCCAGCGCTGCGATCAGCGTCGCGACGACCTGCCCCACGGGGGCCGTCACGAGAGGCTGCATCCACCAGCTCTGCGGGACAGGCACCAGCCAGTATCACATCCCTAGGGCGAGCGCGAGCTGCATGAAGTCCCAGTGCGGCTCGAAGGTAAACATCATTTCGATAAGGGGCGTCCCTGGCGCGCAGAACATCGCGTTCACGAGGCCCGCTCCGTGGAAGCCCACCACGGCCGCCGCTCCTCTGAAGAGCGCGACGATCTGCGTCGGTGTTTCGCGGTCGGTGAAGACGACGAGCGGGTAGGGCGACGCGTGGCGCAGCGCCTCGATTAGCTCGTGCTCGTTGCGCACCCTGCGATCGCTCGACGACCCGCGGGATGCGTAGAGAACGTAGGGCCTGTCGTTTTCGACCCGCGCGGGCAGGTGCGCGAGGACAGCTTGCACCAGCTCGGGGTTCATGTAGCCGGTGTGCCCCGGAGACGGGACGAACAGCTCGTCGGCGTGGTACACGGTGTGGTGGTCGTACTGCACGATTCTGTGCGCGGGAAGGTCGAAGAGCGTCTGGATCCACGTTGTGTCGTTCTTCCAGACGAGAAGCTTCACCTCGGGGTCTGCGCGCAGGAGCGCGATGCCCTCGGCGATCTTGGGGACGATTTCGTACATGAAATGGAACGTCATGAACCCGTAGCTGTGGACCACCGAGAACAGCTTGGCGTGGCGCTCCGCGCGGGGAAAGTGGCGCAGGCGTTGGATCAGGGCGTCGAACGGCATCCTCGGTTCCGAGACGAGCGGGTACACCACTTCGCGGGCGTGCGGGACGAGAACGTCGCCCAGGGGACCGGCGACGAGTGCCCTGTCGTACCGGGTGACTCCGATGACGGGGGGGTACGGGCGGTCCTCGGGGTTCTGCACGAACCACGCACGCAGTTTGGTGGTCAGCACGTCGGCATTGAGCACGCGCACCTTGAGGTAGGTGCACGAGATACCGGTTACGAAAATCAGGGAGAGGGCAGCTATGGGAAGCCGGTACTTCATGGCAACTCTAAGCTTAATATAGGTGGTCGGTTGTGTGCGAAGGAAGAGAGAGAACAAAACAAAAAGGAAATTATGCAGATTCGGGGCGAGGAGGGCCTTTTATCATGCCCGGCGATTGTACCTCCAGCACTACACATGCTTGGTGGTGATCACGACGTTTACACTCGTTTTCGAGGAACGGACGGCGGAACCTGTCGAGTCACACCCTCATCACGGCGGAACCTGTGTCTAGTCACACGGAGACCGATCTCATCAAGGACGGCGGAACATGTTGAGTCACTCATACTCTCATCGAGGCGGAACTGTGTCAAGCAGATGAGCAGCAGCGAAGTATGCTATGCGGCTCACGCCCGAACAAAAATGGGAAAAACGCCCACTCGCCCAAAAAATATGCTCCTCGTGTGATTAGAACCCCTCTAGCTCCAGCTTTGTCCAGACTGGTCAATGTCTGGCCCTGCTGGGTCAACGTCTTCAGGAGATTGACACAAAACATTCAAGGCCTGTAAAGACACAGAAGTTACATGTTCAAAGTAGCCTGAAAAGTCAAAGTGCTGGCTCATCAATAATCCTTTTCAAAGCGTTCCTGGAATTATTGGGCACGTGCAGCGATATTTTCGCTTGAGCAAAGTGAACACAACAGGTGCCGCCGTGATGCGAAAGGTCGCTCTGTGACTCGACAGGTTCCGCCGTCCTTGATGAGATGCGAGAGGTCGCCGTGTGAGTGACTCGACAGGTGCCGCCTTATGCGAAAGTCGCCCTGTGTGTGACTCGACACAAGTGCCGCCGTGATGTGATGCGAGAGGTCGCCGTGTGAGTGACTCGACACAGGTGCCGCCTGGTAAGATGCATGCATGTGAACTGTGGGCTCCCCTCCGGTCGCCCACCCGCTCGGTTCCTCGCGGACTTCCCGTTGGGGGCTCCGCTGGGGGGAGGTGAAAGGGGCTCCGCCGCTTGTTTAATAATTAATGCTCAAGGATCTCTCGGAAGTATGTTTGTCACAGCCCACATGTAGAGACCGGTTATGTTTGAATACTGTGTTGTGGACGATAATCCTCCGTGTGCCATGATTGCTTGATTGAGGCCTGATGTAAGGTGAGAAGCCTAAGTGATCATCTCATCCTTCTGAATGAACTTGTGCTCAACCAACGCGTACACGACATTGGTTGTCATGTGCGCCATGATCGTTGTCGAGCTGCTCCTATGCTATCCCAATGCGCGCGTTTACACCATTATTATAGGCACGTCAACCAGGTGGTTGTATATGGACAGCTCGTGCCCCGAAAGGGCAGCGGCGGCGTGCGCGTTGCGCGGCGTCAGGTCCGTGCGCAGAAGACGAAGTTTCACGAGCTCCAGCATCCGGGAGACACTCTCGGGGCACAAGCGGTAGTTTCTCTCCTCCTGAGTAAGCTTTTTAAGTGTGCAATACAGATATCGAAAACGATGCCAAATGTTGTACAAGGTGTCCCACTCTCAAATGTCCCTAGCTGTATGAAAAGACTCTCCATCTCTGGAACAACAACTTGCCGCTACTTGCTTACAAATTCACGTCGTTTTCGATTCACACCAAAACGTTTCCACCTCCACAGAGTAGAGCGACTGCTGTTCGTAAACACAGAAGTTTTTAACACACCCGATTCAGCGACCATTCTTAACGCCAATTTTCTAACGGCGATGTCGTACATTTATTTCCATCTGATATATGTTTCATTTAACTGTTCCGCCGACTGTAGACGAAACTACGAAAACGAAAGGCGATCGTTTTCGAATTCCCGTTCAAGTTCGTGACTCCGGGGCAGGGCGGTAGCATCCCTTGGCTTCCCTTCTACAGAGAGAGGATCCAAGCATGAAGGTATACTGTGGTCGAGCTGACGTGATCGATGCCTTCACGTGGCTCGTTCTCGACGCTCACCGCTCATACAAAAACCTTCAAGTGGACAGCAATGGGGGGAATGGGTGCGTGGGGGGACAACAACCGAGTCTTGATGACACCGAAGTCCCCCCACTTCGGTGTCATTTGAAGTGGGGGGGCAACAACCGTCTGAGTGCCTTGCACAACTGCTGCTTGTCCAGCCCCCCTGCGTACAATTAACACGACAAAAATTGTGATGATTAGTAAAAATGGATCCTGAGACGGTTGTTCTAGTTGGTGCTGGCACAGGTGACATGAAAATGCTGAATATCGGCTTGTGTATGCAGATGAGTGATTACAAGACCTGCATACAACAAGCACTAATTTGTCATGCTCACTAAACAAACGAGAGAGTGTCCTCGCACTGATTTCTGCAGGATCGCATCCAACTAATTGCGATCTTTCTGCGGCTTCTCGAAACGGTCATTATGATTTAGTAAAAACATTACTTGCCCTCCCAGGTGCACAATTTGATACAAGTACTGCATGTTATGTCGCACAACACAACGGGTATCATGATATAGTGAACCTCTTATCATCCAACTTGCCTGCGGCCTGCCGCTTGCAGAGCGGCAAAGACGAGGGCATGCTCAGAGGAAGCAGCGCGTAATTCCCGGGCCAAAACCAATACCTGCTCTCTTTTCACTTCGTATTCGATGTCTGGAGATGTAGACAAATTTGCAATTTCTTGCATCAACCGCTCCTGCTCTTGTGACAGGAATTGCACATGAGCATTGAGGCCTTCAATAACATCCATGTTTGAGTCTGCATGGAGAAATTATGTCAAGGTGGTCCAAAGTGAATCATCTTGTAATCCCTAAGTCAGTATTGTAGGGATCATTGCAATTGGGATGGCGCGGGCATCTTGGTAGAAGCCGCCATGTGCGTGCAGGACGGTGATTTACTTATATGACCAGTTATGGATTTTGCAAATGTCGCTTATGTCAAGCAGGAGGAGTCGTGTGCTCTTCTCAATCCGTCTTGCGACACCACCCCTACCCCATTCTTCTCCCACGCTTTCCGCATGTTTGTCACAGTCCATATGTAGAGACCGGCTACATACATACATACATCGTATTGTCTGCTGCATGCATATGAACTGTGGGCTCCCCTCCGGTTGCCCACCCGCTCGGTTCCTCGCGGACTTCCCGTGGGGGCTCCCCTCCGGTCGCCCCCGGTCGCTCCGCTGGGGAAGATGTTGTGGGTGAGGATGGACGAGTAGGATGCGCAAGCCGCCGCGTTCCCTTGGCGGGGCGCGATATTAATGCGCCCGTCCTTGTAGTTCTCATCGAACGCGCGTTCCTTCATGTATTTCTCCTCGGAGTGCTTGTGAAAAAAAATGAAATGTTTCGCTCGAGCTGTAAAGACACACACATATTATACTTCCACTTTGCCGCTATTTATCATTTCTCAACCGGTAATCAATCATGTCTTGTACTTTCGTTAACGTGTCAGAACCGTGCATCATCGACCTATCAAGGGACGATGAAGACATTGTTCGCGACTTCGTTACACAAATCCGCAACTGCGTTCTGAACGCACTTGAGCCGTGCATTGTATCCTTGGTATCGTCTGATGATGAGTCCGACGACGAGGCCCAGGCCATGTCCGAGTCCGAGTCCGACGACGAGGCCCAGGCCATGTCCGAGTCCGAGTCCGACGACGAGGCCCAGGCCATGTCCGAGTCCGAGTCCGAGTCCGAGTCCGAGTTCGAGTCAGGCAACGAGGCCCAGGCCATGTCCGAGTCTGACGACGAGCCCGGGCCCGAGGCCCAGCCCGAGCCCGAGGCCCAGCCCGAGCCCGAGCCCGAGGCCGATATATATCAGTCGTCCCACACGTTTGAAGACGTATCCGGGCTACTGGAGAGGACCGGGATCTTAGAAACGTTCCTCGCAAGAGGGCCTACCCGGGCGACCATGTCCACCAGCTGGTGGAAGTACTGGTTGTCTGACTACGCCATTGACACCTGGTTAAATGCCGGTTGGAAGAGGAGTGAACAGAGGATGATGGCCATGCGGCTGCATCCCGACAAGGCCAACTCCTTGCGCGATGCGCGCATGACCGAGGCTGATCACAAGTGGATGGACGATCTGTCCAAGAATCTGAATGCTGCATTCGACGAGTTGAGTCCCGAGATTCCCTGTGAGATGTACGACATTATCTACTTGCTCAATACTGAGTTCAGGCTTCCCTCCACGCCGACTTTGGCTTAAATTGCTGCGTATAATTTTTTGTTTTTGAAATGCGGACTTCATGTGTGCGTTGTTCATATTTGGTTAGGTTTTCGAGCAGGAGTCTGCTCTGCTTGAATTCACGTGTGAGAATGAGTATGCGCAAGTCACCGTGGCATGCCCCCCCCCCGCAATCCGCACGACTACCGACATCATGATGCCCTATCAGAGTTGGTTGCATGAGGTTGCATGGAGGCATCGGCATCGGCATCGGCAGCAGCAGCAGCATCGGTATCATCGTCGTAATCAGCGTCGTCTACAGTTGTGTGACAAGCAGTTCAGTAACCGGCATTCGAAGTCTTCACACAGGCGGTCTCACCCCAAGGGAGATAATCTCAAGGCGGGGTGATGTTGCCATCGCCGTAGAAATGCATACCAGGGTTGTGTGGAAACCTAGCGAGCTGCGCTGCCAACTGGCTGACCCGGGCCTCCAGACAGTTGGTCTTGGCTGCATCCTGTACAGCTTGGGCTGACATGACATTGGAGTGAGATGCCAGATGGTCCATCCTGGCTGCATCCTGTACAGCTTGGGCTGACATGACATTGGAGTAAGATGCCATGACATTGGAGTGAGATGCCAGATGATCCATCCTGGCTGCATCCTGTACAGCTTGGGCTGCCATGACATTGGAGTGAGATGCCAGATGGTCCATCCTGGCTGCATCCTGTACAGCTTGGGCTGACATGACATTGGAGTAAGATGCCATGACATTGGAGTGAGATGCCAGATGGTCCATCCTGGCTGCATCCTGTACAGCTTGGGCTGACATGACATTGGAGTAAGATGCCATGACATTGGAGTGAGATGCCAGATGGTCCATCCTGGCTGCATCCTGTACAGCTTGGGCTGACATGACGTCGACCTGGGCCTCCAATTCTTTTTTCGCCTTAACCAGTCTTTCCAAGTAAGCGATGCTGTCAACTGCACAGGTTGGAATGTGAGCAAGATGGCGGGGACATTTATTGGAATATGGTTGGCAAGGGATTCCGTATTTACGTCGAACGCAGGCCATGTAATTCGCTCACAATTTATGTACACTCAATGAATCACAATTTATGAGTTTTCAATTGAACTCACCCAACACTTGCATGAATAGAAGTCGCCCGCTCTTACAGTTGTTCTCAAATAAAGTGGGACACACCTTATAATCATCCAGACTGCAGATCGTTGCGTTTGGGCAACGTTGGGGGGTGCAGCAGGTTGAAGAGGTTCTCGAAGATATTCCGAGTCGCCTCTGTGGTAAACCGTTCAACCGTCTGTGTCCCCATATCAGTATCAGGTATTGGTGGGTTTTTCGAGGAACCTCTCGGCGCGTCTCGGCGAAACGCGAGAGGTCTCTCTCTCCCAAAGACTTGGTGGAGTGTAAGCATCTGGATGTTCCTGGAAGCGTTCACGTCGCGGTCCCAAGTCTTCCCGCAGTGGAGCCTACCGCCGCTCTGTTGGCGTGGCGCTCCGCTTTGACTGCTTTTGCAGTGGAGAATCTTGTGAATCCGCTTGCGTCCTTCCGTACATTCCCAAGTACCGTCTTGCTTCTTACGATGAGTGAGTGCAACCATGTTGCAAAGTCGGGTCTCACAGCAACTGCATCGTTGAGATGTTCTGAACTCATCGACGTCCTCCATGATAACGTTTTCGCGGCTACGAAGCTCGAAACGAATAGCTTGGAGAGGGCCACAAGTCCGCCTAGAGATTGGTGTCGCCCCCAGACCTTTCCAATCACCAAAACCGACGAGTACCTTCGTGCTCTTCTCCCTCGGAGCTACGAAGTCAGCAATCTCAACAATGAGTTTCTGTTTCTTGCAGTACCTGCGAAGGCGGAGGTTTCGGTACCCCCTCGAAGCACGATGGGCAAGAAGAATTGGGGCGGCACCCATGTAGAATCTGGCGTTCGCCCCAATATGTTGAGATATCGGAGAGTCTCTATCCGGAATGACATCACCGAAGATATCAGCCGTTTCGAGGTTCCAAACGTCAGTTTGACGCTGAGATTTGAAGATCAGACCCTTGCGATAATATTGCGCCGAGCTATACGAATTGGTACTTCCGTCGAGTCCTGTTACCGTCACGATATCAGTAACACCAGGGTCTACTGCAGCCACGACCACATTATCACGGAAGGATAAAATGCCACCCTCATCTGTTGTCATATACTCATGCGCCCGCGTAGAGAACGCGTCTCCAGGCATCGAACATGTTAGACATGTAGGCTTATTCATCAAGATACTGACTGCAAAGCCGTCTGTCACAATGCGGTAGCCGAACTTCCTAGAAACTGTCTCCACTATCTTCAGATTTGCGAATCGCTCCCATATTCCTTGATGGTTTTTGGAAGCAACGTCTGCCTTGCATGAATCGAAGTGGCACTCATTGACCATATAGAAAAAGGCCATTTTCGAAATCGGAATGTGCGACAGAGTGAATCCAGATTTGTAAGGCAACAACAAGAATGTGCGAAGTCTATCGTTCTCAGATGCGATGGTCTCCGACAATATCTTGTGGTACAGAGGAAGGGTCATGTGAGCCCGAGAAGCAAAAGTCTTTCCGGATGGTAAAGGGAGAACCCCCCTGAGACAGAAGGCCACTTCGCGTGCAGAGAAGCGTTTCGCGTTATCTTCGTCCACCCTAAGGTTCTTGGAGGAGAGCCAAGCTTCGCTCAACTTTTCAAGCCTCGCTTGAAGTTTAGTCAACCTAACTCGCAAAGGGGATCCTTCTGGTTCCTTCCTACCGACCCTCTTCTTCGCAAGAGCAACAGCGCTCTTTGCCGAGCGAAGTCGAGCTGTTGGGAGCTTGGTTGGCAGCTTGGTTGTATGAGGGCTCATCTTGAAGATGACGTCGAGATTCTTTGTAGGGCACTTGATCACTGCAGCCACGATGTCCGACCGCAGGCGCTTGGCAATCTTTGGGTACTTCCACTTCAAGTACGTCGTTATTCGCCGCTCAAGGTTGGTCCAGAGGTGGTTAGAGGCCATGGTGGCCATGAGAATAGACAGGTCTGCAACGATCTGGTTATTCACTCTCCCCCGAATGTCAACTTTGGATTGCCCCTGCTCTCTTAACAGGTCGAACAGAAGCCGACTATTCTCGAAGTCTTCGCCAAGAGTCGATCCCATACATTTGTTGGTACTGACTGCAAGAAGGCACCGGTAGAAGAAGTTGAGATTTACAGGAGGGACAGCTATACCATTCTCAAAAAGACGAGCAATGTGGAAATTTGCGAAAATATAACCCTCTCCAAGCAACTTGTTCATGTCCAGTACCAGTGTGTCTATCTTTCTACGGAGCCAATCATGGGGAATAAAGGTACTCAATTTCATCTTGACCACACAAATCGCTCGCCCAGGTGCACACTCCTCGTCTTCCTCCCCATCATAATCGACAAGTTCTGCAACGTCATCATGTTGGTCAGCCTCATGTACCAACGATGATGACTCGCGGACCTCATTCTCCATTACAAATTGTACCCCGAAAACGTTTTGATGTAATCTGGATCTGCAGACAGGCTCTCTCGAACATTCCTAACCCAATCTCTCGTATTAATCATATATTTTGACAAGTCTTTATACCTCCACATTTCTATAACGCAACATATTTGCATGAAGTAATCGAAATTACAGGTTGACGTCAATGGACATGATACCCTGTAGTCTCTCTTCATGCTTCCAAATATTTGTTCAATCGCATTAGCTCTTGGGCAATAAGGAGGTGTGTACAAAAGCTTCCACCCTTTGCATTCAGATATATCCTTTATTTGATACCGATTTTCCCAAAATTATTTGAGAACAACTGTATACAATTGCACGACCAGCACCAGCGCATCAGCATTGTTTCGAACAAATTCCCCCAGCTCTTCGCGCAGCTTGGCTCCCCCATTGTGAACCTCTGTCGCCAGCACGCACACCGATACACGTTGGCATATGTCCTTGCCACGGACACCTCGGGCTAATAACATCCAGGTGAGGTTCTTTTCATACAAACTAAACCCTAAAGCCTAAACCCTAAACCCTGTATTACTACTTTCGTGTAGGAGGAAGTAGAAGGTTGACCTTCAAGCCATGCCAAATGTCACCAACTCCCATGTGACACCCGGAGCCAAGAAATTTGTGTGGACGATGCAGTTGCATGCCAGCATGGTGATGTAGTTCTCGTAGGTGTCCCAGCAGGTGTGCTTCTCCCGGTACCAGACGGCATAGTCGAGCACTGACCGCTGGTGCCGAGTACCAATCTCGTCTACGCATGCCATGACATCCTTGGCACCTTGGATCACAGCATTGACCTTCTGGGCAGTGGTCATATTGAAGGTAGGAACACCGTTGTCATCCACCGTGAGAGAACCGAAGTCAGCTGCTTCGCGGCACTTGTAAGCAAAGAAGAGAAGCAGAAAGGACGACAAACCCTTTCTGCTCCACCTCGTAACAGTGAATGTGTAAGCGGCACCGAAGAGGGTGAACTCCATGGTGGCCTCATGGGTATTCCTTATTGTCAAGCTGACGTTGACTGAAGTGCCCATGATGCGGCTTTTGAATGTCGTAGTACTAAGGCTTGCATCCATTTCTTCAACTGCATACATATTGAAGTTATCCAATGCCCTTTAATTCTTGATATGCTTTATATGGGATAGAGTGTAGCTAAGAAAAACAGTGCTCAAGCTACGGTATATCGACGGAACAGTAAAAATGAAACGTCTAGTGTACGGCCACAAATGTGGCCTAATACTATCACTATACTATCGACTTAACCCCACTGTCTGGTCTCACGGCCCTACAGATCTTGAGCTTAAATAGTCCCTGCTTCCAGCAACATTTAAATAGGGTTTCCAGAGTTGTAATCCCAATGAAATCAGTAAGCGGCAACTACTTTCGAGTCGGAGCACTCCTTCGCGTTTGCCATGCTCATAATTGTTTAGGGTTTTATATTGTACATTTCAAAACACGATCTTCAGACATGGATTACTTACCTTACCAGAATCCCACGTACACTGTAGGGTCCATTGTAACCATAGACAACCCAACAACGCACAACGACTTGGATAAGACAACAAGTATCGTGGGGCTAGTATACGAGGCTTACATTCACAAGGGATTTCCGATGTATGGTGTGCTGATGAGAAAGAACCATGCGTGCTATGACATGAAAAACTTCAAGCAATCAACCTCATGCTTGTCAAGTGATATATGTTGCCAACACTTGGATGAGAACCGTATCACAACACTTGATGTCAACAACAGTCATCACTTTCGGGCAAAGCATGATCAGCATGCATGTAGGGCATGAACAATGTGTCGGGATCGAGACTTTGGCCTCCCATTCAAACTTGAAGGCTGAGAATAGCTTGGATATAATATTGTCGATTGCTGCGGACATCATACTGCGCAGGCAAGGACATGCACCCTGATAGCTTGCTTGCAGGTCCCCAACCCCATCAAGTCGATCGCCTTCCAATCTCGCGAGACTCACCTCCTTTCACGATGATTATCATCGACGCTTTGATCCTCGAATTCGTCGTGAATGAGAATCTGCGAAGCAAGGGGGGGTCACAACTTTGAGAGGCCATAACTTTCTTTGTTGGTGTCAGAACTGAAAGTTTAAAGAAGCGTTTCCCATGCAAACTCACCTATTGAAAGCGTTTCCATGATCTCCGGTCTCAGAATCGCGAGTGAACTGTGCGAAACTCGCAAGCCAAGTCGTAGGTCTGCTCTCGAAGCTTCTCAGGAATATGTTGGCTTCTGCTGTCCTTAGAGGAGGCGTCGTCAGTCGAATGTCTCATCTCGAGTGTAGGGAATCCGGATCCGCAGGTCCGCCCCAAAAAACGAAGGGGAGCTGGAGTTGGAGGCGCAGGTTCGAATCACACGAGGAGCATCTTTCTGGGCGAGTGGGTGGTGGTTTCCACGGCGCACGTGAGTAGTTGGCTGCATGCATGTTGCAACCTTTCGAACCTGCTGCTACTGTTTTCAGTCTTTATCGAACCCGAGCTCATCTTTGCCAACCCTTCAGGTACAACAACACCATGCCACGTGTGGTGAGTCGCGTCTACATGCATATAAAAAAACAGGCATCTAACCTTCAATACGACTTGCCACCATGTTTACTGGTACCTGCTCCTCATGTCCTTGTTACAGTCACTGCCGGTGCACGTATGCTCCACCTTTCCAGGACGGGGCTTCAGAGGTAGCACTCAACATACCGGGCAAGGTCATGCATATGCGAGCCCTGTGCAGTGGCTTAGCGTCCATTCGCCCGAGCCTACTCTATGTCAAGAATGCACTGGAAGATCATGACATGGATTGGACAATTTTTCAAGACACCGTAGCACGAGAGCTCACTATGGCATCCATGTTCCTGGGCGGCATTTTGGACGGCTGCGTGATCGCAGAGATGCAGCAATCCAGAGACAAAGGGGGGCCTGCAGCTCCCACGAGATCTGTGTCCTTTCAGGGAACCATGTTCCAGGATGCAACGCTTCGCAACATACAGGCAGGGGTCAACGGATTGCGTTCGTTTTACTTTGAAGAGCAGAGTGTGCAGGCAAGCTTATGGACTGTCATAAATTTTTGGAAACACTACTTTCCTTACCAACCGCTACCAACAGAGTTCTCGCGAGGCAGGCTACACACTCTACTCGACTTCCAGCTTGTCCTCGGCAGTGACCATGCAGCACTTGACCCAGGTATACCTGAGTCCAAGGACAGCCTCAATAGCAAGCCACTCAGCGGTCCTGTGGTGCACGACCTCCTAATCCCTGCGTTCAACGCTGCGTGCGGCATTACTGCTCGCCTTGTGGAGATTTATGCAGTTTCTGGAAATCATAGCGTGGCTCCTATCGACATGTGAGTACATGGCCAGGTGGTGTGATTTTGCCTCTTTGATATCTTTGTGGTTGAATGGGCGTTCCTTCCTCCAGGCCGATTTTGACTGGTTGCGAAACATGGTCTGGAGCGGGTTTGTGATTCCTCGGTGCTGATATCTCAAGCTAGCGAGTCGTTCCAGAGGCTCTAAATTCTGAGTAGAATTTTTTAAAAAATCGGCCTGGAGGAAGGAACGCCCATTCAACCACAAAGATATAAAAGAGGCAAAATCACACCACCTGACCATGTACTCACATGTCGATAGGAGCCACGCTATGATTTCCAGAAACTGCATAAATCTCCACAAGGCGAGCAGTAATGCCGCACGCAGCGTTGAATGCAGGGATTAGGAGGTCGTGCACCACAGGACCGCTGAGTGGCTTGCTATTGAGGCTGTCCTTGGACTCAGGTATACCTGGGTCACCGCCGAGGACGAGCTGGAAGTCGCGTAGAGTGTGTAGCCTGCCTCGCGAGAACTCTGTTGGTAGAAGTTGGTAAGGAAAGTAGTGTTTCCAAAAATTTATGACAGTCCATAAGCTTGCCTGCACACTCTGCTCTTCAAAAGCAAACGAACGTAAGCCGTTGACCTCGGCCTGTATGTCGCGAAGCTTTGCATCCTTGAACGTGGTTCCCTGAAAGGATACAAATCTCGTGGGAGCTGGAGGAAACCCGTTGTCTCTGGATGGCAGCACTGCGATCACGCAGCCGTCCAACACGCCGCCCAGGAACATGGATGCCATAGTGAGCTCGCGTGCTACGGTGTCTTGCACAATTGTCCAATCCATGTCATGATCTTCTAGTGCATTCTTGACATAGAGTAGGCTCTCGCGAATTGACGCTAAGCCACTGCACAGGGCTCGCATATGCATGACCTTGCCCGGTAGGTTGAGTGCTAACTCTGAAGCCCCGGCCTGGAAAGGTGGAGCATACGTGCATATGAATGGCGTGGCTGCCACGAAGCATCTACAATGACAGTGGTTGTAACAAGGACAGGAGGAGCAGTTACCTGGAAACATGGCGGCAAGTCTTAATGATAGATATACTGCATGTTTTTATATGCATGTAGACTCGACTCACCACACGTGGGTGGCATGGTGTTGTTGTACCTGAAGGGTTGACCGTTGAATTTAAGCTACCCGTATACCCTCGAACCTATGAATTTCTTATTACACATCCGGGCATATTGTACGTCACTCTGTTGTTGTCCTGCGTTGGGAAAATGAACAATAATATGCTGACCTCAATAAGATGCATATCGATAACCTGTTCAAGGTGTGCGACAATCTTTACCTATCAGGGCAAGAAGCAGCTCTCAACCACCAACTTTGTAAAACGTTGCAATTCAAGCTTGTTGTGAACTGCACAAACCACACACCGTACATAAAACCAAGGAACCCCAACACAACATGCATTAAGGTTGCTGTTGAAGACAACTGCAGGCAAAAAGAGGTCACGAAACTCACATCCCATCTACCATATATTGTTGATGTTATGCATGGAGTGTTAAGTCAAAACAATGCCGTGCTTGTGCATTGTCGGTTGGGAAGACAACGGTCTGCAACATTTGTTGCTGCTTATCTGATGTGGGAAAGATGCATAACGATGACAGATGCGATCAAGCACATTCAAAGGTTAAACCCCGCCGCATTCCAACCAGAAGCCAACTTTCAACGGTCCCTAGAAATGTTTGAAGTTCACCTGAGGGGCACGGTCATCCATGGCGGTGCATCCTTGTCCCAACCACCATGAACAAGATCAGCGTGACCATCTCTGATCTGTATGCAAAAAAGAGCACACAACTTATGGGGGCTTCACGATGCGAAGGCAGAGCACACACAATAGCCCAAGGCTGCAATTTACACACAAAAGTATGCAAATCCCTGCATCCATGTGTAATGCATGCCATACACCAGAGTGTGAAAGAGGGGCTGCATGCCATGCACCAGAGTGTGAAGAGGGTTGCATGCCATACACCAGAGTGTGAAAGAGGGGCTGCATGCCATGCACCAGAGTGTGAAAGAGGGGGATGCATGCCATGGTACCGTTGCTTGTAGGTACCGTTGCTGTCAGATTGCATTGATCCCTTGCATGCCTGGAATCAGCAGAATGCACGATCCCATCCGATGCACCTTGGTTGGCTGAGCACCAGAACCGACTGCTGCATCACAAGACAAGTGCATGCAACATGTGATCACCGTTTTCGCCTACTTTACCGTATGTTTCCGGGTTTTGAGTGATCGATCCCCCAAGAGTATCGACATCGTTCCACCGTTTGATATAAGTTAAGTGTAGTCTGCTTGCTACGGGGACGATGAGGGTCACTTCGCTTCACCGCCCAAGTGTTACAGTGAGTGTTGTCCCCTCACGGGATCAGATTGAGCCGCAATCCCATTCATGTCATGAGACAGCATAACCAGAGTGCATCTCTTGCACATAATGCACCGGTCACCAGCTGCCAACTTGGAGGCATGACGTGTTGCAGCAGGAAAATTTGCCTGCATAAGGATTGATGAGTTGAGACAGTTATAATGAAAAAATAACGCTTTGAATACATGAGTCACATGACAGGCACATGCAGGTGTTGTCATTCATCTTTCTTGCTTGATCATGATCCCAAGTCGTGCGACTGGTGTGACATCGATGCGAGCAAATGGGAGCTGATTGCGAATGTAGCAGCACTTCATGGTAAATTAGAGTGTCTCGTCAATGCATGGCATCATGGACAATGTTTCATCAATTCATACCGGGTCGCCATTCATGCAGCTGCATGTGGGCAAATGGCTTGTCTTTCATTCTTGTTTGATCAGTGCGGAGCAGCCCATGCTATGCATATTCATGAACATGAACATGTGGAGAAGGATGTGCTTATGGGGCTGAGCAATGTTGCAGCATTGGGGGGAAATGTTGAATGTCTCATCCTGGTACATAGACAAGGATCCCCTATGCATCCTTCTCTGTCAACCTGGGCTTTACACATTTGTGCCAATTGCGATTGCACATGCAAGGGTGGACATGCTGCATGCTCACGGTATGCATCCACATGCACATTACCTTACGGCCTGGTGTAGAAATCGAAGTAGGGACAGACCACGTATCTGGTGCTTCCCTCATGGCACGTTCCCTTGGGGGTACTTGCAGCAGCAACTCAACTCAACTAATCCCTGGTGCTCTGCTTTCTCCGCCGTACTTAAGCTTCCTTTTGACTCCCGCATGACACACTGCATAGAAAGCCCGCGTTTCGCAAACAGCCTCCCCCTTCAGAAATTCAACTGGGTTTTTTCAGATGCGTTGATTTTTTTTATCTTTGTATAATGAAATGTTTGAGTTTCTTTCAAAAAACCCAGAAACAGAACGTAAAGAACGTGATAATAGAATTAGCCAACAATTTGAACAAATTGCAAGAGCTAGGAGACAAAGGAAGGCAACTCAAACTGGAACAGAAACAAAACGTATAGATGATGCATTAGCTAACGCAAATCAAACTGGTGGTGCGAACAAAAAGTCATATCAAAAAGTAGGAGGTAGTACTGAGTCGAAAAAAAAAGGTCGTGGCAAAGCATCTAAAGTAGGTGGATTCTCTGCACGATTCGCCTGAGCACCGGCAGCAGCGAGTCTTGCAGGTCCGTCTTCGCCCATCGGCGGTCCCGTTCGTACACATAGTCTGCTGGTAGCAGGCGTGGTCCATGATTATGTTCATGTACTGCGTGTGCGCGGGGTTGAAGTGCGACCGACAGCTGCAGCAGCTTGACCTGCAGTCTGGATGATTGATTATAAGGTGTGTCCCACTTTATTTGAGAACAACTGTAAAGCCCAACAATTCTGATGAAATCATATCATCATACAACTGCCACCAACGTACACAATCACCGTTCAGAAGACAGACGACGACATTAGTAGTCCGATATCATGTTTCATTTGCAGTATTCGAACTGTGGAAGAGTCCTTGTTGGCATGTCAGGGGGGAACAATATCAGAGGCTATCGATGACTTTAGACATCGGGTTACAATGTGGCTGGCACATCCTGTGAATCATGGATTCTCTACCTGGCCACCGCCTCTCACAGACATCTTTGTAGATCATGGCGCCTGCTTGAAACCTTGCGGGTTTCTTTTGTAGACGCTCCCTAACACGATCCGGTGTCCTGTAGCGTTTGCATCGTTTGTACGGCGGCTCTCAGCAATAGTTTCAACTTTTCGTTCGCATATATTAGCCTTTTGCGTAGGCGCTACAACTCAATTCCCCTGCCCCCTCCGTGTATCCCGCGATTCCTCTTTCATGCTCAAGAAGTCTGCTTGAGACGACACCTCGGAAACGCCCAAGTGTTCCAGTGATAAGCTCAAGCGTTACAGTGCACTCCGATGACTTTCAGTGAGAAAGAAGCCCAAGCGTTCCAGCGAGAAAGAAGCCCAAGCGTTACAGTGATAATAAGCCCAAGTGTTACAGTGAATATTTTACAAACAACATACACATTGACAGTTAGTTACACAGTAGTGTGGTGTCTAATGCTTGATGTGAACTGTGGGCTCCCCTCCGGACGCCCACCCGCTCGGTTCCTCGCGGACTCCTTTGTGTGGGCTCCCCTCCGGCGGTCGCCCCCGGTGGGGGAAGAGGTGAAAGGGGCTCCGCCGCTTGTTGACTCTACTCTGTTTGTGACATCATCCCCCCAACGGCATCCCATCTGTTCACTTACCGTCTGAGACACATGTCTATGTATGTATACATGTCTGAGTGTACCTGTGTTATTGTTACCGTTGTTGAATTTCGTCATCCGTTTTTCCATGCTAAAAAAAAAATTGACGCATTTTTCGTTCCTTTGAAAACAACAACAACAACAACAACAACTGATAAACCCCAATATCTCCTTTTTTGAAATCTTTCCCGTCATGTCTACCACCAATATGTCTATGTCTGCACAGATGACCCTGTTCGTAGATACTACCCGTATCTTCGACGTGGTCCAGAAGAAGGACCTAAAGAAGCTTTCTCAAAGCCCCACCGTCCCTCAATTGAAGGGCATCTGCGCCGCGATAATTTCAATGACCCGCGTTCCTGCGTGCCTCGCCGACTCTGTCGGCGCAATGAAGATGGCGCACGAGAGGTTTATCGTAGATCCTCCCATCAAAGGGGAGAAGGCGCCTCTCCAGGCCATGCTTCTCCCTATTGCCGTCGCTGCTGCGGATGCCAATTCTGCTACTTCCTCCGTGCTTGCCCTCGCCAATGCCGTCTCCCTCCCAGAGGACGACGTTTGCATGTCTGATGAGGGTTCCGGAGGGAATAAGCGCCCCCGCGCCAATGCTTCACGCTCTGCTTCTGCTGTTCCTGATGCTGTTCCTACTGCTGTTCCTGCTGCTGCTCCTGCTGCTGCTCCTGCTGCTGTTCCTGCTGCTGCTCCTGCTGCTGCTCCTGCTGCTGCTCCTGCTCATTCTGCTGCTCCTGCTGCTGCTCCTGCTCATTCTGCTGCTCCTGCTGGCTCGTTCTCAACGTGCTCCCTGTCCTCCTCCTTGGCCTCCAGTCGTGTTGGTCGCGGGTCCGTTCTTAAGAACGAGCTTCCTGTTGGCTCCAAACACGGTGAGTTGACCATCGTGGGGTACTCCCCCACCCTGGGATGCAGTGCCGTCACCATTCACGGCAACCCGTGCAGTAGAAAACAGGTGCTCTTGAGCAACCCCAATGGACCCCCATTCACAACAGGAAAGTGCGCGCACCTAGCGTGCATGAACCAGACTCCCTCCAAGAGAGAGTCTTTCCTCGCCAAGAAGCTCGCTGCTATCGAGCTCTCAATTGAGCTTCGCTCCCTGTCCCTCAGCCAGCAGCTTTAGTTATATACTCAGTAATTTAGATACTCAGTTAGTAAAACCTCTTTTTTTGATACATTTCTTAGAGACGAGACGGTCATGCCAAATGTACTGTACCCCATGGTCCCCCTGTGAATTTCCCCCTCCGTTTGCGTGTGTGTTCCATGCGTGCGTGCGTGTCTCTTGTTCTCCTGACGGCGGCGTCTTGCTCCCTCCTCCCCTGCACAGACAACCAACCAACCAACCTCCCTGCCTGCATCTATCATCCGCGGCGTCGCGTGTGTGTGTGTGTGTGTGTGTGTGTAAATCAGTAGTGTGTCTGCTGGTTGATGTGACCTGTGGGCTCCCCTCCGGTCGCTCACCCGCTCGGTTCCTCGCGGACTCCTTTGTGGGGGCTCCCCTCCGGTCGCCCCCGGTCGCTCCGCTGTGGGGAGGTGAAAGGGGCTCCGCCACTTGTTTAATGTGGTACGGTGGTTCTCATCCAAGTGTTGGCGACATATATCACTTGACAAGCAGTTTTGAGGTTGGTTGCTTGAGGATGAGAACAACCGTGATGTAGAATGATAGTTTTTCCTGAATTTTGTTACTTTCGTTATTTTTTGATGGGGAGGGCCATAGCGGCACCTGTGCCGACACAGGTGCCGCCGTGATGAGAGTGGTCGGTCGCTCTGTGATGTGAGTCGACACAGGTGCCGCCTGATGCGAGAGGTCGGTCGCTCTGTGACTCGACTATACACAGGTGCCGCCTGATGAGAGTGGTCGGTCGCTCTGTGATGTGACTCGACTCGACATGTGCCACCGTGATGAGAGAGGTCGGTCGCTCTGTGATGTGACTCGACACAAGTTCCGCCTGATGAGAGTGGTCGGTCGCTCTATGACTCGACTCGACAGGTGCCGCCTGATGAGAGTGGTCGGTCGCTCTGTGAGTCGACACAGGTTCCGTCGTATGCGAGAGGTCGGTCGCTCTGTGATGTGACTCGACACAAGTTCCTCCTGATGATAGTGGTCGGTCGCTCTATGACTCGACACAGGTGCCGCCTGATGCGAGGTTATTTTACGGCTGCATGGCACTGGATACACCACGTACGTGGACTGAGGAACTGCAAGACTAGCTGGCATGTGGGCAAGACAAGATGCACGCTTTTGTGGGTGCTGTTACACAAATCTGATGGCGGACCACAAGTCTGGCACCTTTCAAGTGTCGCTCACTCGCTCAAAGCACACTACGTTTACAGTGAGAAAGCCGTGATGCCGTTGCTAGCAGAGAAGGCCTGCTGCTTCTGGTTGTGGAGCCACAGGATGTCGACGCCACCGACAGCCAGCACGTAGCTTTCAATCCACACGATGAGGAACTCATTGTTGTAGACTGGGACGTTCACATCCTCTCCGGTGCGCAATGAGACGTTGACAGGCATCGGCAGCGGGTTGCCGTTCTCATCTGTGGTATAGATCTTCGCAACGTTGTTGTCGATCGCCTCCACTCGGACCTGGAGCTGATTGGTGATGTTGAAGCCGTTGACGGTGGCATTCTTGTACGAGAAGCACCCCTTGGCTGTCATTTCTGCACAGCATAACGTAGTCATGTCAGTGTTGTGCATTAGTACTAGAAAAGTTCACAGCCAACAGTAACACACACTACTGCACTTTTCCGTCGCTTTTATCTTGTGGAGACAGATGGACGAGACAATGAGGATGCGCTTGCCGCCGTGGTGTCTTGTGGAGACAGATGGACGAGACAATGAGGATGCGCTTGCCGCCGTGGTGTCTTTTGGAGACAGATGGACGAGACAATGAGGATGCGCTTGCCGCCGCGGTGTCTTTTGGAGACAGATGGACGAGACAATGAGGATGCGCTTGCCGCCGCGGTGTCTTTTGGAGACAGATGGACGATACAATGAGGATGCGCTTGCCGCCGCGGTGTTTTTTGGAGACAGATGGACGAGACAATGAGGATGCGCGAGCCTCCGTGGTGTCTTTTGGAGACAGATGGACGAGAAGGAGGATGCGCAAGCCGCCGTTTGCATGTGGAGTCAGATGGACAACAATGAGGATGCGCAAGCCGCCGTTTGCATGTGGAGTCAGATGGACTAGAAAATGAGGATGCGCTTGCCGCCGCGGTGTCTTTTGGAGACAGATGGACGAGACAATGAGGATGCGCAAGCCTCCGTGGTGTCTTTTGGAGACAGATGGACGAGAAGGAGCATGCGCAAGCCGCCGTTTGCATGTGGAGTCAGATGGACGACAATGAGGATGCGCAAGCCGCCGTTTGCATGTGGAGTCAGATGTTTTTCGATCGTCGTCGACAGTGTTCCTCCGTTTGCGTGTGTTTGTACGTACGTGTGTGTTGCTTGCATTGATTCATTGATTCATTCATGCATGCGGTCGATGGATGCAAATGTGCGTGTGTGCATCTTATTCCTGTTCACTTGCGTGAGTCGTGAGTGCACCATCATCATGTCGTATCCGCAATCCCATGTATCCCTGTTGTGTCCCATCCCGTCCGATTCGAATCGCCTTTTTCTGAAACCCCTTGGTCTTCATCTGCCCGATGAACCATGGTTTTTTTGATTGATTCTCGCCAGTTACCTCGCAATACATATCGGACAATGCAACACTTGACTCCCTGAATATTTTCCCAAACTCGCAGTTCTCGGTGAGGAATGCTTGCACAGCATCCTGCTCAGCCAGGTACTTTCTGGTGAACTCTGACACATTCGTTGGTTCCCCCTTGACCCCGATCAAGTGCCTATTTCCGTCCAGTCGTTGCTCGAACGTCTCGTCAATGAGAAGTGGCCCTGCGAAGTCCATTGTGTTCTTCACTCCACGGGAAGACTGTATGTACCGGATCAGCCTGACAACTTCTTTTTTCTTCGCATCCAGATCTTCTTTACTCCTGGATTCTTCTTCTTTTCCGATGCACAACTGTGCGGCCTGTGTCGATAACCATAAATCGACGTCCCTGAGCATCCCTTCTAAGACATTGCTCGCCACGGTCTTGACCCACCCATCCTCCACACTGACCCACCTGCACGTGTCCTCATCGAATATGTAGTAGTCTCTGCATCTCTTCCCTGTCTTCTTCAACGTCCCTTTCATAAGATAGTGCATAATCTCCCCCAATCCTCTGTCTCCCTTGTCCCAATTGTCCCGTACTATTTGTGGAATCGAATATGCTCGGTACACAGCGTACCCGCACGGGTCGTCCTCGCCGGCCCACTTGACCACCGACTTCATTGTCATCTTCGGCCCGTCATAATCGGGCCTTCCCACCATGTCCCATATCTTCTCTGCGTCTTCCTCATCGTATCTTGGCGACAACTTGGACATTTGTTTCCATAGCGCCTTGTACGCCTCTCCGTACTCGTTCTTCAATGCCGTCGCCACTCCTCGCCATGTGTCTCTGGAATCCCACCTGCTTTTTTCTAGGAGCAGTAGAATCTTCTCTACATGCGTGCTCTCCATGAAGCTTGTCGGCATCATTATCTCCTGCTCCACCTCCGTTGTTGTTGTGTTTTCCGTCAGTTCCATGTATTCTACAGTCAGTTCTTCAGTTCAGTCAGTCAGTATCATCAGTCCTCAGTCAGTCTTCCATCAGTCAGTCAGTCAGTCAGTCATAGTCAGTCATCAGTCAGTCAGTCAGTCAGTCAGTCAGTCAGTCAGTCAGTCAGTCAGTCAGTCAGTCAGTCAGTCAGTCAGTCAGTCAGTCAGTCAGTCAGTCAGTCAGTCAGTCAGTCAGTCAGTCAGTCAGTCAGTCAGTCAGTCAGTCAGTCAGTCAGTCAGTCAGTCAGTCAGTCAGTCAGTCAGTCAGTCAGTCAGTCAGTCAGTCAGTCAGTCAGTCAGTCAGTCAGTCAGTCAGTCAGTCAGTCAGTCAGTCAGTCAGTCAGTCAGTCAGTCAGTCAGTCAGTCAGTCAGTCAGTCAGTCAGTCAGTCAGTCAGTCAGTCAGTCAGTCAGTCAGTCAGTCAGTCAGTCAGTCAGTCAGTCAGTCAGTCAGTCAGTCAGTCAGTCAGTCAGTCAGTCAGTCAGTCAGTCAGTCAGTCAGTCAGTCAGTCAGTCAGTCAGTCAGTCAGTCAGTCAGTCAGTCAGTCAGTCAGTCAGTCAGTCAGTCAGTCAGTCAGTCAGTCAGTCAGTCAGTCAGTCAGTCAGTCAGTCAGTCAGTCAGTCAGTCAGTCAGTCAGTCAGTCAGTCAGTCAGTCAGTCAGTCAGTCAGTCAGTCAGTCAGTCAGTCAGTCAGTCAGTCAGTCAGTCAGTCAGTCAGTCAGTCAGTCAGTCAGTCAGTCAGTCAGTCAGTCAGTCAGTCAGTCAGTCAGTCAGTCAGTCAGTCAGTCAGTCAGTCAGTCAGTCAGTCAGTCAGTCAGTCAGTC
>CM039462.1:71461132-71473632 GCA_022414725.1 Microglena sp. YARC
CGTATTTAATGTGTTTTGTGCATTTTGATAAACATTTTTAGTGATAGCTTCCTCACTGTAACATTATTATTGACATTAGTCTCCGTGATACCCCCCCTCAATTACTGTTCTCCGTACAAGTTTATTTTCGGTGCGAGTCCGCAACTCAATTCCCCTGCCCCACTCCGTGGGGCCCGCGATTACCCTATCGATATACGAGATCTATTGTCTAGCAGACCTCTGCTTGACATGTGATCACCGTTTGCGATTACTTTACCGGGTTTTCCGTCATCTGTGAGTGATATCCTACAGTATCGAGGTATTGACACAGGTGCCGCCGTGATGCGAGAGGTCGCCGTGTGATGTAACTCGACTCGACAGGTGCCGCCATGATGCGAAAGTCGCTCTGTGACTCGACTCGACAGGTGCCGCCGCCTGATGCGAGAGGTCGCCATGTGATGTGACTCGACACAGGTGCCGCCGCCTGATGCGAGAGGTCGCCATGTGATGTGACTCGACACAGGTGCCGCCGCCTGATGCGAGAGGTCGGTCGCTCTCTGACTCGACACAGGTGCCGCCGCCTGATGCGAGAGGTCGGTCGCTCTGTGACTCGACACAGGTGCCGCCGTGTGTCCCGCGATTCCTCTTTCATACTCCCGACATAGTTGTCAAGCAGAAGTCTGCTTGAGACGACACATCGGAAACGCCCAAGCGTTCCAGTGAGAAAGAAGCTCAAGCTTTACAGTGATAATAAACCCAAGTGTTACAGTGAATCTTTTACAAACAACATACACATTGTGTAAGACTTGACAGTTAGTTACACAGTAGTGTGTCTAATGCTTGATGTGAACTGTGGGCTCCCCTCCGGTCGCCCACCCGCTCGGTTCCTCGCGGACTCCTTTGTGGGGGCTCCCCTCCGGTCGCCCCCGGTCGCTCCGCTGGGGGGAAGAGGTGAAAGGGGCTCCGCCGCTTGTTGAATACAATCCGTTGTTTGCCGATGGACTATGGCTGTACATGGACAGCTCGTGACCCGAAAGGGCAGCGGCGGCGTGAGGGTCCGTGCGCAGAAGACGAAGTTTCAAGAGCTCCAGCATCCGTGGAGGTACTTGCATCTCTTCTGTGCCCTGAGCTGCAGCGCCCCTTTCGTGGCGTGCCGTTGCACCCCGATCTTCTGAAGATCGAGTTGATAGATGAGACACTTGCTATCTGCTATGGGGTTTGTGTCCCCATTCGACACTAAGACAGTAATACCGAACCTGATGACGGTGTTCGAAGCAAAGCTCAAGGGAACACAGATGTTCCGAGAATACACAAACACCGCTCTGCTGTTCACGAGGAATGTCTGAATAGCCGAGCGGTGTTTGTGTATTCTCGGAACATCTGTGTTCCCTTGAGCTTTGCTTCGAACACCGTCATCAGGTTCGGTATTACTGTCTTAGTGTCGAATGGGGACACAAACCCCATAGCAGATAGCAAGTGTCTCATCTATCAACTCGATCTTCAGAAGATCGGGGTGCAACGGCACGCCACGAAAGGGGCGCTGCAGCTCAGGGCACAGAAGAGATGCAAGTACCTCCACGGAACGTGGGGTATTGCGCCTCAAGACGTTCGCTCCTTCTCTTGCTCAACAACGGCAAAGATGGGGGGGGGGTCTGGCGGCACGTCCTCGGTGCCGCAATCAATGCTGTCAACGCCACCTGTCCACACGTACTGGAAGACGACATCGGCCATCTCCCGAAAGACGGCACCTGAATCACCCGCGTCAAGTTGGTAGTACTCGTATCCAACGTCGAGACGGGGCTTGACTCGAGGGTAATCTCCGCGAAGGTACCGGAGCAGGGCAGTCTCAGCCTCCACACAAGCACGCGGATTAAGTACGTGGATTGCGAATATCATCTTTGAGTTCTTCGGGTACTGAGAAAGTCGCTGACCAAAGGGCTTCGACGTCCTGCCCACCTTGACAACGATCTCATCCTTCTGAATGAACTTGTGCTCAACCAACGCGTACACGACATTGGTTGTAATGTGCGCCATGATCGCTGTCGAGCTGCTCATATGCTATCCAATGCTCGCGTTTACACCATTATTATAGGCATGACGGCTCGTCGTCGTCAGGCTCGAAGACGTACGCGACAGGAGACGCGACGTCAACCAGGTGGCTGTACATGGACAGCTCGTGGCCAGAAAGGGCAGCGGCGGCGTGCGCGTTTAGCGGCGTGAGGTCAGTGCGCAGAAGACGAAGTTTCACGAGCTCGAGCATACGGCAGACACTCTCCGGGCACAGGCGGTAGTTTCTCTCCTCCTGAGTTCTCTTGCCCTTGACCTGCACCCGCTTCGTCACGCTCACCATATCCAGACCCACGGCGTTCAAGATCATCTTAACCGCCTTGGACACCTTGCGCACGTCCCAACCGTCGCGAACACCACACGATGCCTGGCTGAACAGCCGAGCGGTGTTTGCATAGTCGCTGAACATCTGTGTTTCCTTCAGTTTGGTGTCGAATGCCGTCATCAGGTTCGAGATGACGGTCGTAGTGTCGAACGGGGACGAAAACCCCAGAGCAGCGAGTGTCTCCTCAATCAACACGATCTTCAGCAAACCTGAGTGCTCAGTCGTGTGCACGTCGGCGCCGCGCACCGGGCGCAGGATCGGGCACAGCAGGCGCGATAGGAGCCGCGCCTTCGGAGAACCGACAGCACCAGGCTTGTTCTCCAGCAGGAACGCCTCGTCGACGCGGTCGATGCCCCATGCAGAGCAGTAGCGGCTCAGGTACAGAATGAACTTGTCGTCCTCGCTCGCGTCGTTGGCCATCACCCGCTGCTCGATAGCATCCATGAGATCCTTGCGCCGCATGGCACTGGGCACATCGCTGAGGATGTCGGTGCCGGCGACGGCAACAGGGGCAGCGACAGGGACAGGGGCAGCGACAGGGACAGTGTCAGGGGCAGCGACGGCGACAGGGGCAGCGACGGCGACAGGGACAGCTCCGGTGAGCGCATCCAGCTGCTCCTGAGCCTTGAGGACGCGCAACAGGAACTCGCTCGTCGCCTCCACGTCGCCCTCAGCCGGCGCGTGCACGCGGGCGGCACTGACCGCAGCGTAGCTGGTGCCGAGGTCCACTTGGTGACCTGCATGCTCCAGAAGGTTGGCGAAGCAGGACACGTAGTCGAAGCTGGCGTTGTATATCTCAGCTAGAAAGTAGCTTTTGACAGTCATCTTCAGTGTCGGTGGAGCCACGGTCGCAAACAACGGGGCGAGAGCGCCACCCGAGAGCTCTTGCAGTGTGTGGTCGTCTCCACCGTCAATCGCGGGTACGTGCATGACCTCTAAGCAGGTTGCAAAACCTTCCATCCACACGCGTCAGTTGCTAAGCAGTGGTGGGTAAAGTCATACTTAATTATATAGCAAAGAGTGTTTTAGAATTGTGACTTTACCCGCCACCTCTTTATCACGGGGTACGTGCTTGACCTCTAAGCAGGTTGCGAAACCTTCCATCCACCTGCGTCAGTTTTAAAGCAGTGGTGGGTAAAGTCATACTTAATTATATAGCAAAGAGTGTTTTAGAATTGTGACTTTACCCGCCACCTCTTTATCACGGGGTACGTGCTTGGCCTCTAAGCAGGTTGCGAAACCTTCCATCCACCTGCGTCAGTTTTAAAGCAGTGGTGGGTAAAGTCATACTTAATTATATAGCAAAGAGTGTTTTAGAATTGTGACTTTACCCGCCACCTCTCTATCTCACCTGAGCCACTGGTAGAGGTCGACGTGCGTCAAGTGTTGTCGGGTTGCATCGCGTGCCACTCGCATGTTCTTGGCTACGAGCGTCCTGACGTCTGTGTCGACCAGGTGACGCACTCGTCCGGTCATCTGCAACTCACCCATCGGCGCCGCGGACCCGGGCACAGGTATAGTACATCCTGTCAAAGTGCTGAGTGCTGAAATCGATCCCCGCCGATATGGTCGGCGTGTACACGACGATCCGTTTGCTGCTC
Organism: Microglena sp. YARC; assembly: GCA_022414725.1. Classification (NCBI taxonomy): domain Eukaryota; kingdom Viridiplantae; phylum Chlorophyta; class Chlorophyceae; order Chlamydomonadales; family Chlamydomonadaceae; genus Microglena; species Microglena sp. YARC. Next base: position 71,465,105 of record CM039462.1, read on the forward strand.
CAGAGTGCGTCTACGTCTATGAGCTTTGCCTTGACTGCATCGGCTGTCTTGACGTGTGCAGCAGGCAGAGTCTGGCCGCGTCTTCGGGTCGTCGAATGTGTCAAGTGCGGCCTTGTGAACCTGCATGGCACGCTCCTGGCTGAGCGAGACGACGACGACGTTCCTGCCTGCGATGATGTCGTCTCTGATCTGCGCGCTCCATGTCGCCTCGTCCTTCGATATGGCGAATGTGCGCGCGTTCTCTGTGCTCCGGTAGTCGTTGACGACGAGCAGGTTGCGCAAGCCGCCTGCTTGAGGAATTCTTTCGTGACGCTGCCCCATGTCGCGTCCATTGTGACGACGCCGGTTGTCGTCGCGTTGAGCGTGTTCGCAAGCCCTGCAGCTCAGCCAATGGGTGGCGACGGTTGGCGACATGAAGTGTCTCAGCAGTGACTCGACCTCGTCGAGCACAACTATGTCAAAGCCCGATGAGAGGCATCGCATGCACGTGTGCTCTGCTAGCCTGTGTAGCGACTCGATCTGGCAGATGACGCGCGGTGTCTTGTCCCTTCGCCTGAGGTCCTGTGGTGTGACGTCGGTGTCGAGGTATGATACAAATCCCTTGCGCGCCAGTTTTCTCTTGTGCTCTAGCGCGAGCGACTGCCGTATGTGACGACGAGCACGGTCTTTGTCCTCTCCCACGCGTTCTAGGAGTGCGTCTAGCATGGTGGACTTTCCTGACCCCATCGGGCTGCGCACGGAGAGCGTGTTGACGTCCTTGCGCTCCGTGTCAAGCCACACGTCTACCGCCTGCTTCATCTCTAGGCATGCGTCGATGTCTATGTACCTACTGTTGACGTGCACGGCTCCCGCGTCCCACGCGTCGCCTGCTGGTTCCGCGAGTCTTCCGATGCACGCGAGCGCGTGGTTGTCGCAGGTGGCGGAGAAGCACTTTACGAGGCAGTTTCCTGCTGTGTCTATGAAGCATCGCATGTTCTGCTCTCCGTTGTGTATGTTTCCTGTGTAGCACGGTTCACACCTGTCACTGTAGTTGAACCTGACGCCTACGGCTCGATCGAATGCGTCCTTTGCGTGTCGTCTGTCGTGGAATGCTGACGGGTGCATGTCTCGTCTGAGTAGGTCGAGCATGCGCACGATTATGTCGGCGCGTCGGACGTGCGGTTCCTTCTCTACGGCCTTTGCGATGATGGTTCCCGCCGCTCTGACTGCGTCTGCGACTGTTTGCGTGCGCGGTCGTGCCGGCCATGCGATCCCGTTCTTCTTGACGTATCTCGGTATGTGCTCTGGCACCTGTATGACTGCGGCATCCTCTGGCACGTTTGAGATGACTGTCCTGAGTGCTGTGTCTGGGTCATCCTTGTGGTGCTGCTTGAGCGGGACGAGGACCGAGTCCGCGTCCTTGTTGAACTTGCACGACCCTAGCATGCGCATCTCCCTGTCCCTTGTGTACACGCCTATGTCTACGAGCTTCCCGACTCCGTTTGGGTCTAGCTGCTGCAGTCTCATGGCGAGGTGTGCTGCGCATGTGGTGTCTGACTGGTGGTTGCTGCTGTACACGTGGAGCGGCGTTCCTTCTCTCTTCGTGTCGATGATGAGGTGCAGGCTGAGCTTCTTGGCGTTTGGGCTGACGAGCCATATGAGGTCGTTGTCGACGTCGATCTGTATTCCGTAGTCGTTGCTGAAGATCATCTTGATTGGTCCTCTGTGTGTGCGACCAGCGCGGCGACGTCTGGGAAGGGCACCTGGTCGTTCGGAAGTGGTGGACCGTCGATGTCAAGGTACGGCTTGCATGGCTTTCCGAACGGTATGATCTCGAACGCGTGTCTCGCGTGTCCCTTGAGTCTTTGCAGCGCCTTGTTTGCGTCTGTCCATTCCTTGTAGCATCCGAACTGTCTCCATCCACTGAACGGGTCCTGCAGCTGCATCTGCGCGCATGCGTGCATGATCGTCGCATCTGCCTGCATGCTCGCCTTTGCGCCTGCGCCCTGTGCCAGTTTGCTCCCAGCCCATGATGGGTGGGCATGGCGCTAAGTTGCCTTGGGTTGTTTTGTTGCGTCCGTCCGGCATCGTTGCAACCTTGTTCAGTCGGATAATCCAATTGCGTGGTTGAAATGGTGATTCGTGTGGATAATAACCTTTGGTCTGGTACAACATCTACATTTTGCTTACTCTCATCCTGTTTACACATAAACATGTCAGATCCTGCACACGAGTCCGCAGCTCAATTCCGTGCTTGACCTCCAAGCAGATTGCGAAACCTTCCATCCACCTGCGTCAGTTTTTTAGCAGTGGTCCCAAAGTCATACTTAATTATATAGCAAAGCGTGTTTTTAGAAGTGTGACTTTGGGGGTACCACTTTTACAATTTCACAATTCACCCCGTGGGTCAAGCAGACGTCTGCTTGAGACTACACGTGTTCCCCATGCGCCCCGAAGCGCGCGTGTAAGCAGGTCAGATCCTACACGTGTTTCCGCGAGTCATCAGCTGAATTCCACTGCCCCACTCCGTGGTCCCGCGATTCCCCTTTCATAATCCCGAAATAGTTGTCAAGCAGACTTCTGCTTGAGGTTTGTTTCTGTAGAGAGAGGAGAACGTTACACACACAGCAAAACAATGCTGTTACTGTAGAGAGAGAGAGGGAACGTTTACATCCATCTGGGGAGAGGGGGAACGTTACATACTCAGCAAAACAATGCCGAGACCTGTATGGATCAAAAGTTGTTTACACTCGTTTTTATTAAAACAATTGTTTAGTTGCTAATCTGTCATCGGGGTTGTAGCTCAGTGGTAGAGCGTGAGGTTAAGCCAATTTTCTTCATTCCTTGATCATGTCGCCCACTGAGCGATATATAAGATCCGGGTTCGAATCTCGGTACCTCCAGTGTTTTGCCAAAGTTCCACCTTCAGTTAATCAAGTTACCTGAGTTAATTAAGTTAACTAAGTTAGTCAATTTCCTGGCTGCGGATATCTTGACTGAAGACGCGTCCACCGCGATCCACAGCTGTCACGATCATACGACGAATTGTCACAGATCCAAGTGTTGTTCCGTCTTTTCATGTCAATGTTGATGAGATGCGGTATCCAGGACGAAAGTCTACTCGCGCACATAGTGGCCTGCTGTATGGCTTTCAACACCTTGGCATGTCCAGTTTTGGCAGGGGCTTTGATGATTTTCGTCTCCACCAAGAAAAGTGTGTTGATGGCATGTGAGAATACAAGGGCGTCCCCGTTGGCGCGCTTGAAGCAGCCGTCATCGAAGACGTACTCCACAGCGACGAGGAACAAACGTGACGATGGGATGTGTGGTGTTTTTGTTTAATTAGGTGGCGCAATGCGTTATACTCCAAGACGCGTGGATCGCCGGAAGTAGCGATGACGTCCGCAGTGCATTGAGACGGCTGAACTCGGCAGTGGAGGCGATCAATAAACTTGGATGTGTCGAGACTGTCCATGTCCAGCGCCCTTCCTATTTTTGCGGACTGGGTTTGAAATGGGCTGACAAGGTGTGTCGGCATCGCGTCGATGAAGACTCTTTTCTTCGCGCATCCGTGGATGTGGCAATGGTTCTTATGACTCCAATCTCAAAAGAAGGCTTTACATAGCCGTCTGTGTGGCGTGTGGAAAGAGAGAGAGAGAGAGAGAGAGAGAGATTCGCGTGTGTATGGCTGTAATCTGTATGGATTTTGCGTTATTTGTAGATGGAAGAAAGGAAAGGAGGGTAGTGTGCGAAGGACGCGCTAGGGAAGAGGATGAGGAGGAGAAGAAAAGAAAAATATGCAGGCTCGGGGCGAGGAGGGCCTTTTATGATGCCCGGCGATCGTACCTCCAGCAATACACAAGGATTGGGCATGCCTGGGGGGGGCTGGGCACTACCTACTACGCAAAGCGCCGGTCCCTTTAATCTGAGTGAGTGAGTGATGGACGATGAAGAGGAGTCGTCAACATGTGTTCCGCCGTTGCGTGTGTCAATGAGGGTCCTGCGTGTGCCATTCGGTGGTCGGCCTCTAGTGTCCTCCGATACATTCGACAGTGTTCCGCCGTTTGCGTGTGTACTCCGATGGACAAGTCAGATCCGACACGTGTTTCCGCGAGTCCGCATCTGAATTCCCCTGCCCCACTCCGTGGGTCCCGCGATTCCTCTTTCATGATCCCGAAATAGTTTGTTAAGCAGACGTCTGCTTGAGACAACACGTGTCCCCATGCGCCCATGAAAGACTAGTGTAAACAAGTCAGATCCGACACGTGTTCCCCATGCGCCTCTAAAGTCGGCGGAACAGTAAAATGAAACATCCAAAAAACGGTATATGGCGGTGACAAATCAATATATTGTATGAGTGGATGGTCCTATAAAATGACCCGTCCAGCAAGAAAACCTCCTTACATGACGCATTGCACATCAACAAAGACCCCGTGTTCTTTTGGGCCACGGTACTGGGGAAGAGGCGATCGCTTAAGTGCGGCTGGTCCTTCAATGGACACTCTCGAAAGTACCGACAAAAGAACGATACGGAGTCTGCAGGATGGAGAGCCGTGATCTAAAAAAGAACCACGATATTCTCGTTAACATCCTGCAATTTGTTGATTCAAAATCGTATTGGTGTTCCACTGCCCCGTGGGTTGCTACACCATTAGGTTACACCGTAAGGTGTGCCGTACACGAGGCGGTTTCATTTTAGTATTCCGTCGACTGTAACCACGAGTGTAAACAAGTCAGAGCTAGCTTCATGACCCCTTTAATCTGAGTGAGTTTAGTATGTTACGTAATTGGAAGTTGAAACGCTATCTTGCGCTTATTCTGGACAACAAGTGGAAAGCTATACTTTATAAACAATCAATCAATATGATTGACAAGTGTTTTTCTCTACTACTACCTATCTGCATCGCTACCTTCGCTTTTATTTACATAGCTCGACTGAAGATTGAGCTTGAGACTGAGTGCGCTCGAAATAAGGCAGATGCTGCTCGACTGAAGATTGAGCTTGAGACTGAGCGCGCTCGAAATAAGGCAGATGCTGCTCGACTGAAGATTGAGCTTGAGCTTGAGACTGAGCACTCTCTAAAGAAGGCAGATGCTGCTCGACTGAAGATTGAGCTTGAGACTGATCGCGCTCGAAATAAGGCAGATGCTGCTCGACTGAAGATTGAGCTTGAGCTTGAGACTGAGCACTCTCTAAAGAAGGCAGATGCTGCTCGAGTGAATAGTCTGGAGATTGAGCTTGAGACTGAGCGCGCTCGAAATAAGGCATATGTTGCTCGACTGAAGATTGAGACTGAGCGCGCAGAAGCACTTGAGAAGCAACTGAGGTACGAACTGTCAAGCATGACTGCCGAGCAACGGAATTCCCTGAACGATCATGACAGGCGTCTCAATGAGGATCTTTGCAAACAATACGGAATCCCCTTCCCCAACATTCAGGAGTCGTAGCTCGATCCCTCTGCACCGCTCCGTACAATGAACACGAAAATTTGAATTAATAATTCACGGTCTAATAAATAAAAGCAAAGGTAGCGATGCAGATAGGTAGTAGTAGAGACTTGTCAATCATATTGATTGATTGTTTATAAAGTATAGCTTTCCACTTGTTGTCCAGAATAAGCGCAAGATAGCGTTTCAACTTCCAATTACGTAACATTACATTACATTGATTGCCGGAGCGGAGGTACAATATGTAGAGTTGACAGGTGATGGGTACCTGGAACACTCCCTATATAAACTTGTAATCTAATAACTATCTATATGGTTTACGGTAATATCAGCTGCTGAACCTCATAGCAATTAAGAGGGCACTCATTACGAGTTGAGTGACGGTTGAGCAACCCATCACAGCAAGGGGGATAAACAACACAGTCATCTCAAAAAGAAACCGTGTGGTCTCAAACAGGCTTAAGACGGGCACCGAGGACTACTTACTTTGGCCTTGCTACGGCCAGTAAGACCTTGCCCCCTAACCTGCTCCCGGTCATGGCGTAGAAAACGAATGGCCAACCCCTTGTGACAATTAGGTGCGCTCCTCCCAAACGGTGCGCATCATCATGCGAGACGAGGAGTGTGTACCTTGCAGCACCGGGTGTGTGTGACAAAATGTTGACTGCCTCATTCAGCAACTCAAAGACCGACGCTGTATAAATTGATCCGTTGGGTAAATGTAGGCAATGCAACCATACTGCGTTGCACTCCCACATATCGTCATCGAATGTAACATGGTCCACGTACTTGAAGCGAAGTCTTGGCTCGATACTAGAGATGTTGCACCAAAGCCTATCGGCTCCCGGCCTCAACCAACCTCGTAGACGCGGCATTTGCTTGCGCTCACCACGGAATTCGATCATAAGGCGGCCTGTGCCATGTCCTGTGGTGTATCAGTCATTTCCATGACAGCGACGGTATTGTTGTTGTTGATGTTGTTGTTGTTGATGTTGTTGATGTTGCAAGAGTTGTCTTCGAGCTTCGATGGACTGTACTTAGGCGTGGCCAAGGCCCCTTAAAAAGTATTGAGTGTAGCCATTGTACGGCTGTAATCTGTACGGATTTTTGCGTTGCTTACACTCGTTTTTTGAGGCGCACACGAAACCCTTGTCGTCGACTAAAGCCGCATGATGAGATGGGGTAGTGTAGCTGGGCCTTTGTAGAATTCGGCGACTGAATGCCTCTGCCCCGCTTCGCGGGGCCCGCCCCCCCCCCTTCAAACAATCACAAGGGGTTGTCAAGCTGAGCTCTGCTTGAGATCACGCGTTTTTTCTTCGGAGGATCTGGCGCCTCGAAAAAAACGAGTGTAAAACAACGCAAAATCCATACAGATTTACAGCCATACTGCACACGCGAATCTCTCTCTATTTCTCTCTCTCTCTCTCTCTCTCTCTCTCTCTCTCTCTTCTCTCTCTCTCTCTCTCTCTCTCTCTCTCTTCTTCTCTCTCTCTCTCTCTCTCTCTCTCTCTGTCGAAGTCGAAATGCGACAACCAATGCAATGTGCCGAACAAACCAGAATTCGCCCCCGTACAGACAGTTTTAGGATAGATCCGAATTAGATTTGTGTTAGATGTACATCGGATTTGTGTTAGATACGCGTCGGTATCACACCGTGCGCGACACCCGATGCGGTGAGATGAGAAAAAATAAATTCAGGCCAAAAAACACGGTGTGATGGAACGGTGCGATAAACGTCCCGGACAAAAACACGGGGTGATAAACACGAGAAACTGGGCCCAGGCAGCTAGATAGAATTAATCCAAATATAAACCAAAAATATGGGTTCTATGGATTAAAATAGAATTACATTAATCCGCGGATTCTATCTAGCTGTCTGGGCCCAGTTTCTCGTGTTTATCACCCCGTGTTTTTGTCCGGGACGTTTATCGCACCGTTCCATCACACCGTGGGACCCCCAAGGTGGCTATTTATAGAGCGGGCCTAGCAGAGGTTGAATACTTGAGGTTCCCAATATGAGGGGTGGGAGACTGGGAGGGTGAGGAGTGGGGTCGAGGTCTGACCCCTTCCTCTACAGGTGGGGTGAGGGGGCAGGTATGTGGGTCGAGGTGTGATTAACCTAGTGAGGATGGTGAGGTTGGAAATGACCTGGGGGTTATGAGGTGATATAGGCAGGTGGTAACTGGGAGGTTATATAAGAGCAGGGAGGTTCCAATGCCGATGAGGCAGGGGGGCAGGGGACCACGTCTTCTAACATGAGCGTCTCCTTGCCTTCTAGGCAAGAGCCTTGCTGCCTCTCTCCTCTATACGTCTGGTTGCTCTGTTTAGGGTAGAGGGGGGGGGGGGGGGGGGGTAGAGGGAATTGCTGTCATTTAAATAAAATTAAGTACTTTGGGGATTTGTTCATCTAGCCATCAGAATGAGATGGGAGTTGAACTGGGGCATTATTCAACTCAAGACCAGTCCATTGGTGCTATTAGGGAAGCCCCCCCCCCCTCCCCAACCAACACTAGCAGTGCAAAATGAGGAAATATAGATTCCGCAATGAACGTAATAGGGCTGGCTCTTCTCTCCCCGCATCTCTTCTTTTCTACCTGGGACCATTTCATGTTGTTCGATGGAACGTTCTCTTCTAGCATCGAATGACCCCCTAATTATTATCGTGTCGGGAGACAATGGCCTCCAAGTGGGTTCCGGAGCCGGGGGGGGGGGCTGCCTGGCCAACTTTAAGATTTGTGTGCGTGTCTCCTTCGTATTGGCTGCGAATGTGATTTATATAGGCCAAGCATGTTACTTTGATAGGCTAGGGCATATTGGGGGCCTGGGGGCCCTATACCCCAGGCCCCACTTATGATGTAACATTGATGGTGATGATGGCGCTTCGTCCGTGTGCCTACAAACGCTGATTGTATTGTCTGATTTTCTTCTTCTTGCTCCACATACGTGATATGCATGGTGTATGGTCATTGGGAGAGCAGCACCAATGGATATGCCTTAAGCTGTACAATATGCACCCTACTTTGAACCTCTAATTATTATTGTGGGAGGAGATAATGGCCTCCAAATGGGTTCCGGAGTGAGCCTGGGGGGGGGGGGGGGGG
>CM039462.1:71478632-71481132 GCA_022414725.1 Microglena sp. YARC
ATTACCACACCACACCACACACACCACACACACACCACACACACACCAACACCACACCACACCACGCCTCACCTCACCACACCACACCACACCACACACACACCACACAACACACACCACAACAAACCACACCACACCACATCACACCACACACCACACCACACTACACCACACTTCACCACACCACATCACACCAAACATCACACATCACACCACACCATACCACTCAGCACACCACACCACAACGCACCACACTAAACCATACTACTACACAAACCCACACAAATAAACACAAAAGAACCCGACATGACACGCACACCACACCCACACCACGCCACACACACCACACCACACCCCACACCACACCACACACACACACCACACACCACACCACACCTCACCACACACCACACCACACCCACACAACACCACACCGCCACACACACCACACACAAACACAAACACGACACGCCACACAACACACATCACACCACACCACACACCACACCACACCACACCACACACCACACCACACACACACCACACCACACCACACCACACGCCTCACCTCACCACACCACACCACACCACACCTCACCACACACACACCAACACACACACCACACCACACCACACACACCACAACACACACCACCACATACCACACCACAACACCAAACATCACCATCACACCACACCACACCACACACCACCACACCACACCACCACACCACACCACACCACACCACACCACACCACACCACACCACACACACCACACCACACACCACACCACACCACAACACCACACCACACCACACCACACACCACACCACACCACACCACACCCACCACACACCACACATACACCACACCACACCACCACACCACCACACCACACCACACCACACCCACACCACACACAACACCACACCACACCACACCACAAACACACCACACCACACCACCAACACACACACACACACCACACCACACCACACACCCACCACCACACCACACCACACACCACACCACACCACACACACACACCACACCACACCACACACCACACACACACCACACCACACTCACCACACCACACCACACCACACCACACACACCACACACACACCCACACCACACCACACACACAACACACACCACACCACCACACCACACCACACAACCACAACACACAACAACACACACACACACACACACACACACCAACACACAACACCACACCTCCACCACCACACACCACACCACACTACACCACACCACACCACACACACCACCACACCACAACACAACCACACCAACCACACCACCACACACCACACCACACCACACACACACACACGCCACAACACAACCACATCACGCCACACCACAAAACACCCACACCACACCACACACACACCACACCACACCACACCACACCACACACACACCACACCACACCACACCACACACCACACCACACCACAACACCACACCACTCACCACACCACACCACACACACTCACACACACACACCACCACACACACCACACCACACCACACACACACCACACACACCACACCACACACCACACACACCACACACACACCACACCACACCACACCACACCACACACCTCACACCACACACACACCACACCACACACACCACACACCACGCCACACACACACACACCACACCACACCACACCCACCTACACCACAAACCACACACACACCCACACCACACCACACACACACCACACACCACATCACACCACACACACAACCACACCAAACACACACACACACCACCACACACACACCACACCACACCACACCACACAACACACCACACCCACCACCAACACATCACACCACACACACACACACATGATACGGCCACGCCACACCTCACCACACCACACCACACCACACACACCACACCACCACACCACACCACACACACCACACCACACCACATCAAAACACATCACCACTCACCACACACACACACACACCACACCACACCACACACACCACCACACACCACACCACACCACAATGCACAAACACCTCACCACACCACACACCACACATCACACAACACACCACACCACTCACCACACCACACCACACCATACTACTACACAAAGCCACACAAATCGACGCAAAAGAACACAACATGACACGCCAAAACCACACCACTAAACACCACACCACACCACACCACACTTCACCACACCACACTACGCCTCACCTCACCACACCACACCACAACACAACACACCACACACACACACACAACACCACACCACACACACACCACACACACACCACACCACACCACACCACACCACACACACCACACACACCACACCACACTACACCACACTTCACCACACCACATCACACCACACATCACACATCACACCACACCACACCACTCACCACACCACACCACAACGCACCACACCAAACCATACTACTACACAAAC
>CM039462.1:71483632-71536778 GCA_022414725.1 Microglena sp. YARC
TGGCATAGCATGGTATATTGGTATGGTCTATTATGGTGCAGCATAGCATGGCATAGCATGGGTTATACCAACATGCATAATACAAAGGTATATTGGTGTGGTATGGCATGGTGTAGCATGGCATGGTATGGTTTAAACCTACATGCATGTTAGCATGGTAGTAGGGTGTGCTATGGCATGGTGTAGTATAGCATGGCATAGTATGGTGTATTCCAGCATGCATGATACAATGTCCTAATGGTGTGGTATTGCATGGTGTAGCATAGCATGGTATGGTTTGTACCTACCTGCATAGTATATTGGTATGGCATGGCATGGTGCACCATAGCATGGCATGTCATGGTTTATATATATTATATATGTAGTATGTATGCTTTAGGCCTCTGATGACCCCCCTAGGTTCCACGTGTCTCATTGTACATTAGTTTGTCTCTCTCCATCTGTGCTGCTGATCCAGCAAAACTCTGCACCCAAACATTTGGCTCGTAGTTGGAGTGCACATGACTACAGATATCAGCATTTCAGCGGTCATGATCCTTCTCAAATGTTTTCAAATGTTGTGTAGCCTTATTCTGCTATGAGGACCTACTTACTCCACTACTTCTGAAACTCCCAGCCTCCCTCCTCTCTCACTTTTCTCGCATTCTGCATATTAACTATTTCTCGACTATTTGCCCCATGTCCTGCCCGTGACTTCTAATGTGTTTAGGGTTTAGTTGCTTAGTGGTTTGAATGCCAGCAGTTGACCATAATTCAGATGCCACGTGTCCAGGCTGTCGAGACTATGTGTTCAATCCTACGCACGCCAGGGACACGCCCAGCCGACTCTACAAACCTCTATTGGCAAAACACGTGTCCGACCGCAAATCACACTGCGAAAATCGTAATACGATGTTGTATTAGGCAACAAGCGGCTTGTGTCCTGGGGGTCCCGAATGAATTGCCATAAATGTGGGGAATGAAGCCACATCTAGCTTGTATGCGGCTGACCGAACAAATTCAACTATACCTCTAATTGATTACATTTCCTGTGCATCAACTGCTTGCAAATAAAGTCCATCTACGAGACAGTCCAGGCACGTTTAATACTCCTTCACATTTAACAACCCTACAAAATGTGAATTGTCGTAAGTAAATGAAGCTACATCCATTGATTCAATTCAACTAAATCCAAATTTATTGAATTCAAATGAATGCAATTCAAATCAATGAAATGCATTCAATTCAAGTCAATGCAACACAATTTTGATTATATCAAATTAATTAAATCAATTTTAATTAATTAATTAATTAATTAATTAATTAATTAACTAATGAATAAATTAAATTTAATTGATAATCAATTAAATATAATTTAATTAATTAGTTAATTAATCAATTAATTAATCACTTATAATTGATCAAACAATTTAACATAATTTGATTAATTCATTTTAATCTTATTATTCATTTAATTAATACAATTTATTTATTTAATTAAACAATTATACAATAATAAAAATATACAATTAAAATTTAAATTAAATACAGATTATTTAAAATATTTTCATTCGGGACGCGCCTCCAGGCGCCCTTTATTTGAAGAGGGATTAGCCCCATTAAAATGTCCGTCCGTTAGTTAGTTAGTGTGTCACAAACCAAATTTTTAGGTTTTATGAAAAACATCAAAAAGTTGAACATTCTATATTTTTGATGAATTATAAGACTTGTTTATACCGGGAAAATTCTCAGCAGAGCAAATATGAGCATCGCAATTCACGAAAAGGAGCTCAGGTTGGGCCTAAAAGCTACAATTAACGGTTAACAATTTGATTTAAGGGTGCATTGAGGTAACATTTCAGATTTGAAGCACCTAAACACGTGCGTATACATAGGTTTGGGAACAGAATAGTCGTCAAAAAACCAAGGCGAAACATGTACGCATCACCATGGAAGAAACAATCCCCTAGGGCACTTGTGCTATAATTAGCCCTCGGACCCCACCTCAGGTCCGTGCGTGGGGCAGGGCCGGGGGCAGGGGCAAGCCACGCCACCTGCCGCTGGCCAAAAACCCGTTCAGGAAGACGGGACATACCGTTCACGTCTGGGCTGGGCGGAGACATGCAATACCTTGTACAAATTCCGTAAAATCAACCAGATACCTGATTGGCCTCATTTTTCTTGCATCAAATTCTTTAAAAACAAGTCAATCTACATACATTGCATTTTATAACATTACACAAACGTTCAATACTGCTTAAAATTCAACAACCCTTCAAAATCTCTCTTTTCGTCACTTAATAGTTAACAATGCTAAATAAACAATCGATTCATTGGACTTCAATTAATTTAAAGCCTCCAGGCACCGTTCAAATTTAATCCTATTAGAATTGATACAATTTAAAGCAGTTACATGCATTCAAATCACGTTTATTTAATTACCGTAAATGGAAAGGAATAAATCGAATAAAAATATCACAACATTAAATACAATTCAATTCAATTAATTAAAATACACTGAATGTAGGATTCGAATCATTCATTCGGGACGCGCCTCCAGGCGCCCTTAATATAGGAAGGGCTTAAAAAGAACAAGCACTGATGAACTGAGCCCCAAATAATCGTTTAAACGACGGGGGCCCCGAGCTCGTGCTACAATGATAATTTAATTCTACAATATTATCCATGTACATGGGGAGAGCCCCCAGAGCTCCTTTGGCTACTGCCTTTTGGATGAGTTGGACAGCCTTATTATGTCTAGGGCTGTCAATACCGTACGGCATTTTCAATTACCGTACGATATATCGTGATATGCCGCACGGTATCGATACCGTACGGTATTTTTATACCCTTTTTGGGGAAAATCAGTATAAGACCAAGGGGATATAACTGTTATTGTCCGTTGCGTCGGACACTGAGTTGGCATAGTGCACGCGTGGTCCTGGTGCTCCAGGACCCGGGTTGCCTGCCGCCAGGCCATAGGCTAGCTATGGCCTGCACGTGTCTTCAGAATCTTCCTGGAGACTTCCTTTTCTATATAGCCGCACGAGTTGCAATGTCAAGCTATCTGCTCTTCAGTCTTCACTGCGTAACGACTCTATCGATTGAAAGGTTATCGGCCCGACTGCTACCCGCAGACAGCGCCCCTGCGCCCGTGCCAAGTGGATCTTCAGCCCTGCACAAGGTGACAGTTTTCCCTCGGACTAGCTCGACGGCTTGAGTACTGCTTTTGGCCCTGGATTGCCTACGTGTTCACGTGAGGAATCTAACCTGCGCTGCCTCGCCTACTGCCCACACAACTCTCCCGTTGTCTCTACCATCCGTCCAAGACGACAAGTAGACGCAGTCCAGGAGTCTGAGTAGATCTTTGACGTGAGTTGTACACTCATCAGATCACACACAGCGTTGCGCAATCCTCTGAGATTGCTTGTGCCACGGAGATTCAACCCTACACACCCTCGTACCCCCCCCCCCACCCGTCTCCTCCCCTCCCACCCCCTGATTCCGTCACCCCTTACCCCCTCTCCCTGCTACCATAACCACAATTTCAGACCAACAGGACCCATTTGGTTCCCCCTTTGCTGTCAACACTCCCTCACCACTACCTCCGAAACGCACACCCAAGACTGAAGCCCGACAAGCTTCACACCCGGATTACCCACTGGCCGGTTTATTAACCCGGTGTGAAGTCCAAGACCCCAAGACCCCAGCGCCGCGACAGACATCATGGCAACACCAGTCAAGCCCCCTACACTCATCTTCGACGGCACACCCACTACTCCCTGGCACAAGTTTGGACCCTTCCTCCTCCGTCACCTCAGATCCCACCCTGGGTGCATCTCCGTCGCCATCGACGCGGCGAAGAACCTACCCCCCGACGGTGAGCCATGCACAGCTGACGGATACCCATTGGAGGACTCTCATTACCCGAATTTGGAACATGCTAATGCAACTATTGCAGCTCGTGCTGTTCCCTATCCAATCAACATGGTAAAGAATGCTGTCGCCTTCAATGAGATCCTCAAGCACTGTTCAGAACCAATCCAACAGGCCATACTTGCAAACACTGACGTCGCTGCCAAAGCCTACAGGTTCCTCAAGCTCACGTATGGAGAACGGAACTCTGACCTGGAAACAGGTGCTGTGCGATCCATGTATAACCTCAGCATGACTACTACTGAGCCACTGCAGGTTTACCTCTCTCGCAGCTATGAACTGTATACCTTGCTTCCCCAAGTCAATGGTGTCAGCAACACCTCCATCCCTGCTTTTCTAAGCATCATTGTCCAGGGACTCACACCTCGCCCAGAGTACAATGGTTTCAGGTTCTCCTTCCACAACTCTGTCTGCCCTGACTTTGCCTCATTCCAAACACATATCATCAGGTACCAGGTCTCCAACCAAATATCTGACTCCAACATTTCTCCCGAAGAAAATGAGCACATGGCAGCTGCTGCCTTCCAAGGACGACCAAGGAAGGACCGTATCCCATCAACCCAGATGACCTGCTGGAACTGTAATGGTTTTGGGCACAACTCCCTCACTTGCCCCAATGCCTCCACTGAACTGAAGTACAAGCCTCCACCGTTTTCATCTACATCTGGCAATAGGGGATCTCCATCACCCCCCAAGGATGCAGCCAGCCAGGAGGTCCTCCAGCAAATCCAAGTCACCTAGGAGAGACCACAAGAACTCCAACAGAGACCCCAAGAGCGACAGCCGCCGTGACAGACGTGGGCATGCCCATGTGGCAGATGATGACTGCTCTACCTCCCAGTCCAGCACAGACAATGAGGATGAGCACAACTTCATGGCATTGACTACTGATGGACCCCAGCCTCTCCAGTATGCTGAGTCAACAAGAGGCAAGTCCACACCCCTGTCTCTCCCACATGCCCCCCTGGATGACAGTACTTTCTTTGGACCCATGAATGATACAGATGCCTGTCTTATAGAAAGGAAAGAGTCCATACCAGACCTAGTCTCAAGTGATGGCACTAATGATGATGATGATGATGAGGGGAATGCAAATGTGGATCATGCTGTCAATACACCCCTTGATCACTACGAGGCAGCCCTCCAGACAGAATGGCTTTTAGACTGTGCAGCCCACTCCCACTGCACCAGTAACCCCTCCAACTTGCATGACATTCAGGATCTCCCTCAGCCTATTAGCCTCCACCTGGCTGACCTTGGAGCAGCCCCACTGCTCTGCCTCCAGAAAGGGAAAGCTCATATCAGGGGACACCATGGATCCCTGATCACCCTCCACGATGTGCTCCTTGCACCACCCCTGACTACAGCCAACATCATCAGCTTGCATGCAGCACACAGGCTCTCTCCCAAGCTTCAAGTCCATATGTCCAATGCTACTGCTACTCTCTCCCTACCAACAGCCAAGGGTACAAAGACTATCCTCTTATGCCCCAAAAGGCATGGCCTCTACTTCACTAGCATCTCTAAGAACCCTACCCCTTCCCCTATCCCCAGTCACCCATTCCCCCTTATAATCATGATGTTCACTCAACCGGAACTGATCAACCCATCCCAGCTGCCCACTACAATGATGACTTGGCTGGCAGCTGCCCCATCCCACAGGAAAGTGCCAGCAGCTCCAGCAGTCTACCAGATCTGATCCCAGTCATTGGTGATGATGACATGCCTGACCTTGTCCAAGCCAGCCCACCTTCCTTGCTCCAGTCAGACAACGGGGGGGGAATTCTCACCACACCAAGATGATTTGTACACCACATCTTCCCATGACTTCATCCCAGATCCTGACTACTCCACCGCCCCTATCCAGCAGCTCCCCACTGTTCCCCATGATGAGCTCTGTAACCTGACTGAAGCACAAGCCAGAAGAGAAATGGTCCTCCTGCTAGATCCGGCCAGAACCACATATGAGAATGCATTCTTTGTTGATGAACAGGGGTCCTGCACTCAGCATGAGCTCTCCCAAGCCCTTAGATTTGACCAGTGGATTCCCTCAGCTACCTCCCCTTCCCCTGATCAGCCCCTAACTCATGTCAACATGAACACCTTCCCAGTCCATTTCCTTAACAATTCTGGTCTCTCCAGAAACAGGTTTGGAATCCTGCTGACCACCCTCAACAACTCCCCTTCTTCCCTTAGAGCCTTTAGCATCAGACCTAGACAGCCTGTCCCCACCCTCATTGACCAGCTAGCCACCAAGTTCCCTGCCCTACTAGCTTCTGAGCAGGCTAAGTTCCCCAACAGACAGATGCACAACAGCCCCTCCTCAGTCTGTGGACCCCTTCTCAAGCATGTCAACAGATTGCAGCACATGGTCCACATCTACCCCACTGTATCTACAGCTGACAGGCCCACCATTCAGTGGGCCATCTGCCTACAAGCAGCTATGGTTCAGGCACATGCCAGGGTCCTGGTATCCTGGCCCAAGATGCTCATGCACCCCATCAGCTGTGTGAATCCT
This sequence comes from Microglena sp. YARC, assembly GCA_022414725.1. Classification (NCBI taxonomy): domain Eukaryota; kingdom Viridiplantae; phylum Chlorophyta; class Chlorophyceae; order Chlamydomonadales; family Chlamydomonadaceae; genus Microglena; species Microglena sp. YARC. Next base: position 71,490,066 of record CM039462.1, read on the forward strand.
GGAGGCAAAGTCATCTGTGTCAACAACCTCAGCATGCACTGGAACCCAATGGATTTCACATTCATCAACATGCTGAACACCCCAAGGATGTGTAGAAAATCTTTCTCCGCCCTCCTGCAGAAAATCCACACCCAGCTGGACCTTGATGGATACCCAGCATCTGGCACCTAAATATGCCATATAGTCTATTACTCATTATTGTTTTTAGCCATGAACACTCTAAGATTAATCTGGTGCTTCGTACTGTCTCATGTACTGATGCCCCTTTGTTTTAGTGTCCCTCATTTGGTTACTGCCGTATGTCTGCAATACTCTAATTTAGGATGAACCCAAATTATGGGGGGACTAGCACAGACATCCTGCCTAAACTTATCCTCCCAATGAATCATGCCAATCCTCCTGGCAGCTTCCTGGCAGCTTCTCTGCAACCTAGCCTGCAGCTTATCTCCTATGCAGGCCATTCATGATACATCACCGTAGCCCCCATAGTTTCCCCTAGCATTAATCTGAAGATCCTGCATTATGATACCTTATAGATGACACTGGATGTACCTCACCATGTCCTTCCATTTGGATTGATAATCATGAGCTAGAAGGGGACGTCTACCTTAAAGTTGTTTACCATAAAGGCAATCACAGCTTCGCTATCTAGTTCTTTTATGCTTCCTCTAAGCTTCCCCAAGGCAGCCTCCCTGCCACCTGCTACCCCAGCAGATTGACAATGATCTGAAGATCCCTGCTCTTAATGTGCCGTGTCCCCTTGGATTCTGTTCCAAATAATTTATTATTTACAGCATCTCCTGCCAGCCATTAGCATATCTAAATAGCCTTGTCAGCCTTTATACTTCTATAATTTCTTTATGCCCCTCAGTTAATTCCAGGGATTCTTGTATCCAAGAATGCCTTGAATTGGGGGGGATGTTATTGTCCGTTGTGTCGGACACTGAGTTGGCATAGTGTTCGCGTGGTCCTGGTGCTCCAGGACCCGGGTTTCCTGCCGCCAGGCCATAGGCTAGCTATGGCCTGCACGTGTCTTCAGAATCTTCCTTTTCTATATAGCCGCACGAGTTGCGATGTTAAGCTATCTGCTATTCAGTCTTCACTGTGTAACGACTCTATCGGTTGAAAATAACAGGAAATACCGTTTACACGTCCATACACTTAAAATCAAGTCAACTGAACCAATACTGAGGGAGATAGAAAAACACGGTAATATCGTGGTCTATTTACGTACGACATGTCGCGATATATCGAGCGAATGGCGGCAGACAAAATTCCTGGCCCACAGGTAGGTGCTCCTGACGAGAATAGAATCGCCGATCTGCCAAGTGTTTGATATTTCGTAGGCCGATTTGGACCAAACACGATGTCACGTATGGTAAACACGATATATAGTGTTTACCGTACGATGGATCCCCAAAATACCGTACGTTGAAACTCTATTACCGTACGATATATCGTACGGTACACGGTAAAATAAATAACGGGCGATATAAAGCTTGACAGCCCTAATTATGTCTGTAAATATACATCCCTTGGAAGACAGGGTGGCTGCACCCAGCAAGAATATGGCCAGCTCCGTCCTGTGCTTTGTGACAAAGAGGGCAGTTGTCATCAGAGGGGGGGCTGGTGCTGGTACCGTAGGGACGTTTGTATCTTTACGCCAGTTTCCTAGTCCATAGGCGTCCCCACCTAGCCTTGTGGATGTTGATTGTAATACAATACATGTGTAGGGGCAAATGCCGAAATAAAATATGAGGGCCCAGGGCCCATGCAGGTTACAGGCTGGTAACCAAAGTAAATTCCCTGGCACATACGTACATACACACGTACTTCTGATTCAATACATGTTCAGTGGGCATTGTTGGGTGAACGGGGTCCCAGATCCAAAGGTGAAAAAAGTGGGTAGGTCACCACCGGTCACCATGTACTAAATACAAATCTGGACACGAGGAACCTAGCCAGAGCCACGCCAGTACACCATTGATGTTGTTTTTAGCACTCAAACTTGGATAAGGTACATGAATGTGGAACATGTCACTAGACTGACAGACCATGCAATCAATCTCTCTCTCCAGCTCGCTGTCTCTCTCTCTCTCTCTCTCTCTCTCTCTCTCTCTCTCTCTCTCTTCTCTCTCCCTCTTCTCTCTCTCTCCAAGCCTCCATGATGGATCAGGGTACTACATTTAGTCATTTTGGGTTGCGCTTTTGACTCAACTGAAAGCTGCCCGCTACGCCCAGAGGGGGTTTACCAAATAGCGTCAATCGCGCTGTCGGACTCCGAAACCTTGGGCGATAGCACGTGTCATGTAGTACCCTGTGGTGGATGTTAAATAAATAAGTCAAGAATGAAAAAGAAGTCCAGCCCACTCATCAAGGGGAAACAGCTTGATATTTTGGGCCAATAGCTACAATTAGCGGGTACAAATTTTCAACGTTTCAGATTTGAACCATCCAAACATGTGCATGTATACCAGACTGCTACCGATCGCTAGCTAGAGGATCTCAAAACATGCAGTCCTATACGAGACTTGCTAGGGTGCCATGCCCCCATCTATCTAGCAGCTCCATACATGCTCACCCACAAGTTCCAACGCTAGACCTCTATACTAATTAACTAACTAACTAATAATTAATGGCTCATGAAGGAGTTGCGCAATCTCATTTTCACCATTGTTCACCACCAAGTCCAAGGGTGTTTCTCTACGATTGTTCTTGGCTGGCACGTCTGCCCCAGCTTACACCAAGGTGCTCACACAGCTTTTGTGACCATCACCCGCTGCCCAATTGAGGACTGTTCATCCGGCATTGTCCTTCACATACACCACTGCCCAAGTCTCTAACAACACTTGCAAACACTAAACGCTACATACATCTAATTGGCTATATATATATATATATACATATATATTTATATATATATTATATATATACATATATATATATATATATATAGCCAGTTAGATGTATATGAAAAATTGCTAGAGCACCATGCCTCCATACATCTAACAGACTGTTCCAAAGGAGTTCCGCAGACTCTCGTGTTAATCATTGCTAGGGAACGGCAACATGATATCATGTCATCATATGATGCCATGCGATGCCGGCAGTCTGACAGAGCTCAAGTTACCATTTATAGACAATGCTATATGATGCAATTTGTATGATATCATATGATATCATACTCGCCTTGGGCCAACATCATATGATATCATTGATATGACGGTCCCTAATCATTGCCCATCGCCATGTCCAATGGTGTTTCTCAGCTTTTGTGACCATCACTGTTCTTGGCTGACACATCCTCCCCAGCCTCCACCAAGACGCTCAGACAGCTTATGTGACCATTATGTGCTGCATGATGAAGGGCTGACATCATCATGCAATTCGCCTTGGCTTACACGTCTGCCCCGGCCTCCAGCAACACTTGCAAACTCTCAATGAGAACATCGCTTGCAGAATAATAGAGAGGGCAGTGCGTCCGTCATTGTTCTTGGCTAACAAGTCAGCCCCAGCCTCCACCAAGGCGCTCACACAGCTTGTGTGACCTTCTAGTGCTGCATAATGGAGGGCTGTTAGTCCATCATTTTCCTTTGCAGACACATCCGCCCCAGCCTCCACCAAGGCGCTCACACAGCTTGTGTGACCTTGCTGCGCTACTTTATGAAGGGCTGTCCATCCCCCATTTTCCTTCGCATTCACATCTGCCCCGGCCTTTAGCAACACTTGCAAACACTCAATGTGACATTTCATCGCTGCACAATGGAGGGCTGTGTCTCCATCATTGCCACTCGCAAACACATCTGCTCCCGCCTCTAGCAACGCTTGCAAACACTCTATGCGACCATTGACTGCAGCAAAATGGAGGACTGTGCATCCATTATTGTCACTAGCTGACAAGTCTGCCCCAACCTCCACCAAGGCGCTCACACAGCTTGTGTGGCCGCTATCCGCTGCAATATGGAGGGCTGTCCTTCCCCCATTGTCCATCGCAAATACATCTGCCCCAGCCTCTAGCAACACTTGCAAACACTCAAAGTGACCATTGACTGCAGCAAAAGAGAGGGCTCTGCTTAAATCATTGTCACTGGCTGGCGTATGTGCCCCAGCCTCCACCAAGGCGCCCACACAGCTTGTATGACCATTCTGGGCTATATATATATATATATATATATTTTTAGTTGTGAAAGGATTTTCACCCCAGGAGGTGGGTCTCCCGACACAAACCAGCGACACAGAGGATTCAGTTTGAATGGTGGTGCCACTCCTACAATATGCAAAGTAGGCGCACTTAGGGTTGGCGAGAGATACCAACCCACGACCAAACGCACATTCACCACTACCCCTGTTGACCATGGCAGACAAGCTCCCTGCCATGGTCGTTAGAGGCGGAATCAAGGAGACATAACTAGAGAACCACCACGAGGGCAGAAATACGACAGTACTTCCCTACAAGGTTTGCTTAGGGCCAGGACGCCAAAATACTAAGGAATCGAACCTCACCACCCCCTTCCTACTCTCACAAGTAGGGTCGGTACAGCAAGGGTACTGTAGATCACAAGGGATGTAGAACACACCACATTTGTAACTCAGCCTGCGTGTCCTGCGATCTAACGCCGCCCCCTAACCGCTAAGGTAAACCTCGGCAAGACAGGAAAAGAGCAATGAACCCGTGGAACTGTGATCTGGGCGATTTTCACGCCCAAACCAGGCCTGGGCGATTTGCACGCCCAGATGCTCGTGTGGAAAGAAGGAGGGGTGGGGTGGGGTGGGGTGGGGGTGGGGGGGGACCAGAAAGTTACAAATATAAGGAGATGAGACTGCAGACAAGGGAATTCGGAGAAGGGCGTAGGAGGGGGGAGATGAGGGAGGGGGGTACGAAGGGGGAGGAGGGGGGTTTGAAGGAGGGGAGGGGGAAAGAGTGGGGTAGGGAGGGTTTGAAGGGGGGATAAGAAGGAGGGGGAGGGGGGGGGAAAGAGGGGAAAGAGGGGAACAAGGTGGGGGGGCGAGGGGGGGGAGGTATGAGGGAAGGTATGAGAAGGAGAAGAGGGGTTACAGGGGAGGAGGGGCATTGACGGTGAGGAGGTTGTGAATGGATCCGAGGAAAAGAAATAGTGACCCACTAAGGCGATGGGAAGAGGGAAGGAAAGGAAAAGGAGGGAAATGGGAGGAAGAGGGTGGGAGATAGGAAGGGGGAAGGGATTGAAAAAGGGGAGGGGGAGGATGGGGATGCAAGAGGAGGAAGGGGGGGGAGAAGGGTTAAGCAGAGGGGAGAAGTTGGGATTTAAGCGGAGGAGGGGGGATGGTGGGGATGGGTAAAAAAGGAAGGGGGGTGGAAGGGGGGATTTGGGAGAGAAGGAGGGGAGTGTGTGTGTAGCTGTGGGCGTGGAAGGTGGCCAGAGAAACCATGTAGAATTAGATGTAAAAGCCAACAAGGTTAGAGTCATCCTCATCTTCTACGTCCTCGATGTCAAGTCCGAGAGCTGCCATTTTCTCAAAGAATTGCAGAACAGTCTCCTCATCTGCAGAAAGAAGGGGGGGTGAAGGTAGGCGCCGGTTGGAAGATGGGGCATCAGAGGAGAGAGAGAGGCGTGCTGGATTGGTTGGCCGAGGAGGAGGTCTGGTAGTGGACCTTGAAGGGGAGGGTGTAGGGGAGTTGAGGTCACGGCGGCGCCAGGCAGCAGATGGGTGCGCCACGAGGGGGGTCTGTGGGAGAATGGGCCCGGTAGTCAAGAGGGTATGATGTGGCATGGGGGTTTGGAGAAGGGGATAAGGGAGAGGTGGAGGGTAGGAAAGGGGGGAGAGGACAGATCTGGCCGTAGCTGGGACCACTGTGACTTTCACTTTGTGCGAGTGGCCCGAGATGGTCCAGTCTCGTTGGGCGAGGGGAAAAGGGTCCACAGAAGGGGTGGTAGGGAAGATGATGGCCCAAATAGTAGAGGTGTTCTTCACTGCTGGGGCGGGAGAGAGAACTCCATGTAAGAGGAAGGGAGCATAATACTCAGCCAAGATGGTAAAAGAGGAGGGGGGATAACCTGAAGCAGAGAGGAAAGCAGATGCCACACCAATGCGGTGGTATTCCAGTCGCAAACGTCGGAGTTTGAGGGTAACTGATCGAGGGTCATGGGGCTGGAAGTCAGAGTGGGGGAAGAGAACGAAAGTGGTCCCCAGAGCAATGTCGGCAGGTGTTGGAGGGGCAGATGAGAAGGAAGGGGGGGGGCATGAAGCGGCTGTCTAGCCGGGAAACCAGCATAAGGGTTGGTGAAGGGGTTGAATCCGGGGGGGGGGGAAGGAGATGATGCCTGATGGAAGGAGGACAAGAAAGATGTTATGGAGCCGGGTGAAAGCGTGTTTAGCAGCTATGCCATCTCGGAGTGGAACGAAGAGTAGAATGAGGTGACACGATTTGCTAGCGCGTGCAGAAGGGCAAGGGAGGAACTGTACACCTGAGACCCAGGGGAATAAGTTGTTCAAGAGGAAAGCCAGCAGGTTATCAATGGCTAGCAGTCTGGGATGGGTGGCGAAGGGACCCAGCTCTGCACACTGCCCAAGATTGAGCCGGACAGCCATAGAGGAACCACCTGGTATGCCAATGGGAGAAAGAGGGCTGTTGGCTGGGAGTTGAGAAGGATTGTCGGAAGTGGGGATCGTTGGGGCGGAGGATACTGACAGGGCATGAAGGGAGCTAAAGAGAGTCTCTCCTGCTGACAGGGGGCCACGACATAGGCGGCGTCTGGCTGCAGCAGCAGCACTGCGGGGCATAAGGAGGAGGTTGATGGAGGAAAGGAGGGCAAGGATGAAAGGGAGAGGAGAAAGAGGAGGTGGAGGAAGAGGTGGATAAAAAGGAGTGTGGGGAGGGGTAGGGAGGGGGAGGGAGGGGGGGGAGGGAGGGAGGGAGGGAGGGAGGGAGGGAGGGAGGGAGGGAGGGAAGTTGGAGGTGGAAAGTTGAAGAGACAGAAGACAAGGCTTCCAAAGCATCCACCACACGGAAACGAGGAGCGAGGTAGGAGCTTCTCGGCCTGCGCGCCCTAGCGAGCAGGCGTTTTTTTTTTTGAAGGTGCTGGCAATTAAGAGGTTGAAGTAGGGGGAAAGTGGTGGCTGGGGTTAATAGCAGGTGGTGGAGACGGGTCTTGGCATTCCAGCTATGGCTTGTGAAGCGGGCAGGCAGGAAGGGCTCAGAGGCAGCGCTTCATGCGCGGAGGTGTAGGCGGAGGGGAGTTCAGAATCGAGCTATGTAGAGGTTGAAGTAGGGGGAAAGTGGTGGCTGGGGTTAATAGCAGGTGGTGGAGACGGGTCTTGGCATTCCAGCTATGGCTTGTGAAGCGGGCAGGCAGGAAGGGCTCAGAGGCAGCGCTTCATGCGCGGAGGTGTAGGCGGAGGGGAGTTCAGAATCGAGCTATGTAGAGGTTGAAGTAGGGGGAAAGTGGTGGCTGGGGTTAATAGCAGGTGGTGGAGACGGGTCTTGGCATTCCAGCTATGGCTTGTGAAGCGGGCAGGCAGGAAGGGCTCAAAGGCAGCGCTTCATGCGCGGAGGTGTAGGCGGAGGGGAGTTCAGAATCGAGCTATGTAGAGGTTGAAGTGGATGGAGGGCTAACCATCTGTCATTTTCCTTCGCCGACACATCTCTCCCTGCCTTTAGCAACACTTGCAAACATTGAAAGTGGCCATTGACTGCAGCACAGTAGACAGCTGTGCATCCATTATTGCCACTAGCTGACAAGTCTGCCCCAACCTCCACCAAGGCGCTCACACAGCTTGTGTGACCGTTATCCGCTGCAATATGGAGGGCTGTCCTTCCCCCATTGTCCACCGCAAATACATCTGCCCCGGAATCCAGCAACAATTGAAAACACTCAAAGTGACCATTGAATGCAGCACAAGAGAGGGCTGTGTGTCCACCATTGTTCCTTGCTGACGTATCTGCCCCAGCCTGCACCAAGGCGCTCACACAGCTTGTGTGACCGTACTGAGCTGCCAATAGGAGGGCTGTCCATCCCCCATTGTCCTTCACAGACACATCTGCCCCAGCGTCTAGCAACACTTGCAAACACTCGAAGTGACCATTGACTGCAGCAAAAGAGAGGGCTCTGCTTAAATCATTGTCACTGGCTGGCGTATCTGCCCCAGCCTCCACCAAGGCGCTCACACAGCTTGTGTGACCATTCTGGGCTGTAAGTTGGAGCGCTATCCATCTGCCATTTTCCTTCATAGATGCATCTGCCCCGGCCTCTAGCAACAATTACAAACACTCTATGCGACCATTAACTGCAGCACAATAGGCGGCTGTGCATCCATTATTGTCACTAGCTGACAAGTCTGCCCCAACCTCCACCAAGGCGCTCACACAGCTTGTGTGACCGTTATCCGCTGCAATATGGAGGGCTGTCCTTCCCCCATTGTCCACCGCAAATACATCTGCCCCGGAATCCAGCAACAATTGAAAACACTCAAAGTGACCATTGAATGCAGCACAAGAGAGGGCTGTGTGTCCACCATTGTTCCTTGCTGACGTATCTGCCCAAGCCTGCACCAAGGCGCTCACACAGCTTGTGTGACCATACAGAGCTGCCAATAGGAGGGCTGTCCATCCCCCATCGCCTTCTGCTGACACATCTGCCCCAGCCTCTAGCAACACTTGCAAACACTCGAAGTGACCATTGACTGCAGCAAAAGAGAGGAATGTGCGTTCATCATTGTCACTGGCTGGCGTATCTGCCCCAGCCTCCACAAAGGCGGACAAACAGCTTTTGGTACCATTTTCTGTTGCCCAGTGGAGGTGTGTTTTTTCTTTCCCATCGCAGGCCTCCTTGTCAGCCTCCCTCCTCAACATCGGCAAGGTGGCCTCAATATCACCCTTCCTGCAGGCCTGTATCAAGCTGTCAGCACCCATCGGCCACTTGGGTTCATGCTCCTCATTTCTCACCACCTGCTTCTTGGCTGCCTGATCTTTGGAAGGCCCTGCAAAGGTTTTGTGTGTGTGTCAGTTTGTCTCATGGGGGATCTATTCAGAGGACAGGGAATCAACGTTATCATGCTCACTGATCAGGCAGGAAAGGGTCTTGTTGGATCTTGATGAGTTTTGCTAGATCTTGCACATCAATCTATTCATTCAAGGATATTTAGTTATGTTCTCCTAGTTGTGTAGCATCCAGTCGCAGTAGTTGAGGCAGGCTGGAGCGATTGCGAAAAGTCTTGAAAGTTTGCCAGGCTCAAGCCTGAATTAGTGATTGCGCTAGAGATCACCCATTGCGACAACTCTACAAAGAGAAGCATCGGAATTGAATCGCCGAAGAACAGCCTTCTCATACAGCACTACTTATAGATGTAGCTTTTTTCGCCTCATCTTTGATGAGGTGATAAAGCTGCATCTTTAAGTTGTTTGTCAAGAGCTTCGCTCTTGACAACCGTCGCAATACCATGCATTCCCGTCGCAATACCATGCATTCCCGTCGCAATACCACGCATTCCCGTGCATTCCCGTCGCAATACCATGCATTCCCGTCGCATTACCATGCATTCACGTGCAATACCATGCATTCCCGTGCATTCCCGTACATTCCCGTGCATTCCCGTGCAATACCATGCATTCCGTCCAATACCGTGGGCGGGGGATCTATCCTTGGAATGTCGGTGGCATTCCCGTGCAATACCGTGACTACTGTAAGATGTAGCTTTTTTCAACTCATCTCCTGATTCATTCTGAATCTTCCGATGAGTCGAAAAAACTCTACATCTATTCTCTGAATACCATGGCATTCGGTGCAATACCGTCCAATACCGTGGCATTCGTGGCATTCCCGTAGCATTCGGTGAATTTCCGTGGGATATCGTGGGCGGGGGATCGACCTTGGATGATTAGCCGTAGGCTATAGGATGCGAAGCATCCATCCGGCTGTTGCGGCGGGGTGTGGTGTGTGTAGGCTCGCGGCTCGTGCACGAAGTGTGCGAGGGAGTTACCGTGTTGGTTAGCGCAGCTAACTTGTCTGTCTGTTGTCTGTGTGGCTGTTGTCTGCGTGGGGTGTGGTGTGTTCCGCCCTCCTACGCGCGAAGCAAGTAGGTGTTCTGGCTGTTGTTGTGTTCCGCCCTACGCGCGAAGCAAGTAGGCCTTCTGGCTGTTGTTGTGTGGTTTGTTTTTTCTGTTTGGTTAGCTGCGCTAACCAAACAGATGGATAAGAAAAAATACGACAAAATACGACTCGTTACACTTTGTTACACCTTTTTACTCTCCGCGCAGGATGCGACTGATAGACCGGTTACCGTTCCGCCCCCGCTACTCGCAGGAGGAGGAATGGAGGAAGTCAAGAGGAAGTCATAAGCGAAGCGAATGACTGTTGGTTAGCGGAACGCCGCTATAAATCACATCATGACTTTCCCGATCCTCTGCGCTACTCTCCCGATCCCGCTCGCCATACGCAGGATTTTCACAGCTTCCGGTGAGAAGCCATGTAACGCAGACCCTACTGACCGTATTCCGTCCGCTACCCCTCCCTGTCCCAACATGTCCGCTATCCCCGCCGCGGCGTTAGACACAGGTATTGAGAATTGACCTATCTTCCGGGCTACATTGCCCCCGAAATCAGCTACCCTTCTCACTACGTTTCCAAAGGAACCAATTGCGCGTCCAACTCCAGATTTGATTGAATCAAAGATGCCCATATTACATAATAGCCCTGGATATTTATTTCAGTGCAAGTAAGGTAATTTTATCGTTTAGGTTTTTCAAAATTGATAAAATCGATTCTATAGGATCGTTTTTGGATTCATAATCTATTCTCAAGGTGATGCTCCAATCATAGGGGAATGGTCCTATCTCGTCTTTGTGTTCGTCCTTGATTGATAATTCCAATTCTGACACGTGGGATGCACTGGTGTAAAATGAGAAATCGTCATTCAAGTTTTGATAAATGATGTTGGCAAAACTAGGGACGTTAACAGGGACCCTTATTAATACATCTGATTCCTGTGCATTGGTTTGACGGAAATTATTCACAGCCGAGTTAGTTACCTTTGGGAGGTTATGATAAATTGTCAGGAAACTTTCAAGGTTCAAACGCAATGGGAAGCTGCTAACAATCTGTGATCCACTTGGCTTATCATGTGGGAGGAACCCAAATAAATATGAACTTTTATCTTTGAATTCAAACCCATAATTTGGACCAGGTGTGTTAAAAGTGCATAATCCGTTTATTTCATTGTGGCTAATGGTCCAGCCTGGTAGTAAAGTGTTCAGTGTTGCTAACTGTCAGCGTATACTACTAGGACACGAGTGCCTTGTCGGCATTTGATCAGTTGCCAATAAGGCACTCGTGTCCTAGTAGTATACGCTGACAATAATGCCTGACCCGGGAGGAAAACGGGGGGGGTCGATTCTCCCCAGATGGTCGCGGTACACAGGCGGGGTGAGGGTCTGATCAGCACTAAGTTGCCCCCAATCGTAAGACCATAGCCGAAAGCTTGGCTGTGGATTTGTGGAAACTCTGGGTAATCTGTTCTCCTCCCGGAATATGCATTATTGTCAGCGTAATGAAAAAAAAATCTGATCAGATGCCAATAAGGCACTCGTGTCCTAGTAGCATACGCTGACACTAACCATTGATCCAGGTCGTAGTTTCCAATAGGAATTCTGAAAGATGTCTTTGTCCCATTATTAACAACACTGAAGTCATTGTTACTCGCCCGAATACTGTAGAAACATCTGTTGATTATTAAATCCGTAACGGTTATTTTAGTACGACCACCAAATTCGTTATGTAGGATTCCAGCAGGTAGACTAGTTGTGAAATTGTCCGGGGTCCCAGAAGTCCTATATTGTGAGCTGATGTATATTAATTGAGTTTTTACAACAATGGGAGCCATTATATAATTTCATAGATAATAACTGATAGTATGAAATTTGGGAATCCTACATACAGATTTCCATTGGCATCATATACTGTTATATTTAATTGTTGGTTTTTCAAAGACGGGATTAGCTTGTGGCCCAGTCTATTGCTTGTAATTGTCTTAACAATACTGTGGGTTTCCCCTCCTAACAGCAAATTCGTTCTCTCACCATTCACTGAATTATCAAAGGAGGTTTGTGCGGAGATCCCATTTGCACTCATGCAGAATGGTCCTGGTTTACTTGCAGTGGTAAATGATTCAACAGCCAGCTGGTATCCCTTTTCATTGTATGGCAGGTCGCAATTTAGTTTTAATTGGTAGTTCTGTGTTGATGTATTGTATGAGCTAAATAACGTTACTCTCTGCCAAGCCATTTGTATTACTGTAGATTTTTCATTTTCTACAGTAACCAAGCCTTCCAAAACATCATTTGAAACTGTTTTTTTCTGCTTATTCATGTCTTTTCGTAGAAGCTTTTTGTCCCTATACATGAGTGGTTTGGCAATATGTAGGGAAATGCACGAATCCACCAAATATTCCGGCAGTCCGGGTGACATGTCCAATACTGCTGCTTTCAGATACTTGTAATAATTGGTCTGTCTATATTCATTTGTGATAGCCGCCATTGTTTAACAATAATTTAGAAAAATAATTTTACTGTAAGCTGAGAATGATGTCAAAATTCTTCTTGAACCTTTGGCTTTTGTCCTGTGTGAAATCCATCACAAGTCCGTCATATTCGTTTAATGTTGCGTGCAGATAGAGTGCTTCAAACTTCTGTAGAGTGAGTGTACTACTGACTTCTTCATATAAATCCTCCAAAATCTAGTGCTGGCAAACTTGAATAGCACAAAAAGACTTGTATTGGTTCGAATAGACTTAGGTATTGCCTTGAGATTCTGTGTGCATATCATTATGTTTATACCCAAATGTCTGTTCTTGAGAACCAAATTAGTCAAGGCTGATTTGCCAACAGATTTAAATGCACTACTGCCCACAAGGTCGTCCAATATCAGGTATACTATACAACCGTTTGGGTACTTGCAGGTAGGTCGTTGGTATCCAGTTCTTTCAAGGAAATTGATTTCTTCAAATGATAATCCATCTATATTTCCTTTCATAAACTTGGAATAAACAATCATCTGCCTTTTGCATTCTTCAGTATTTTCCTTTTCTAGTTTGATGTTTTCAATCACTTCTAAAAGTTTGGAGTCTGAATAATCTGAAATGATATCATTTGGATCAATTTTCAAGCAATTGAATACCGGATTAGCATCATGTGTCGGGGAAAATACCATAACTCTCATATCCTGTTTGCCATCAAATCCATAAATCTCGTATTGTTTCAATAATTTGCAGAGACTGTACGTCTTCCCACTTCCCCTGGAGCCGACTAGAAGTGACACAAAATAATTACGTGGTAGAGCTGAATTGAGGGGCTGTGGATACTTGTTCGCTTTGTATTGGAGTTGTTTATGACTGAAATTTGCTACTGCGTTCTCAACAATACTCATCACTAATTACATGGTAGAATATTAATCAAAATGGACATGTGTGACCAGGAAAGAGTGATTGGTAAGCTACCCGTTTGCCCTCGTTTAGTACTTTTTGCCTGACGAGTTCTACTGTATCTTCTTGAGTAAGTGTTTGAGACATTGATGGCCTGGCTTTGGTGACCTTCAAGCGTTTCTCAATGTGTTTTGATATCTTTTGAACCTCTTCTTCTTCTTCTTCTTCTTCTGATTGAGAATCTGTTACAATCTGCTGATCTTCGTCTGAACTGTCTAGAGCAACAACCACATCCTTCTTCAGCTTTTTAAAGACAGTGTTTTTGCGACGTGTCATTTCTGCCGGTTTTTCTTGTTTTTGGACTTCTTTCTTCAGTTCTTTTTCCTGTCGTGTAATCTCCCCTAATTCCCGCCGTTTTGCCCATGCTTTTTCTCTGGCGATAGCCAATGATGCTTTCTGCTTCTCGGACATAACACGTTTAGCTTTGACCGGTATCACTTCAGTGTCTTCTAATATGTTGTTGTCGTCTTCTATATTCTCCATATGTGATTTTACATAAGAAAATATTAGAATTAATTAGAAAAATTAAATAGGCTTTACAAATAATTTATTGGAATTTGGGATATAATGGGAGAGTTCGGAGTATTTTGACGGCATTAGGCTTCCTTGGAATAGGTCTTCCCCAGAGAAGGTCTGATTCATGTATTGGGGTGCGTATAGTCCGTCTACCTATAAAGTTTGTTGCTGGTTGGTTGTACTGTGTTTTTTTCGGCCATGACTCGAGACAGAGGGGTAACATATATTGGTCCATGTTATATATTACTTTGTGTAAATATATTTTGAACCCGTTTCGTCATTATCTAATTCTAGGAGACTGTTGTATTTCACGAATAAAAGTGAGTATTTTTTAATATTATTGTTTCCTTTTGAATAAAATATAACATCATAATTGATATCTTCTTCATCCTCTATGTCAATGGGCAGACCGCAGGCCCAACGATAAGATGTAATAGTCGGGGGAAATCTCATCAAAAGTGTACCATCCACAGTGTGTGTCATGAGATGTTCTATTGATCGATTTTCGTTATCGAAAATGAAATCTAGGTATTCTATTGCTTTATTATAGGGAATAGGATGATTCGCAATAGGCACGTTGTTTATACTAAATCCTACATAAACTGGTCCCTGTGCCAGATAAATATCTTTTAATCCATGGCTGAAGAAGTAGCTGGTTCCGTTCCAATCTTGAGTAGATACCTTTTGATAATAATCGTACTGTAAAAAAGTAGCCACGACATATTCAATGTCACGTGACCCTATATAAATATTTGTTGTTTGATTTTCGCTTTCATTGAGTTGGAACTGGCTGGTGAAATTATCGAATTCAATTCTATCGGATACGTTGTCTTCTATTTCACTTTTGATAATGAGTGTTGGTGATACAATTTCATACCCAACAGATACACTCTCTCTTAACAGCACAACGTCGTCTGCCCATTCAATTGATAACAATTCTAATTCTGCCTTTAACAATACAGTCCTTAGTTCCTAGGATACCATGGAATTTATCAATCACGAACGGTACCTGATCTGTCTCGGCAACAAGGTCGACTGCTTGATTATTCCCAAACATATTAGTCGAGGCTTGAGAGCTGTTGTGTACGTCCATCATCCTAGCAAGATGATTATACTGATTTATTGTTTGAATTGGGACATCATCAAAATACACTGAAAGCGTGCTGATCATACAGCCAATCCCACGGGGCGCTACTCCCATTGAATTCATTGTAAACATTATCTTCGCGCTGTTCAAATCCCATATTCCATCATTGATCTCAAATACGCATTGGCTTTTGGGGTGAAAAATACTATCACCTATGGCTTCAAAACTGAACACCTTTGTAATGTGTTTTGGTTCAGGGTTGTTCATTTATATTATTGTTAGATATGTTTTTCTGTTTTTTGTTTTGTTAGCTCCGCTATTCAATCGGAAGATCTCCTACAAAACAAGCTCGAGTTGTCTACCAGCACCGATCCTCAACATGGAACCACACTCAATGAAAACAAGGGCTGTTAGTTATTCGGAACCAGCTGCACCACCGATGCTCTGCGTGTCAAATGACGCTATGCTACTATTTTCGCGGGTATCGACCCCAGAGACGAAAGACTCGTCATTGTGACAAAATTTACAACTTAGGCAAAAAAAGTTGTCACGCCATTTAGCATAGGTGTCACAATATGGGTGGGAACCTCCGTCTGCCGATTGTAATTGATTATATGATGACTGCGTTAGGGCAAAACACTGACCCGGATTCGCGCGAAAATCAGGCGTGTATACGCCATTTAAATTAAATTGCGCGCTTCCCATTCCAGTCGCTTTTCTTGTGAAGGTATTAGACGATTTTGTAACCGCATCAAGCCCACCTGATGGACTCTGTGCAACAAAAGTTCCCCATGCCCTATTGACCGATTGAGAAGATACACTAAATTTAGTTGATTGACTATAGGAAGTTGCAGCGGAACTGAAACTGAAGTAATTGCGGAAGCTTAGCTCGTATACCCCTCCACTAGATAGAAATGCATACACGGTGTGATGGAACGGTGCGATAAACGTCCCAGACAAAACCACGGGGTGATAAACACGAGAACGGGGTGATAAACTGGGTACATATAGCATTATGTAATTAATCCAAATATAAACCAAAAATATGGGTTCTATGGATAAAAATAGAATTACATTAATCCGCGGAAACTGTAAGCAACTCAACCGAATTGAATGCTTATGTTGAGTAATATATGCTGGTAGGGTTTGGGGTGATTTTAAGATTGTTAGACAGGGAAAAGACTTTAAATATTTCGGTAATCGATTTAGTAATGCATCAAGATTACCCGTACCATATAATGAGTGGGTATTAACAATCAGTCATCCTACAAGTAGGGCTGACAATTGCCAATTAATTCGTCAATTCAAACATAAGTGCTTGACATGACAGCCCGGATGTGTAATAAGAAATCCATAGGTTCGAGGTTATACGGGTAGCTTAAATTCAACGGATGAGATCGTCGTCAATGAATAAAATATGATTATATGTATATACAAATGTCGGACACTACATACACCAATACTCATACAAGAAGTATTTGCAAAGATGGAGCTTCCCGTGTTTTGTACAAGAAGAAGTGTGGACGCGGACAAAACGGGTCAGTCACTTTATGTGTTAAAGTAAGGAAACCAGATGGAACGTTTGGTTACAGTAAGTTTGTACCACAAGAAGGTAACAAAAAACAAAAAGGTGGTGGCAGTGAAACCTTTATCAATGGAATGATTTCGTCTGACAGATTAAGCGAACTTAGAAATAGCAAAGAACTACAGAAGGAGGGATGGGAAACAGACGAGACCAACCTGGAACGAATTAAAAATACACTTCCAGATATTGTTATATTTGACAACTATAAAGCACCCGTTAATGGTAGCTATGGTACAGCATATAAGGGAAGAAATGGCATAACGGGCTGGCAAAAAATGCCTAATGCGAAGGAATACTAAAATGAAACCGCCTCGTGTACGGCACACCTTACGGTGTAACCTAATGGTGTAGCAACCCACGGGGCAGTGGAACACCAATACGATTTTGAATCAACAAATTGCAGGATGTTAACGAGAATATCTTGGTTCTTTTTTAGATCACGGCTCTCCATCCTGCAGACTCCGTATCGTTCTTTTGTCGGTACTTTCGAGAGTGTCCATTTAAGGACCAGCCGCACTTAAGCGATCGCCTCTTCCCCAGTACCGTGGCCCAAAAGAACACGGGGTCTTTGTTGATGTGCAATGCACACCCACCTCAGTTCCGAGAACACTTGGATGAGAACCACCGTACCACATTAAACAAGTGGCGGAGCCCCTTTCACCTCTTCCCCCCAGCGGAGCGACCGGGGGCGACCGGAGGGGAGCCCCCACAAAAGATTCCGCGAGGAACCGAGCGGGTGGGCGACCGGAGTGGAGCCCACAGTTCACATCAAGCATTAGACACTACTGTGTAACTAACTGTCAAGTCTTACACAATGTGTATGTTGTTTGTAAAAGATTCACTTGTTTGTAACACTTGTGCATTAAATCAAGGAGAGCTTATTATCACTGTAACGCTTGGGCTTCTTTCTCACTGAAAGTCATCGGAGTGCACTGCAACGCTTGAGCTTATCACTGGAACACTTTGTCTGCAACGCTTGAGCTTATCACTGCAACGCTTGAGCTTATCACTGGAACACTTTGTCGGGATTGTGAAGGGGAAACCGCGGGCCCCATGGACACTGTCAGATTTCGTGCAGCGTAGCATCGACTTTGTCGAGCTCACCTTGATTCGGACGTGCCTTCCACCTGCGACTGTTGACAAGTGGATTGATGTGTAAAGCGTCTCGTATGAAAAACGGGGCTGTTCACTGTTTTTTGGAGATCGATGACTGATTGTGTGATTATATCTCGCTGGTACTGTGTGAAATACGTAGCATCAATTGAACTTTTGATATTATGTAAGGCCAATATACTGTCCCGTAAGCTTTCTGTCCACGCATCAACACACATTTGCATTATTTCTGGCGTTGTCATCATATGGATGTTTACAACAGTTTTCTGCTTATGATCTAGACGACACAAATTCTTGACGTTGGATGTTTTCCCGTGTTGTAATAGAGAGTGTAAAAGAGGAAATGCAGATATCGGATGATACGGCACCCACGGTGTTGAAGCTTATTGCTAGCCTGTTGCTTCCAGCAGAAGGGTTCTACTTCGGTGGGCTGTCTGGGGTGTTTGCCAGCAACGCCCTGAGCATTTTGTTGATCAACCCTCATGACAAACGTCTGGCGCAACATGACACCCGAGCAGAAGAGGGAATTTCAGGCAGCAGTGTTCTGCCTTGCAAGGCAGAGGAGTGAGGGGGCGTAGAGGTTGTTTTCATGGCGCGAGGGAGACGGGGTGTCCCTGGAAGGTTGCAACAGTTGCCTCGTTTGCTTTCACTGTAACGCTTGAGCTTCTTTCTCACTGTAACGCTTGAGCTTCTTTCTCACTGGAACACTTGGGCTTCTTTCTCACTGAAAGTCATCGGAGTGCACTGTAACACTTGAGCTTATCACTGTAACACTTGAGCTTATCACTGTAACACTTGAGCTTATCACTGGAACACTTGAGCTTATCACTGGAACACTTGGGCGTTTTCCGATGTGTCTTCTAAAGCAGGCGTCTGCTCGACATCCATTTAGGGTTTTGAGATGGGGGGGGGGGGCGGATCTACAGTCGGCGGAACAGTAAAATGAAACATATATCAGATGGAAATAATTCAGCAACCTCACTGATAAAATCATTATGGGTTGTTTTGACCACGTATGGAACAAGTATGTGATGTTTGTATAAAGAGTTCTGTGATGTACACATTATGTAAGATGGCAACGAAACCTCCGACAGTCGCGAAATTGAAGGAGCTACTAAAATTGGCCGAAGTAGCATACTCCTCAAAGGACAAGAAGGACGATATTGTCCGTTTATGCGAAGACAATGGTCTCATCGCCAGACCCCCTCCAGAGTACAAGACGGTGGAAAAGATGTGCGTCGTGAAATGCGCCCTGAAGAAGGCAATGAGTCTTGACGATGAAGAATTCGGTAAGTTCAGGGGGCATGTGGATCAGCTCGTCAATGTGGTGTGCCGCATGTTACGGCGTTCCAGTCTGGTGCTGACTTTCCATGTCACGAGGCTCATGGAGGGCGACCTGCCGATTCCTAATATGTACGATATGAAGGATACCTACTGGAAGGATTGGCTAAGGATCGGAGTTGACGGCGTCTTTCCAGATGAAGAGAGTAGAATATCATACGAATCCGTGAAAGACGTAATCGGAAAGGTGCTTGGTAGCGATGACCCTGACTACATCAACTCCTACCCTATCTATTTCGACCAGGTTTTGAACTATGCCGGTCACACATTGAGCACTGTCGTGTCGAACAACGCATGGGTTCCTTTGGTACCTCGTCTGACCCGCCTCACTAAGGCTACTTTGAATGCACTGGGAGCTCCGAAGACCATCCGTGTGTACGACGTGATGAGGGTCATCCAACAAGAAATACAGGAGATGGAATCTTGGCCAGAGTCTGTTCAGGAGTACGTCCGTGAAGTTCGAGTCAGGCTGAAAGTTCCAGATGGAAGTCGACTTTATGATGACTATGGCAAAGACATGGACTTCCCGACCATGGTCCGGTTCAATTATTGGATGCAGACACGGTTGGAGGCTATTGGTGCACGTCGTATCCGGTTGATGCCCATCTTTAATGTCCAACGGGCACATGTCCGCCTTGACATGAAGACCCTCGTGAACCTGTTCAGGCACGTGTTCCCTAAAGACCCAAACATCGTCGAGCTTTCAAAGTGGGAAAATGTAAAGGATCCCGACCGCTTCATGTTGCCTCTGAAGCCTTCAATTAAGATGAAAAAATCATGTGGTCCTGGTGAATGGGAGGCATACAAGTTGGCCCAACATAAGTACGATGCTGACGTTAAGGATATCAAGGCTACTGACGAGTACAGACATTCAAAGGGTAGGTATGACACGCTCGTGAACGCCCGAAAAACAGTCGCAGGTTCCTTCTTCAAGAAACCACCTGTCAAGACGGGGTGGGTGTTCGATTGTAGCATCTGTACTGACGGAGTCTCATTGAGCATGCAGTACAGCAAGACAGTACAGGTTCGTGTATCCGATCTGAAGAAGACAAGTAAGAGGTCTCGTGACGAGGAAGGTATGAGCGTCTCAGAACAGTATGACCATAAACTCAAAACGACATTGCCCGATATGGGTATCGTCGTTCTGGGTGTGGATCCTGGTAGGAGCAACATCGCTACAGTCACGTATCTGGCAGACGACAAAAGCAAGACATGGAAGCTTACACGCGGAGCTTTTTACCACAAGTCTGGTATCAAGAAACAGAAAAAACAGCAAGAAAAACGTTTCTCAGACATGATTCCTAGATGGGAGTCTCTGCGTGAAAATGGAGCAGCGTTGAGTACATCCAGGAAGGATGATATCTCGGCTTACTTGAAAAATTACGCTACGTTTTCCGACGAGTGGTGGAGGATGGCACTCCGTCGCAGAGAATCCCGAGACAACTTTCAGAGGTACATTGGCAAGCGCAAGGCTATGGACTCATTTTGGGCAGGGATCAAGCGCAACATGAAGTTGGATCATCCTGACCTGAGGGTTCGCGTAGCATATGGTTCTGCAATCACGAAGCTGAAGGCTACCGGACCAGGAGAGGTAGCTGTGCCTACGGGATCTATGTTCGCTTCCTGCAAGCGCCTCTTCAAAGAGGAGGTTCATGTGACAGATGAGTTCAAGACGACTCTCATGTCTTGGGAAACCGGTGCCAAGAAGGAATGTGTTTACAAGATTCCAAGTGTCCAAATAACCGCGGAAGGTCAGATTCGTCTAGGTTACGAGTTGTTGGGTCACACCCCATTGAAGGAGACTCCAAAGGTCTCTTATCGCGACCAGTTGGCGGTGAGGGTGTACTGCACACGTAAAAAAATCCAAGAAAAACACAGGAGGGTGGCTTAGCCCCCTCTCTTGTCGACAACAACTCGATCAAGCGGTACCCTGAGGTACGAGGACTGCGATTCTCTCCAGAAACCAGCACTTACTCGGACCGGGACCGCTCCTCTGCTCTCACAATCGCAAGGCTGCACTGCATGGAACTGTTGGGTCAAGGGAGACCGCTTCCATTTTGCAGGGATGCGTGTTGTTGATGGGCTACAAAAAAACATGATGGTGTTCCACTGCAATGTGGGTTGCGACACCATAAGGTTACACCATAAGGTGTACCGTACACTCCAGAAAGCGGTTTCATTTTAGTATTCCGTCGAGTGTAGGGAGGTGTTACAGGATGATGAGTGACGGAACCATGGAACTACTCCCCCGGTAGGATGGAATACAAGGGCTCATTTTGTTCAGAGTAGCTTGTGTTGATATGGTTTCAATTATTTACTTTCCAGGATAATAAGTGAACAACGCCTGTCGAGATGAACAGCCTGATGTTGTTGGTGGCCAAGATCCTGGGCGTAAAGTCAGAAGGTGCTGATAGTGACGTTTTCGCCCTCATGGAGGGCGCGATGAATGTCATGGGCATTCACAACTTGCTCCCGCAGTCAGCCCGCCGCGTTGACATAGCTGAAGTTGCCACAGAGCTCCGTTCTGGCGATCAGATCCTCATTCGGACAGCGGGTAGCAATGAGAGATTCCATCATGGAATCTTTGTTGGTCCCATTTCAGGAGTGCAGGGGGGTAAAAATCTCGTGGTTGATTTTTGGGGCTCACAGGATGCGGGCAAACAAGAGGCCAAGATCCGGCTGCGTACATTGGGCGAATTCATGGCTGTCCCCAGCTGGCCTGAGCTTGCTGTAATGTGTTGGGATAGCGACACACCAGAGCTTCGGGAGTTCTCGGCGGCACTGGCGTTGGGGCTGCACAGGGATCTGCAAGATTGCTCTGGCCTCTATCACTTGCTGGGCCGCAACTGTGACCACTTTGCGACATGGTGCCGTACGCTCAGGTGGGATTCAGTTAAGTTGTCTCGAATTGCCGCTCAGGTGTACCTGATGACACATGCGATGCCTTTTTATCCAACACAAAAAATCAAAGCCTGGTTTGTTTAAAAGATTTTCATTTTGTTTTTGTTGTGATGTATGTGGGAGTCTGCTCAAGTCCAGAGCATCGTCGCCAATCTGACTTGTTTACACGCGTGCTTCGAGGCGCGCGAATACACGTGTCAGATCTGACCTGTTTACACACGTATTTTCATGGGCGCGAGGAAAACACATGTGTAGTCTCAAGCAGACGTCTGCTTGACAAACTATTTCGGGATCATGAAATGGAAATCGCGGGACCCACGGAGTGGGGCAGTGGAATTCAGCTGATGACTCGCAGAAACACGTGTCGGATCTGACCTGTTAACACTCGTGGTTAGAGGAGCATGGGGAACACGTGTCGTCTCAAGCAGGATTCTGCTTGAGAGCATTCGGTTTTATCCCGTGTCAAGCAGACGATGGATCGAGTGATATAGGCTGGAGAGGCACGCCACGCTTGGCTTGTTGGATCTTTCTACAGTCACTCTCATCGATCCGGATGGTTCTTCATGCATGTCTATATATGAAGGTATTATGTCTGAAGTTTTTGAGTCATGGAGGTTTAAGTACCCAAGTGACACCAATGCAGTTAGAGACATCCCTGATGAGAGAAGGGTTGGCTTTAAACGCCTCCGATACCAAAAATGGTTCGCAGCCAACAGCAATGATGAGAATGGCTTGATTCCCTTTACATCCGCCTTACATAAGCAGGATCAGATTCGTTCTATAGCACAGTTTAGAATGGGTTCCCATTGGCTGAACACAGAAAGAATGAGGGTGGTGGATAGAGCACACATCCCTCGCTCAATGAGACACTGTCAAATGTGTGGGTTCCAAAAAACTGAGGATGAAATGCATATGTTTGAGTGCCCTTTTTATAATGATATTCGCCTCCGCTACCAGAATCTGTTTACAGATATTTATAGGCATGTCCATGAGGATACCGACTTAACCGTATGGAATGTGGAATTCTGCGATTCCACATTCAGAACCTTTATGAATGGAAATGGCACTAAGTCTTTTTGGAGCAACCTAGCCGACTATCTTTCTACTTGTAGAAGAGCAAGACAGGAAGCCCTGGACTGCTTAGTGGCACCGTAATTTATTATCCCTTTTTTTTCTTCTTGAGACTTCTCATTTGTTAGCTTCTTACCTCCGCCACTGTAAGTGGTTGAGATCTGGGTCCTGCTCTAAGGGGTTTAATACCTACGCCACCAAAACGGTGGTTGGGAGTTTGGTTTGTTTGTCCTCGACACACCCCTGATGTATTGGGGTTTTTTGCTTTGTGGGTGCTTTTTCTTTTTGTTTAAAGCACAGAGTCTCATACACCCTTGCGGTGTCAAGTAGACTTTAACATGTAATGTAATGTCTGATCGCATGTGACAAATGATTCACACGACCCCACGGTGCTGCGATCTTTTTACTGTCACCCAACATGGGGGAGGGGGCGTGGCCTGGTGTTGTTGCGGGACATTTATGTTGGCGTTTGCTGACAAAGATTGTGGGCCTTCAAGCCAATGAGGTTGTCCGTGTCACACTTGCCCACTATTGTGACATGGAAACTACCCACTTGGCAGTGCAGCACAACGGTGGGGCTGTGCCTGTGGATGTATTTCCAGAACCAGGCACATTTGCAGCTAGTTGGAATGCATACGTGGCCTTCAACATCTTCACCCAGTCAGATCCGTGATGGTCATGATACTGACTGAGTTGTAAGATGGTGTCTCGACCGGCTAGGGGAATGCTGCACGGGTGAGAGACAGACACGATGAAGGCACGAGCTTTCGACTGCATGGCATTGTGTAACAATTGGCGGCCTTGTACATTAAAAAGATGGATGTCATCAAATGCTAGCACATTGAAACCGTCAAGTGAAGGTGATTCTGATTCAGATTCAGACAGTTTACACAACGTTGCCTCTGGTGTATGTAAAGCATGGTACTCCTTGTTATGTTCTGTCATGACCAATACTAGAGTGGGTGGTGAATGTTGAGCAATAAGTTGAGTGATAGCGTGACTCTTCCCACTTTCCCTGCGCCCTAAAATGTACATTACTTGTGGCTTACAAGTTGTCTGTGTGATGCTCATTTACTCACATGACTAAGGAATTTGATGCATATAATAAACGCAACCAAACAAGCTACAGTCGGCGTGTCCAGGAAGAGAGGCGATCGCTTCAGTGCGGCTGGTACTTCAATGGGCACTCTCGAAGGTCGAATACCGATTACCGCTGTCCGACTTCATTTCGTTTTGTCGCCGGAGCAAACGGAACGGAGGAAACATGTCGGGAATTAGATAGATAGGATAGGATAGGAAACATGTCGGGCATTAGATAGATAGGATAGCGGATGCTGGAGCTCGTGAAGCTTCGTCTTCAGCGCACGGACCAACCATTATTCATATCCCTTCATTCCGTATTTCAGCATTTAAGCTGATGAACCCTATCGCCTACCCAGTTGGATGGGTAGGCGAAGTGTCATGCGACAATACAAGAACTTGAATCAACTGCTCCCGTTCGCAGAAGAATGGACCTCTCCCCCTTCCGCAGATCATCGCTGATGGCTTTTAGGACACGCTCAACTTGGTGGGAATGCGCATTGATGTCACCAGTTTTGCAGACCCAAGCAAAGCACTCGCAATTCCATGCAATCAGATTGTACTTCTTCCGTGCAAACTCAGGTGATTCCACCATCCACTTGGCAAGGTCAACGGCGCGTTGGCGTTCGAATTTATCGGCCTCGGAGTTGGCAGAGGCATACGGCACGATACCAAAAGTCGCTCTTGCTCCAATGAACTCGGTGTGCGAGCCGATCTGTAATCGAGCATCTCGCATCAACATGTCACCAGTCGGAGACACGAAGTGCGCAACCTGAGGATCTTGACCAGGGCCATAAGGACTTATCACAATGCCATGGTGTGCATAACCAAGGCGCCACCTTCCGATCATCACGACCACATGATCACCAGGGTTCAAGAGCTTCCAAGCATCTGTGCTAAAATGCTGCACAGTTCCCTCCTGGGCTAGAGTCCAGTGTCCCTGTGACTGCCCCTCAAGAAGTTCAATGAACTTAGCCATTCGCCTGCGAGCACGATGCAACAAATAGCGTTGGTAGGTAGCAACTGCAAACCGAAAACTATCCGGAAACAGGCAATTTTGTGTGTGCACATCCAATCCCGCCCAAACTGTAGATGGTATCTTGCGCAGTGCCAACACGTCAAGCCTTGGTACAATGTGCATCTAATGGTCTGGTGGAACGTCTTGTCACATCAACCAGCAGACACACTACTACACACTACTACTGTGTAACTAACTGTCAAGTCTTACACAATGTGTATGTTGTTTGTAAAAGATTCACTTGTTTGTACACTCGGACAAACAGTGCACTGCAACGCTTGAGCTTATCACTGGAACACTTTGTCTGCAACGCTTGAGCTTATCACTGCAACGCTTGAGCTTATCACTGGAACACTTTGTCGGGATTGTGAAGGGGAAACCGCGGGCCCCATGTACACTGTCAGATTTCGTGCAGCGTAGCATCGACTTTGTCGAGCTCACCTTGATTCAATACATAAGGTGTACCGTACACTCCAGAAAGCGGTTTCATTTTAGTATTCCGTCGAGTGTATTACGATAGCTTTGCTTCTATCCATCTGATGAATTCAGTGTTGCCATTTTGAGTCGCAATTCTGCAAGGAGCGTTGTCCATAATGTCGAGATGAGCTCCTGCTTTCCACAACAATTCCGCAATCTTAACGTCTCCATCCTCAGCTGCTGATATCAGCGGTGCTCCACACCGTTCGTTGGGATCGCTACCAGCTATCAGCAACAATTGTACAACATAGATCTGTTTACATTGCACAGCATAGGTCAGTGGAGAGTCTTCTTTACTAATAATACCAACACCTTGTAGCAAGAGTCTTCTCAAAGCCTCGATATCACCTTGTTCAATGCATTGCAACACTGTGTGTGACATTATACCAGATTGGGACATTATACCAGATTGCGACATTGTACCAGATTGCGACATTATACCATAGCCATTATAATTCTGCCGTAATTATAGACGCGAATGGGTGTTGCATGAGATTGCACTCAAGCGTCAGGCAGGGAGGGAGAAAGTTGGTTGGTTGTCTGTGCAAGAGGGGAGGAGGGAGCAAGACGCCGACGTCAGGAGAACAAGAGACACATTAAAGCGTGTCCCGATTTATTTGAGAACAGATGTAAATACTTGGACACTACGATACAGTCAACGGAATACTAAAATGAAACCGCTTCGTGTACGGCACACCTTACGGTGTAACCTAATGGTGTAGCAACCCACGGGGCAGTGGAACACCAATACGATTTTGAATCAACAAATTGCAGGATGTTAACGAGAATATCGTGGTTCTTTTTTAGATCACGGCTCTCCATCCTGCAGACTCCGTATCGTTCTTTTGTCGGTACTTTCGAGAGTGTCCATTGAAGGACCAGCCGCACTTAAGCGATCGCCTCTTCCCCGGTACCGTGGCCCAAAAGAACACGGGTTCTTTGTTGATGTGCAATGCGTCATGAAAGGAGGTTTCTTTGCTGGACGGGCCATTTTGTAGGACCATCCACTCGTACACTATAACGTCTGTCGACGCCTTATACCGTTATTGGGATGTTTCATTTTACTGTTCCGCCGACTGTAGGATGTACGGGTTGTGAAACCCACATCTTCATTGAAATGACCATTGTTCCAAATCTTGATGTATTAGCAATTAAAGCATTACCAACTAGAATTTGGGATTTATTAGACACACACGTACAACAATGCATTTATCCGACAAGATTTTGTCGTGCAATTGCTTGCTTGCAACGTATAATAATTCGCCGTGCATGTAGGCGGAGGGCATCATTTCTCCAAATGATAGAGGACCAAGCAACTAGTCATTGGACGTTGGCCCCTGAAGGAACCGAAGTGCATGCAACTGCAGAGGCATGGAAGCTCCTCTCCCATGGAGACCACATCGTCGTGATGGTTGGAGGTTGGCGCCATGGATATGCGCACCATGGCATTGTGCTCAGGGAGTCCCGTCTGGACCAAGACCCAGATATCGCCCACTTCACTTCACCCTCAGGAGACAGACGCATGCGCGATGCCCGCCTGCAAATTGATACCTACATCAATTTTCTCGCACGCCAAACAACGTACGGAATTGTTCAATATACTTCTCCAACTGACTTTGCTGACGAGCTTGTCCATCGTAAGCGTGCTGCCAACATAGCAAAGCTCATGGTGGAAACTCCAAGTATGGCTCTGCGCAAGTATGACTTGATTCACTGGAATTGTGAGTGTTTTGCATGGATTTGCAAGACAGGTGGCTTGAAGCACAACTCAGAACAGGTGTACCGAGTGTTGCGAGACATTTGTGATGATATCCAAAAGGGCGACAAGTCCTTCTTGCTTCAAACGGCTTCTAGGTCATCTGGGTGCACAATATCATAAAGTTGTTCTCAAATAATTTTGAGAAACTCTGTATAATTTGAATGATATCCCATGAAACCAGATACAGGTCCGTGGTTCACTACAAATATTTTTTGAGGAGTCTGAGGAAAGTTTGTAAGGTGTGTCCCACTTTATTTGAAACGCGGATGAGGCAACGAGGACCCCGCGCGCCAAATAGACTACGTTTCGAAAAAAATTGAAACGATTTTCTCCAGCACAACAACCAACAACAACAACAACACACGTAATCGCCAAATTCACTCACTGAAATACCCGAAATGTCTGGATCCACAACAACCTCTGACGCCCGCTGCATTTGCGCCGGGACCAAGAAGGACGGTTCCCCATGTTCCCGGATCCTAACTAACGGCCGTAAATACTGCCACGACCACGTCAAGGAGGACTCCTTCAAGGAGGAGTCCAATGCGTATGAAGAGCCGATGACTGCTACAGTCGAAGACTACGATGCGCTCCTGCTCGAGCTCGAGAACTGTCGGATCAAGAATCAGACACTTATCAAGCATAACGATGAGCTAAAGCTCATCTCCGAGACTACCAGGCATGAGAATATCCTGCTGAAGAATCAGCTAGTTCCAGAGTTGTCCCCGTACCACTTTGGACACGAACTGCTCACCAGCCTCAATCTTCCATTCTGCAATACGAAGACTTCGTATGGGCGTTCCTCCCTCCCGGCCGATTTTGACTGGTCAAAGGTTCGGGTCTGTCGCATGGTCGCGATTCCGGGATGGTCGAAATCTCTGGCCGGCTATTCGTTCCCAAGGCTCTAGCTTCTGCGCAGCTTCCGAATCCATCACCGGCGATTTTCGACCGCGTTCAAGTTCACAGTTTGAAGCCGACGAGTCCCGGAAAATTCAAAAAATCGGCCGGGAGCCAGGAACGCCCATTTAAAACAAATTGCTTTAAGCACTTAAAGTGCTGCATCGTCCTGCTCGGTTCGTCCGGACCTAGACAGTGCAAAAACAATCGCCATGCCACTGGCCTGCTGTGCACTACGCACGCGTCACCAAAGCATATAGCAGAAAAGGTCAACAAGGCCTACGCTACACGCTGTGTCGAGAGACACGCAAAGGTCATCAGCGCATATCAGACACAGTCTGATTGCGTAGCCACGTACAACTCTGCGTGCGAGGACAACAAGTACAACTACTCTGCGGCTGCTGCTCCGGCTCCGTCGTCGTTCTCATCATAGTTCGTTCGTTCGTTCGTTCGTGCATGCATACATACATACATGCACAAGCGAACCAATACTTTTTTTTTCTGCTTAACAAACCTGTGTTTTTTGGGGATGGTGGAGCGCGCCTCTTAAAAATAACGCTGCTTTGGAGTCCCGCATCATTATTTCTTTCTTGGACATGCATCATTGATCGTGAACAAAACCATTTGACTTCCGTTTACAATGGCTTCTTGGACACGTTGTATATATTACAAACCTTCCTCAGACTCCTCAAAAAATATTTGTAGTGAACCACGGACCTGTATCTGGTTTCAGGGGATATCATTCAAATTATACAGAGTGTCCCAAAATTATTTGAGAACAACTGTATGTTTTGGTTGCGCAAGTTGTACATAGAGAAATATGTGTGATTCAATATTAACCCCCGCAGATGCAGAGACAAAAGCGTGCCTTGCTGGTCAGCCCCAGTTACGCCACGCCTGGGTTGGATATCAGGACTCGATACGTGATGGAGAAAGCAGGAGTGCTCCCCAGTGACCTGGGCAAGTATAGCACTGAGGGTTTTGCGCGCGACGCAGCAGTGCTACGCCGCCAGTTAGGGCCGGGTTTCAGTTTTGAAACACTGGAGGGCGAGGTGTTGTCCAGCACTGTATTGGACCACCTGAAGTGGTTGTTGTCCCACGACACAGAGGTGGCTGTGTTGTTGTTCTGTGGCCATGGCATGTGGCAGGGGTCGCCGCAGCACGGTAGTCTCGTGTGTTCATTCAAGCAGCTGGTCACAGCTGATGCAATTGAGTGCGTGGCGGCGAAGTTCAAAGGCACATTTGTGAGGTTGCTGAACATGTGCGAGGCCGAGGGGGGAGTCTATGTGTCAGGATGGGCAAGTACCAGGGACGCAGTAAGGCTGCCGAGGTGCTCGGATGCAAGGGGGGGCAGGCGCGCCAAGCACCTACTACGGCATGACAGTGGCAGCCACGCAGCAGTTTGGCAAGACCACTGGTAACAGCCGGGGCAGCAAGTTCGTGTCGCACTGGGGCGCATGTTGATCAGGAGGTGCTGGTGACGTACGATGGGTTCGAGACGGCATTGGACAAGTATTGGAGTGGGGCGCAAGTACGGATGACGCACGCTTTCCGGGGTGGTGTTCGGGACGCCCGCTCTCCCGGTGGGTTCTTGTTGCATCACTAATGATGATGCGGGTTCTGAGTCTGAGGTGGAGTTCTGAGTCTGAGTCTGAGTCTGAGTCTGAGGTGGAGATTGTGTGGGGAACGTTTTGACACCATCTGTGCTACTGCCAAAATAAAACGGGGGGCTAATGTTTTCATTTCGGCAGTGAAACACCTAGAGTTTTTTTAGATTTAGTGTACTGTATGTGCTGCCATCTTGACGCACACACATGTGTACATGGACATGCATGGCTTCATGATTGCTCAAGTCAAGGGAACGCGCACCTTCACAGACAATGGGAATACATTATGTGTTTCGACATCAGAGGCAACGGGGGTTAAATCCATAGTTGAGCAACTGTATCTGATACAGTCGGAGACGCAATTTGCTAGCATGTTCTACGGCAAGTAGTGTGGCGTAACACATATCGTTCGGCTATCATCAGGCAAGCATGTACAAACCTTAGCCTCTCGATGCGACGCTCATATGCCGCTCTTGCAGCCGGGTGTTGTGAAAGCAAAGCATCTAGTTCAGCGTCGTCATCCATGACCTGCAATAAAGAACATGAATGGATACTTTTTATACCCCCATGCAGTCAAAGACATCAAAAAATCCGCTATCGAGCCTCCGGCATTCTTCAGTATTTATTTTTTGTTGAAATAATTGTTGTTCCCGAGATGGAGAGTCTTTTCAGAGGTGTTCATGTGAACACGTTTTAAATAGTATAAAATAGTAATAATTTAATATATTGATGTTCCACATCTCTTCGTGACTGGATTCTGGAATCGTAACCACCGCGCATGTACCTGAGCAGTGTCGCCTCTGCATCCACGCACGCTTGTGCATCTCGAACATGGATGGCAAAACGCACACTATAACGTCTGTCGCCGCCTCATGCCGTTTATTGGGAGGTTTCATTTTACTGTTCCACTGACTGTTCCACCCGGCTGCAGTCAATGTTATCTATGTTATCTAATGCATATTGGTGTTGTGCGCGCAGGACTGTGATTTATTTATATCCCCCCCAAGACTATTACCACAAGATGAAGCGTGCATTGCTAGTCTCACCCAGCTACGCCTTGAACCTGGAGGCGCGCCTCACGCGAGTCCTAGAGGAGGCGGCTCTGCTCCCCCGCGACCTCCGTACGTACAGCACGACGGGTTTTGCAACGGATGTTGAGCGGTTTAAGGAGTCGCTGGGAGAAGGATTCAGCTGCAACGTTCTGGGAGGCACTTCCGAGGTTCCAAAACGGGACCTGAGAGCCGCCATACAGCATCTCCTGCAGCCCGGCACGGATGTCGCAGTTCTGCTATTCTGTGGCCATGGACGTGGAGTGGTTCAACGCAACATGGTGCCCTTGTCTGTTCGTTTGGGCAGCAGATTACAGCACAGGAGATCGAGGACATCGTAGCACAGCAAGGGTTCACCGGCACGTTTGTTCGTGTGCTGAACATGTGCGAGGAAGAGGGATACCCCAGCAACAACGAGGCAACCAGCCTGACATTTTACGAGTCCAGAGCCAAGGCTAAGGGAGAGTGGGAATATTCTCAGCAACACGCATATAGCAGTATTGCAGAAGCATCAATTCCCTATTCGATTGCTGACTACAATGGTGTCATTATTGCCGCGTCCACCATGTTTGGAATGGCCCGGGGCGGAGCGGGAGGCAGCGAGTTCATGGACGCGTGGGTGGCAGTGGGACAGCTTACGACTTACCACAAACTGGGAACAGTGCTCAAGGAGCATTGCCCCAACGTACGCGTGACCATGCAGAACATGAACAGCAAGGACGGTGTATTTGGTCATCCTGCAAAGGAGGTGTGTGTGCATGCAATGAGCAATGACAAAATGTCCCTAGCTATATGTTTTGGATGCGCACGTCAGTATTGTGAATGCTGCTGATTGCAGGTGCCATTGGACGCAGCCATGAAGAACAGAAGCCAGTGATGCGAGACCAAGTGTGCTCCCCGACATCCACGGGGAGCTTGATGTAAACAATCGCCTCTCTCTCAAACCACACCACAGGCCTGACGACCACCATGCATGCATTCCAACACGGTCATGCAACATCATGCCACCAGCCATGCAGTGCGTGCAAGCACTAATGCGGTCAACAAGGATTTGCAATCATCAGACAAACATCATCATGTCGCTCGGTAGCTTTGCAAATTGAGCAATACCCCAGTCAACCATGATATTGTGACCATCCAGAGTGACCACACTGGCAACATAGTGGACGTATCCCTTGCAAGGGCCCGGGTGTTGCGTATCATACTGAGTCCAAACGCAACTGCCCTCTGTCAGCCTGTACGATTTAGCACCATCTGGGACGGTTCTGTCTTTGACAGGAGCAGTGCCGTTGATGCCTGGAGCCAATGATAGGGTGGCGCCCGACGGAGAGTACATTACGACAGTGACCATTATCGCACGCATCAGCCCATGGATCTTTGAGAAGAATTCTTCTGCAGCCCTAGCAGCAAACTGGCAGTCGCCCCCGAAAGGCCCGACTAGTCCTTCTCCACGATTGTTTACCTCGTAATCGGCAACTATCTCAGCCATGCTCATGCTGGAGGACGAGCCCATGTTCCTGCGCATGGCAAGCAGCGCGGTGCAAGCATCAGTGTTATGTACAAGGATATCTATCATCCCAAGATGACGACAGTATGCCAACCTGATAGATGACTTCATCTCCAAAATGTCCAACTTGATGTCAGACACTGCATGCTCAAGTTTATAGAGCTGCTGCAGCATGGACGTGGCCCATGCAGGGGGGGGCTCCTGGTAGGATTGTAGGTTTTGCGAGGCAGTTTTCATGACATCACCCATTCTGTATGTAAACCAACACGATGCAGCTTTATGCATCCTCATGCCCCTCAGCATGTCCTAGAGTCGGTCGCTTACCAATATCGGGGGACTCACCTTCGGCCAGATTGGTGCGCGCTGGTCCTCGAATTCTTCGTGAATGTGAATAAATGTCTGCGCAGCAACAATGACCCGTCCAGCAAAGAAACCTCCTTACATGACGCATTACACATCAACAAAGACCCCGTGTTCTTTTGGTCCACGGTACTGGGGAAGGTCCAGGAAGGACCACGGTACTGCGGCTGGTCCTTCAATGGACACTCTCGAAAGTACCGACAAAATAACGATACGGAGTCTGCAGGATGGAGAGCCGGGATCTAAAAAAGAACCATGATATTCTCGTTAACATCCTGCAATTTGTTGATTCAAAATCGTATTGGTGTTCCACTGCCCCGTGGGTTGCTACACCGTAAGGTGTGTGTGCGGTTTCATTTTAGTATTCCGTCGACTGTATCAACAGAATCGAGCCTCGAGTGCAGTTTGTGGCTCACGCCCGAAAGCATCGATGGGGATTGCCTCTTCATCTTGGATGCGCCACTCCTCAAGCCCCATGCGGTTCAATGAGAAAACACATATTCTGGCCAAACTACATAGAGATTCAAACTGTAACATTATTGACCGGTCTATGCATGTTATGGACCAAGACTGGGCCTCCAAGTTTGTCCAAGATATTACGTCAACTTCCAACGCCATTACACTAAGGCTTCCATTTGCACATGAAGTGCTTATAATCCACTTAGAGTTAGATAATCAGCAACGGTTCCACACACACATTGCAATTCAAACCTTGGTCAACGAAGAGCCACGTGCTTTTTTGTATGGATTCAACAGATACCCTGATGGGGAAGTGATTGGACCATTCTACAGGGACTAAGTTGTAACCATCTACAATCGGCGGAACAGTAAAATGACCTGAGACACTCTGAGAGCCAACAAAAAGGCGGCAGGACTGCCGCTTGATTCGATGATTCTTGAAAAACACGTCACAATTGTAGTTCAGATTGGTGAAGGTGGTCAAAATCCACAGTAATGCACTCACTCACTCACGAATCACAAACAAAAGGGGGATGATGGATGGGATGTGTAAAGAGCGCTCGCCAGACCGCATCCTCACACACGCACGCACACACGCACGCAAACGGAGGGGTACAGACCGGAGGCCAAGGAGGAGGACAGGGAGCACGTTGAGAACGAGCCAGCAGGAGAAGCAGGAGCAGCAGCAGAAGCAGCAGGAGTAGCAGCAGGAACAGCAGCAGGAGCAGGAGCAGGAGCCACAGAGGGTGACACAGAGCGTGAACCATTGGCGCGGCGCTTTTTACCACTACTGCCGGACCCCGTGCCAACGTCCTCGGTGGTTTCGTCGTCCTCTGGGAGGGCAAGGGCACTGGCGAGGGCAAGCAAGGAGGAAGCAGCAGAAGCAGAAGCAGAAGCGACGGCATTCGCAGCAGCGACGGCAACAGGGAGAAGCATTAGCTGTAAAGGCACTTTCTCCGCGTCGGGGGAATCTTCGAGAAACTTAGCGTGTGCCATCTTCATTGCGCCGACAGAGTCGGCGAGGCAATCAGGAACGCTGGTCAGGGATATGACTGCGTTGCAGATGCTCTTCAACTGAGCGACGGTGGGGATTTTGGATATCTTAGTTCGATCCTTCTTCTGAACGGCTTCAAAGATATTGGTAGTATCGACGAACGCAGTGATTTGGGCAGCAGACATGTAAGACATGACGACGGGAAAGAGATATTGGGTGGTTTATCAAAGGTTGTTGTTGTTGTTGTTGTTGTTGTTGGTTTTTAAATGAGGAAAATGTGCGTCATTTTTTTTTTTAGCATGGAATGAAACGGATGACGAAATTCAGAAAGAGGCGATCGCTTAAGTGCGGATGGCTGGTCCTCTCGACATCTTGCAATTTGTTGATTCAAAATCGTATTGGTGTATTAAGTCATATCTAGCCATACACAAATACGCCTCAAGCAGAAGTAGCCTAGTGATCGTAGGCGCGGAACAAGCGACGTACCACAGTTCACATCAACCAGAAGACACCACACTATGATGGAGCAAACACACGCACGCACGTGAATGTGGTAGTGGCTGCGGTAGACCCGGGTGTTACTGATATCGTGACTGTAACAGGACTCGACGGAGGTACCAGGTCGTACAGCTCGGTGCAATATTATCGCAAGGGTCTGATCTTCAAGTCTCAGCGTCAAACTGACGTTTGGAACCTCGAGACGGCTGACATCGTCGGTGATATCATTCCGGATAGAGACTCTTCGAGATCTGAACAGATTGGTGCGTATGCCAGGTTCTACATGGGTGCCGCCCCAATTCTTCTTGCCCATCGTGCTTCGAGGGGGTACAGAAACCTCCGCTTTCGCAGGTACTGCAAAAAACAGAAACTCATTGTTGAGATTGCTGACTTCGTAGCTCCGAGGGAGAAGAGCGCGAAGGTACTCGTCGGTTTTGGTGATTGGAAAGGTCTGGGGGCGACGCCAATCTCTAGGCGGACTTGTGGCCCTCTCCAAGCTATTCGTTTCGAGCTTCGTAGCCGAGGAAACGTCATCATGGAGGACGTCGATGAGTTCAGAACATCTCAACGATGCAGCTGCTGTGAGAACCGCCTTTGCAACATGGTGGCACTCACTCATCGTAAGAAGCAAGACGGCACTGGTTGGGAATGTACAGAAGGACGCAAGCGGATTCACAAGATTCTCCACTGCAAAAGCAGTCAAAGCGGAGCGCCACGCCAACAGAGCGGTGGTAGGCTCCACTGCGGGAAGACTTGGGACCGCGATGTGAACGCTTCCAGGAACATCCTGATGCTTACACTCCACCAAGTCTTTGGGAGAGAGCGACCTCTCGCGTTTCGCCGAGACGCGCCGAGAAGTTCCTCTAGAACCCCACCCCCCCCTAATACTGATATGGGGACACAGACGGTTGAACGGTTTACCAAAGAGGCTACTCGGAATATCTTCGAGAACCTCTTCAACCTGCTGCACCCCCCAACGTTTCCCAACAGCAACGATCTGCAGTCTGGATGATTATAAGGTGTGTCCCACTTTATTTGAGAACTACTGTATAACAGAAGAAGAGGAGAATACATGGAAACGGAAAACAAAAACAAGATGAAACCTACAAAGACATTGACCGTAACTTTACCTATTGGGTTTCACATGGGACTCGAAGAATGGATAGATTCGCAAACACAACACAGGGACGAGGCAATATACGCACTGCTCGCACACGGGCTACACACAGTGCGGACGATACCAAAAACATTATTAAAAAAAAAAAAGGATTATGAGGGTCGTCGTTCAGGCAGATCGTCGGATACTGATGATGATCCAAATGACATAAGTGAGGCGACGCACATCCAGGCGAGCGCATACAGAGGAACACGGTATGCAGCCTTCTTTGATAAGGATATCGGATCGATGAGAGTGGTGTCAAGGTAATCGACACATACAGCTAGGGACATTTGATATTGGGACACCTTCTATTTTGGGGATTCTGAAAAGTTGACCAATTCAAGATTTGTAACCGATCTTGTCAAGACCGACCGACCGACCGACCGACCGATCTTGTCAAGACAGACAGAACCGACCACTATCATCACGACGGAACCTGTGTCGAGTCACAGAGCGACCTTCGCGCATCCATGGCGGCACCTGTCGAGTCGAGTCACAATCACACGGTGACCTCTCGCATCACGGCGCACCTGTTCAATACCTCGATACTGTAAGATATCACTCACAGATGACGGAAAACCCGGTAAAGTAATCGCAAACGGTGATCACATGTCAAGCAGAGGTCTGCTATACAATAGATCTCGTATATTGATAGGGGAATCGCAAAGGATACAGGCTGGTGTAATCGCAAAGGATACAGACTGGTGTAATCGCAAAGGATACAGGCTGGTGTAAAGAATCGATTGTTTACACTCGTGGTTCGAGGGTGCGCCCGAAAACACGTGTCGTCTCAAGCAGACTGTTATTGTCGATTTGCGGAAACCACCAGCTTAGTGTGGCCCATCCATTTTTGATGGTGACGTGCTCAAATGCACTCTCAAATTTACTATTAAAGTATGGAAGATCACATTGTGGAGGCGGGTCAAGTAATTGGATGGTGTACACGGGTTGCGTACCAAAATCTGCGTGAGGGCCTGCAATGACTTGTAAGCTCGCCCCACAGAGTGGTATGTGTTGTTGCGCAACTCGATAACATGAACCTAGCTTTATAGCTGCTACAAGTACAGAGGAGACGATTTGTAATGATGCTGTAGCAAACATAATATTCAATAGAAGCCGAAAATATTTGCATGTGTGGAACGCAGGGCATACAGAAAATCCGTTCATAACATGCAAGGAACTGGATTTTGCGTGGTTTACACTCGTTTTTTGAAGCGCACTTGAAACACTTGTCGTCGACACAGAAGATGATACATACATGATCGATCATGTCGGCAGTCGTGCGGATTGCGGGGATCACGTGACTTGCGCATACTCATTCTCACACGGAGGATTAAAGCAGACTCAATGTGTGTGTCATGCGGGAGTCAAAAGGAATGCGGTGGCGCACTCGTTTTATGTCGACCTCGATTTTGTCAACTGTCACCCCACGCTATTCTCGCAACGCCTCGATCAGTACTGTGGAAACCGGACGGAGGTCCTAGGCGACATCGATGCGGACGCGGTGCAGGGGAAGACGGTTGTTCTATCCGTCAGGTGGATGCATACCGTGAGCATGCAGCATGTCCACCCTTGCATGTGCAATCGCAAGTGGCACAAATGTGTAAAGTCCAGGTTGACAGAGAAGGATGCATAGGGGATCCTTGTCTATGTACCAGCATGAGACATTCAACATTTCCCCCCAATGCTGCAACATTGCTCAGCCCCATAAGCACATCCTTCTCCACATGTTCATGTTCATGAATATGCATAGCATGGGCTGCTCCGCACTGATCAAACAAGAATGAAAGACAAGCCATTTGCCCACATGCAGCTGCATGAAGGGCGACCCGATATGAATTGATGAAACATTGTCCATGATGCCATGCATTGACGAGACACTCTAATTTACCATGAAGTGCTGCTACATGCGCAATCAGCTCCCATTTGCTCGCATCGATGTCACACCAGTCGCACGACTTGGGATCATGATCAAGCAAGAAAGATGAATGACAACACCTGCATGTGCCTGTCATGTGACTCATGTATTCAAAGCGTTATTTTTTCATCATAACTGTCTCAACTCATCAATCCTTATGCAGGCAAATTTTCCTGATGCAACAATTCATGCCTCCAAGTTGGCAGCTGGTGACCGGTGCATTATGTGCAAGAGGCTGTCTCATGACATGAATGGGATTGCGGTTAATCTGATCCCTTGAGTGGACAACAAATTCCATTTGGAAGTGTACTGGTTGAGATAAGTGAGGCGGCGCACATCCAGGCGAGCGCCGACAGCGGACCACGGTCTGCAGCCTTTGTATCTGTAGACAAGCGACGTAGCATAGATAGATAGATAGACGGATAGACAGACAGATAGACAGATATACAGATAGACGGTATCAAGCATACTCCTGCTCGACAACTCTATGGGGATTATTAGGAAGGGGGGGTCGCGGGGAACAGCGGAACGGGGCAGAGGGATTCAGTTGCAGATTGTATTCAACAAGCGGCGGAGCCCCTTTCACCTCTTCCCCCATTGGGGGCGACCGGAGGGGAGCCCCCACGGGAAGTCCGCGAGGAACCGAGCGGGTGGGCAAACGGAGGGGAGCCCACAGTTCACATGCATGCAGCAGACAATACGATGCATGTATGTATGTAGCCGGTCTCTACATATGGACTGTGACAAACATGCGGAAAGCGTGGGAGAAGAATGGGGCAGGGGTGGTGTCGCAAGACGGATTGAGAATAGCACACGACTCTAGAATCCACTTCTGAACAACATATCGATTCTTGATACTGTTTTCAAGGCAGTCATTTCCGTGGAAAACGTTCCAGCGTGCATCGCACTCAAGGTGGCGTACGAGAAGTTCCGTCTAACTCCCCCCAGGGCGAAAAAAGAACCTCTCCAAGTGATGCTTCTCCCGGTTGCCGTCGCTGCTGCTTCTGCCACCATCAGAATGTAGTGCCCAACGCCCCCCCATACTTTTTCATGATTGCGCTGTCAAGCTCGGTAGGAACCAAGTTACCCAAGAACCAGCCTTGCGATGTGAGAGCACTTTTATAATGGCGTTGTAAAATAGAATGGTGTTTGCAAAACTCAGGACCGATCAAATTATCAGACCTCGCTGCACAGTTCGGTCAAACGGGCCGCAGCGGACAGAATCTGAAGCTATCAGAATACCGCAGAGGCGGAGCATACGGCGTGCTTGCGGCGGTGGGAGCAAATGCTGCCGCACCCAACGTGCCATCTAATAATTACAACATCAAGATGAGCGATTTCTATGGCGCTTACAAGATCAAAACACCGGTACTCAACACGATCCCCACGCTGACCGGCACGAACACATCAGCGAATGTTACGTTTTCGATGGCGAGCAGCTACCTCGTTAGCTCGTCCAACTATGGCACCGTAACATGGACGATGACGGGCAACCCCACCGGCGTGACGATAAACTCATCAACGGCGTCATCACGGCGACGGGGCACGAGCGTAAACAACAGTATCACGGTCACTGCCACGGGACCTGGCGCGATCCCCGTATCCAAGACGTTCACGATGACGCTGACGACGACTAGGTTAATCATCCCATCGTTTCCAGGAGTGAATAATAACGCATTTGTGTATGCCGTCATACCTGGTGGTCCGCGCACAGTGCTCAACTATTTGCAGTCATTCGGGGTGGCAAACACATCCACCAACAACAATGATAGTTTATGGTCTGGGGGGCACGATACGCTATACTATGTAGGGGGACAAAACAATGGAACAGATTTTTTCTCACTGTACAATCGTGCGAGGGTGATACAGGTGTTGGCCAAGCAGACGGAGCGGATTGGGTCGTGTTCAATTTCACGCAGGACTTAACGGTGATTTCGACGGTAAATATCAGACATCTGGTTACTTTGGCGGGGAAAACTCATCGAGCGGTGGCTCAATGGGCACACAAGAACTTGACGGTTACATATACGGGTGGGGCAACAACGTCTGGAATATTCTATACAAGCTCCCTCTGGGCACAAGAACATCGTCATTTAACCACACCAACGGTAATTGTTCATGTCTGGTGGGACGGTTACTTCGGGATATGGTAAATACTCTGACTTTGACAGCTTGAATGTGACAGATATAGGGTTTGGTGTTTCGAGTCGCTTTATTACGTCACTGTCACCAGTGGTCGACACAGCTAAAACATCAATTGAGCTCTTAGGGGGGACTCTGTTTGCCACACCCACAGTCGGAGCGTTAGCCGAACGACTAAGGAAAAACGACCCTGATCACGGTGTAGGGCAGTTTAACACCGAGAAGCTTGCGGTCACTTTCACAAAGCTGTACGGCATGTACTTCCTTAACGACGTGCAACAATTCACGATCGAATGGACGTTCACGGACGGAACAAACAGCTTCGACTCTTTCTTTAACAAAGCCAACACCACAAACTATGGCGCCACACACACGTTTAATGTGTTCAATGCATCCGGTGGGCTAATTTTCACAAGTGATTCATCTGTCAGAAAGTGGTGCTTCAGCAACTCGTTAAATTACGCAACGTTTGCAGATCGGGTATATGTGTCGCAAGATGATGGTATTTGGGGCGCCGCGATACAGGGAAACCTTGACGGAAACTCACCCGGTCCTGGTCTTCAAATCAACACTAGGTGGGGTATACAGAACTATAATAGCGCGGATACTGCCTATTCCGAACTATTCAATAACTCAGTGACGATCACATCTGGTACGGCGATGGCTTTTATATATTCAATTAATACTTAACAGTACAAGTATTTGAATTTATACAGATGAAGATTTCCATTCTGCTTTGGTGTTGCCAAGTAATACCAAGACCTCAAACAAACCCAATGAACAACATAATCGTATGGTGGGGTGTTGAGTGAGGTGAGTGAGAAGTCTTGTTGACCGGTGTTTATCTTACTCTTTCATAAGCATGCATCACACTCTCCACTACATTCAACTGATCTGCACTTTCTTAGAATTTGCAGTAAACATAAACTGCACTTAAACAAGTATCTATTTAAACTCACTCAGATTAAAGGGGTCATGAAGCTCTGACTTGTTTACACACATGTTTGGGAACATGTGTCGTCGCAAGCAGACTTCTGCTTGACAACACTATGGGAATTCTAAGGGGGTGACACGGGTCCCGTGGAGCGGGACAGTGGAATTGAGCTGCTGAACTCGCGTGTACGGATATGACTTGTGGCGGCGAGAGGCCACCCGAGAGCACTTGACGCACGGAACAGCTTGACGCACTTTCTCAGGCAGCCCCCCGTTCGTCCATTCATTCATCTTCACACACACCAAGGCGGCTTTAGCAGCCCTCCGTTAGTCCATTCATTCATCTTCAAACACGACTGATTTTACTGTTCCGCCAACTGTAGGCACCGCGTGTCAGCTTCCATGTATTGTTTTTCTGATTACCGATTACAGATTCCTTTGTATTAGAGTAAAAATATGTGCATTGAAAGTACTATCAGCTCAAGATGACTCAGTCCCACGGGAAGCTGGCTCAGGAGAGCCGGTGAATGGAATGATAGTTCTAGGGAGTACATAAGTAGTCACCAAGTCATAAGACGCGTGAGAGTGCACCGCTTATACATGCTGATAAGTACAACGCCCTATATAAAATGATCCGATTGTCTGAAATCTATGCGAAATCACAGTCGACATCAAACATCTTACATAGCGATAATGCACCCATTAAAGGAGTGCGATCGCGACCAGGTGTTAAAGAAGCACCATCGATGTCATTTGAACAAGATACAGACACAGGAATGTTCAATGCATCAAGTAATGTCATAGGATTTGCTGCAGGAGCATATACTACGCTCATTGCATCATCTTCCAATTTACAAGCCAATACGCAAATCACATCTTCAAATATCGTGCCTCTTCAACGACAATGTCTCAGAATTAGGAACAGTAACAAAGAAGTTCGCAAAACTGTATTGCACAGATATCTATGGAACATCTGCTACATTAACACACTCGAGGAACGGCCATCTCAAGTATTGTCACTTCCACAAGTAGCAATGTCGCAGCCAGTTCTGCAGCGGTCAAATCAGCATACGATAGTGCCGTCTCAGCTTCAATCAGACGTACGGCATCGGGTCCCTCGATAGCAATGGCGATATCCCTTTCTCAGGGCAAACTTGCGCATCTCCGAAACTCAATATATACAAAGGTACAGAGGTATTCAGTAGCGGCGGCGGTGGTGGCGGCGGTGGTGGTGGTGGTATCATCACTTCCGACTCTAATATTGTCCTAGTGTGAATGGGACACAGGATCTGGGTCACCTGATAAACGATGGCGTAATCTTTATTTATCTGGTAACCTCATTTCTTTCGTAACGGAATGAAACATCGACGGATACTCTTGGAATTACTTGGCCAATTACGTCATTCCCCGACGTGTCTACCCTAAACCATTGACAAATACCGAATCCGCCTATCTCTTCACAGGCGCGGCGCAAGACCACTCGGCCTATGTACGCAATGGGCGATCTGTTCGTATACGGTCGCACGACTATGGGCAACTGGGTCTAGGCCACACGTCCAACACTATCACAGTACCCACCAAGGTGCCAGGCATCAATAATGTCGTCGTTGGTAGCATGTGGCGAAGGCTTCCCCTCTGCGTTCGCACAAGACGGTACCGCTATCTCTTACCGGTCTAACGACAACGGACAGTTGGGTATAGGTTCGACTGTGACTACCTCAAACTTTAGTATTGTAGCAGGCGTTTCAAATGCGATTGCTGTTGGTGCAGCGTTACACACACTCCATGTATCTGACATCGAATGGAGTCGTTGGTGAGTGCAAGGAAGCGATGCTAACGGACAGCTGGGAAGAGGCGCATCCTCAGGCCAATTTGGTGATCAATTCCAATATTGTGCCCATGCTCATCCCTGAACGGTAGCAATGTGCCCGTACGCTCCATCTCTGCCGGGGGTACCACTCGGGCTGTCCTCTTAAACAACGGTAGCGCCTACTTTGTGGAAAGAACGATCAGGGACAATGTGGTGCATCTTACACTCGTTCCACAGGCCAATTCATTGGGTATCATCCCCTCGCTCTCGATAGATGTGGTAGATGTTGCATGTGGACACGAACATACGCTCTTCACGTGCTATGATGGACAAGTGCTAGGTGTAGGGCATAACGATCGTAGTCAAATTGGGACAGGAAATAAGACGTCTCCTGTGACTCGTTGTACAGGTGCTAGCAAGGCGGAGCGCGCAGGATAACAAACGGTTTTCTGTCGAGATCGCTGCAGGCTTCAAACCATTCCGGCCTTAATAAAAAAATGATACACCATCTTCGTGTTCGGTGCCAATGATAAGGGTCAATTGGGTTTTTAGGAGAGACCACCACAGAATCGTTGACACCGACACAACTTGTGGGATATGCGGGCCTACGATATCGCATGCGGCAGGAACATACGGTGATCTCGACCACACCGGATCGCTTTGGTATTTTAACTTTACCTCGGAAACAATGCATTGATCGCGTTTGGTGATAATGCATACGGACAGGTGGGTGATTACAATCCAATGTGACGACAACGGTGGTTCCCGAACCGTATCCATGACGGAACGTTCAAAAGAAAAACGTTTTGGGGGGGGATGTTATACCAATATTCATCCACTCTAGTTGATTCGGACGGGAGTGTTTGTTCATTAAGGTTATAATAATAACTGGTCAACTCGGGGATGAACAACTATAATTCAACAAAAAGCACGTTCAGACCCGTTTTCCAACGCCTGATGAGGAAGGAAGACGGATCGTGGCCATTGCGGGCGGTCAATATAAAACGATTGCCCTTGACTCGACGGGACGCGTGCACGTATGGGGAAGAAAAGTCGAAGGTCATCTAGATTCATTAGTGCCGATCGATGTCTCGACCTTCGGATCTCTTGTCGGTAAAACGATCGTGGCTATTGCGGGCGGATCCATTACACACACTTGCCCCTTTGACTCTAGGACATGGGGACGCGTGCACGCATGGGGACAAACCCCGAGGTCAGCTCGGAAAATAAATACTACTACTAATAATTCCATCAGGCCCGGTCGATGTCTCGAGGGCTTTCGGATCTCTTGTCGGTAAAACGATCGTGGCCATTGCATGTGGTAGCTTACACACAATTGCCATTGACTCTACGGGACGCGTGCACGCATGGGACACAAAACCAATTCCGGCCAGCTAGGAAATAATACCACCACTAAATCATCTGGTCCGATCGATGTATCGATTTTCGGATCTCTTGTCGGTAAAACGATCGTGGCTATTGCGGGCAGCAGCAGTCACACGATCGCCCTTGACTCAACAGGACGCATGCACGCATGGGGAAGAAACGCCGAAGGCCAGCTCGGAAATACTACTACCACTCAATCAAATGTTCCGATCGATGTCTCGAGCTTCGGATCTATGAATGGTAAAACGATCGTGGCCATTGCGTGCGGCATCAATCACACGCTTGCCCTTGACTCGACGGGACGCGTGCACGCATGGGAGTAAACAACTTACGGCCGATCTCGCTCGAAATAATACTACCACTGATCATCAGTCCCGATCGATGTATCGAGATTCGATCTCTTGTCGTAAGAAGGAAAACG
This sequence comes from Microglena sp. YARC, assembly GCA_022414725.1. Classification (NCBI taxonomy): domain Eukaryota; kingdom Viridiplantae; phylum Chlorophyta; class Chlorophyceae; order Chlamydomonadales; family Chlamydomonadaceae; genus Microglena; species Microglena sp. YARC. The sequence goes on from CM039462.1 coordinate 71,534,606, forward strand.
ATCGTGGCCATTGCGGGCGGGCTTCTATCACACGCTTGCGCCTTGACTCTACGGACGCGTGCAACGGCATGGGGATACAACAATTTAGGCCAGCTCGGAAATAATAGTACCACTAATTCAAATGTTCCCCTATTAATCGACAAGACCGCGCGTGACTACCATCCTCGTGTCTTATCGACCGGTCTTGGTTCTCACAAATTGCTAACGAAAATTTTTAAAAGAATAAATCCGGCGTTACCCTCAGTTCCTCCTCATGGCGGTAGGCAAGAATGCTTCCCGTCAGATTATCGGCGATATACGGCGATCGATAGGTAGCAGTCCCGTCGATGTTGGTGTTGGAAGTTTTGGAAGTGTCATCATCAGTTCAGCAGAGAGTGTTACGCACAGCGCGATCGTTTAAAAGCGGTGAAGATCTGGTGCTGGGGTAATAATACATAATGGTCAATGCGGAAAAATACATCTGGTGGTGTAAGTGACCGGTTCCCACTAAAAACAAAGTCGTTTTTTAGTATCACGAAGGCAGTCGAAGTCGCATGTGGAAACGGGTTCACATTCGTACGCAATGCTGACAATACGGTCCTGCATTCGGTAACAATGCGAGTGGACAATTAAGGTTGTTGGAATGAGTATTGTTGCAACATCCACATTCACACCTACCCTTATAAGTGGATTGGTAAGGATCAAACAGATTGCGGCAGGTACATCTCATGCTGCTTCCATCGATGGCCTCAGGTACTTTGCGTTGTCTGGGGGTCGGGTATAGTAGGCAAATTGGATTGGGTGATACTTCTAATAAAGATGTACCCACAATCGTGGATGTGTCCTTATTGGACTTTGCCAAAGCGACACATCGTATGTCGGCTCTTGGAGGTGATCATACAGTCGTTGTATGTAGCGAATCTGGAAAAGTTTACACAGCAAGGTCTGAACGATGGTCGGACAATTGGGTCGATTCTGGATTCGGGAGTGGTGGTGGGTTATCAATGCATTTGGTGCAGTGACAGATAATGCCTACACCTGCAACGCCTTTGCGTGCAGCTTGTGGTTTGAAACAATACTGCATTGCATGTGTCGAGCGACTCGTATCGTTACTTTTGGCGATCGTGGTAATGGACAAACGATTCGTTTCGAGTGGCGCTGCATGGATGCCGCAATTAGTGGAAGTTATCGGGATGGCGAGGCGGCATACGATGTGCGTGCACTCGTGGCGGGGGCAAACGTCTACACACGTGGAAATGCCTCCTATGTCGGAAGATGTTGCATGGGTACGGGAGTGTGCCCGCATACGCATCTTGTCTTTGGCAATACAGAAAACATGGGGAAGGAGGAGTGCTTGGCCAACGAATTCGCAAATAGGTGATTTTCCATTATGATATCACCGACAGGGTAGCATTATCACCTGTGGACATAACGTCTACGGCCAACTAGGAAATAACACGACATCAACAGGTGCGACGACAACATTACAAACCATATCGAGTAATGGATCTCTGAATGGTAAAACGATCGTGGCCATTGCGGGCGGCCTACAGTCACGCGCTTGCCCTTCAGACTCTAACGGGACGCGTGCACCGCATTTGGGGGATTTAATGGTTCCGGTCAGCTCGGAAATAAATACTACCACTGGTTCATTAGTGCCGATCGATGTATCGAGTTTTGGATCTTTAGTTTGTAAAACGATCGTGGCCATTGCGGGCGGAACCTATCAACGCTTGCCTTGACTCAAACGGGAACGCGTGCACGCATGGGGAAACACTCTACGGCCAGCTCGGAAATAATAATACTCCCACAAATTCCATTAGTCCCGACCCAAAGGATTATCGGTTTCGGATCTCTTGTCGGTAAAAACGATCGTGGCCCATTGCGGGCGGTACTTAACACACACTTGCCCTGGTACTGCGAGGAAGCATGCCAGCATGGGGATTGAACAAAGTCGTCAGTCGGAAATAATACTATCACTTAATTCATATCCCGGATCGATGTCTCGAGTGTCGATCTCTTGTCGGTAAAAAACGATCGTGGCTATTGCGGGGGCGTCTCTATCACATGCTTGCCCTTGGACTCGACGGGACGCTTATGATTCGAGTGCCACGCATGGGGATTTGAACAGTAGTGGCCAGCTTGGACCATAAATACTACTGTGCACAACTTCACGAGTCCCCAGATCGATGTA
>CM039462.1:71537778-71622606 GCA_022414725.1 Microglena sp. YARC
CATGTGTGAGTCGTGGCATTGACCTGTGGTGTGGTGTGTTGGTGTGTGTGTGTGTGGGGTGCGGCTGTGGTGTCGGTGAGGTGTGTTGAGATTGATTGGTGAAGATGTGATGTGGCTGTGGTGTGAGTGGAATCTGCATCGTGAGGTGTGTGTACCAGTGTGGTGTGGTGAAAAATGGAATATGTCTGTGCTGTCGTCGTGGCTATGTAATATCTGCTGGTGTTGTGTTCTAGGCCTGTGTGTGATGCGGATGTGCGTAAGGAGTAAGCTTCGTGTGGTGTGTAATGCCTTGTGCTGGTGTGGTGCCTGTGCGAAGGCTGTGATGATTGTGTCGTGTGTTTCGCTGTGGCGCTTGAGCGTGTTAGTAAGCTGATGCACTGTGGATGTGATTCGTTGTGTGGCTGTCGTTGTGTGTCGGCTTGGTTGGTGTGTTGTGTGTGGACCACCCATGCGTGCCGCTGTGCGCTATTGTTCAGCGTGCTGCTGTCTGACTGTAGTACAGTTTGCCATGCATCTGTGATGTGGTGTGTGTGTGGCGTCAGTGTAGTGTGGTGTGCCTGTAAGTGCTGCTGTCGTTGTGTGTGCCATGTTGGTGTGTGTGCGATGTGCCTGTGCTTTGTGTGGTGTAGTGTGTGATGGTGTGGTGTGGTTGTGTGGTATGTCTGTGGTCTTGGCTGTGTGTTGTGGTGCGTAAGCGTGTAGTAGCTTTTTGTGTTTCGGCACCGCTGTGGAGGCTGTGTGTGTTGCTTCGGCTGTGGTGTCGGCGTGTGATGTTTGTTGTGTGCGTGGTGAGGTTTTGTGTGGTGTGGTGTGAGCCTGTGCCTGTGGTGTGATGTGTGTGGTGTGTTGTGGTGTTGTGCTGGTGTTTTTAGGTGTCGGTTGGTGTGGAGTCGTGTGTCGCGTGTAGTTGGACTGCATTGGTGTGTTGCTGGTGACGTGGGTGAGAGTGTGTTGGGAGTTGGTGTGGTGAAGTTACTGTCGGCGTTACATTTTCGTTGCCTGCGTTCGGTTTTGTGTTCCTTGGGATTTCTTTTTTTTTTTTTGTATGTGAGTGTTGGTCGTCGTGGTAAGGTGTGTGACGTGTGGGTGCTGTCGGTGTGTGTGTGTGGTCTGTGGTGTCGCCAATCGTGGTGCTGTTGGTGTCGTGTTACAGTTGTGTGTGGTCTGTGTTGATGTCTTTGTTGGCTGGTGATACTGTGGTGTGCTGTGGTGTGGCATGTGGATGCTGGTGTGATGTATGGTAAAGGAGTGTGTGTTGAGTTGTTGGTGTTTGTATGTGTGTGTGGTCGCTGTCGGTGCGGAGTTGTGATAGTGTCTGAGTGACGGTTGGTGTAGGTCAAGCTGTGGTGTGCGTGAGTGTGTTGTGTGAGACCTGTGTGTGGCTGTGGCGTGGCGTGCTGCTGGATGTGTAGGCTGTGGTGTGGTGTGGTGAGGTGTGGTGTGTGTGATGTAGTGAAGGTGTGCGAGGTGTTGAGTGTGGCTGTGGTGTGGATCATGATGTGGTGTCGTGTGGTGTGTGTCGCTGTGTGAGCGTGGCATGAGGCTGTGTGTTGTGTCTATGTGTCGTGTGTGTGAATGTCGTGTGGTCTGGCTTGCTGTGTTGTGGTCTGTGATGTCGTGTGATGTGGTGCGTGCAGTAAGGTTAGCTAACCGATGTGGTGTGTTCGGCTTGTTGGTTGGTCTGTAGTTGCTGTGGTGTTTGTGTGGTGCAGAGTGTGTGTGTGTCGCTTGGTGTTGGTTGTTGGTGCTGCGAGGTGTCTAAGACGTATGGTGTGTGTCTGGTAAAGGTATGTGCGTCGATGACGTGTCAGTGTCCGTGTGGTGTGGATGTGGTGTTGTGAGTTGTGTTTGTGAGGTTTGGGTTCATATCACACGTGTTGTGCGTGTGATGTGGTGTGTGCTGTGTCGATGTGTGAGTGTGGTGAAACGCATCTGTGTGCGTGAGAACTCTAGGTTCGTGGCATTCTGTGTTGCTGTGGTCTGCATGGTTCGACTTGAGGTTGGTTTACCAGCTGTGACCACTTGCTGGTGTGTGTGTTGTGTGGCTGTGGTATGGTGTGAGTGTGGCTTGTAGGTGTTTTGTGCTGTTGTGTGGATGCTGTTGGTGTGGTGTGGACTGATGGCGCATGTCGGTGAGTGTGTGCGCAAGGGTAGGTGATCGGGGTGTTGTTGTTTGTGTGTTGTGCTTGTGTGTTGTGTGTGTGCTGTGGTTGAATGTGGTACGTGTGTGGTCGAGGCGTAACTGACCACTGTAGCTGTTCGTTGTCGGAATAATTGGTGTGGTGTGGTGTGGTCGTGTGTGGGTGTGCGTTGCACCTGTGCTCAACACCACCAAACCAGCCAGATACTCAACCACAAGTCCCACATCACCCTCAGCATACACTACACCAAACAACCACACACCCAACCAACCCCACACCCAACCATTAGTTAGCGCTTCTGCCAGTAACGGATTGTGTAAAGCGTGTGGCTCGGTGCGTGTGTTGTGTGGTGTGTAGGCATTGGGATGTTGGTGTGGTTTGGTGAGTGTGGTGTGGTGAGGTTGTGTTGATGTGCGAGCAGCTGTGTGTGTTGTGACTGTTCCGGTCTAACGCTGCTGGCTGATGAGGTGTCGCTGTGGTGTGGTGTAGGCATGTGGTTTGTGTGTGTGGTGACGTGTGCTGAGGAACTTCTGTGTTGTGGTCTTTGTTGGCTGTGCGTGTGTGTCGTGTGGTGATGGTTGTGGTGCGCGACAATCCCTGTGTGTGGTTGATGTGTGAGTGAATTGGTTGGTATGACGTGTGTGTGTGTGGCCTGTGGAGTGATGTCGGCATGTGTGAGACAAGTGTGTGTTTACAGTCGTGTGTGGTGTGGTGTCGCCGCTCTGTGAGCTGGATCCCTGTCATGTGTCGCGTATGTGCTATGTGTCTGTGTGGTGTGGTGTGCATCGTGTGTATCTCCTCAGGATGGTAGCCCGTAAGGCGCACACTGTGGTTAAGCTTGTGTGCGTGTGGTAAGCTTGAGTCTTGGTGTGTGTCGCATGTACGTGAGGCTGTGATTGTGTGCTGTGGTTTGTGTTGTGAGGCAGTGTGTTAGGCTTGACCAACAGTCGTGTGCTGTGTTGGTTGAGTGTCTGTGTGTATGGTGTAGCTGTGTGTAAAGAATCCGTGTTGATGTCCGTAAAGTGATAACTTCGTACGTTTAGTTTGAGTGTTGTAATAAGAAGTAAGAAGAGTGAAGCAGTAAGTAAAGAGATTTCCAACCACCTGTGCTATGTGACTAAAAATATAGTAGATAATTGTGTGTTAGCGTTGAGGTCGTGTTTGTGATGTGGGGGGTTGGAGTGTGTGGCAAGTGTCGTGTGGTTGAGTGAGGTGTCCTGGTGTGTTCTCGTGTGTTAGGTGTGTGTGCTGTTGGTGTGCTGACTAAGTGTGGGGTGTTTGTGGTTGAGTGTGGTGAGGAGTGTGTGGTGAGTAGGTGTGGTGAAGGCGTATGTGCGGGCTCGCGTGACGGGCGTTGGGTGCTGTGTGGTGTGCAGTTTATGTCTTGGTGTGTTGTGTGTGCATGTGGCGCGGTGTTGGTAAGTGTGATGTTGTGTGTTGGTGCATGGCTGTGTGGTGAACTGTGCTGGTCGTTGTTGGTGTGCTGTGTGATGGCTGTGAAGGAGTGGTGGGTTTGAGAGAGTTGTGTGTGTGTCTGGTGTGTGTGGTTCGGAGTGGTGTGGGAGTGTGTAGTGGTGGAGTGTGTGGTGTGGTGAGGTGTGGTGGGCGTGGTGTAGTGTGGTGTGGTGTAGGCTTAGTTGGCTGGTGTGTGTGTTGTGGCGTGTGGTGTGAAGGTGTGGTCTGTGGTGTGGTGTGATGTGATGTCTGAGTGGTTGAGGTGTGTGTGGTGACTGTGGGGTGTTGTGTGTGGGTGGTGTGGTGTGCTGTGAGGCGTGGCTCGTGTGGTGGTAAGTTGCTTGTGGGTGTGGGTTGTGGTGTCTGCTGTGTGTGAGGTTATTAGGGTGGGCGGTGCGGCTGGTGTTAAGGTGTCGGTGTGTGTGGTGTGGTTGTGCGGGGTGTGGTGTTGGTTGGTTGTGCGGGCGTGGTGAGTGTTGGTGTGGGTGTGGTGTGGTGTGGTGTGTGTGTGTGGTGGTGTGGTGTGGTTAGGGGTGTCGGTGGCTGTGCGTGTGGTGTTGTGGTGTGGTGTGTTGTGCCGATGGGTGTGGTGAGGAGTACCACACGGATGTAGGTGTGGTCTTAGTGTGATGTGCGCGTGGCGTTGACGTGGTGTGTGTACCAGTGGTGTGGTGTGTGTGGTGGTTGGTAAGGTTGGTGAGGTGTGGTGTGGGTGTGGTGTGGTGTGGCTGTTGGTGTTGGTGTGGCTGTGGGGTGTGTGGTGTGGTGTTACCAGTGTGTGTGTGTGGTGTGGTGTGGTGTGATGGTGTGGTGTGGGTGGTGTGGTGGTGTGGTGTGGTGTGGTAAGGGTGGTTGTGGTTTTGAGGTTGTGTGGTGTGGTTGTGGTGTGGTGTGGTTGGTGTGGTGTGGTGAGGTGTGGTGAGGTGTGGTGAGTGTTTGGTGTGGTGAGTGTGGTGTGGTGAGGTGTGGTGTGGTGAGGTGGTGGTGTGTGTGGCGTGCGTGGCGTGGGGGGCGTGGTGTGTGGTGATGGTGTGGTGTGGTGAGGGTGTGGTGTGGTGTGTGTAGTGACGGTGTGCGACGGTGTGGTGAGGTGTGGTGTGGTGTGGTGTGGTGTGGTGGTGGTGTGGTGTGGTGTGGTGTGCGTGACGTGGTGTAGGCCTGGTGTGGTGTGGTATGGTGTGGTGGTGGTGTGGTGGTGTGGTGGTGTGGTGTGGTGTGGTGTGGTGTGGTGTGGTGTGGTGTGGTGGCGGTTGGCGGTAAGGTGTGGTAGGTGTGGTGTGGTGTGGTCGTGGTGTGGTGTGTGTGGTGTGTGTGGTGTGGTGTGGTGAGGTGTGGTGTGGTGGCTTGGTGGGTGTGGTGGGTGTGGTGTGCTGAGGTGTGGTGTGGTGTGGTGTGGTAAGGTGTAGGCGTGCGCCTGATGAGGTGGCGTGGTGTGGTGTCGTGTGGTGTGTGTGGGTGATTGGGCGGTGTGTGAGGTGGTGCGTGGTGTGTGGTGTGTGTGTGTTGAGGTGTGGTGAGTGTGCTGTGGTGTGTGTGCTCTGTGTGGTGGTGGTGTGGTGTGGGTGTGGCATGTGTGGAGGGTGTGGTGTTACCAGTGTGGTGTGGTGTGGTGTGGTGTGGTGTGGCTGTGGTATGGGTGTGAGGTGTGTGTGGTGTGGTGTGTGTGGTGTGGTGTGGTGTGGTGTGTGTGGTGTGTGAGTGTGTGTCGGTGTGGTGTGGTGTGGTTGGTGTGCTGGTGGTGACGTGTGGTGTGGCTGTGTGAGGCGTGGGCGTAGGCTGTGTGTGTGGTGTTGGTGGTGGTGTGGTGTGGTGTGGTGTGGTGGCTGGTGTGTCCACATGTGTGAAGCGGTAAGGTGTGGTAACGTGGTGTGGTGTGGTGTGGGTGTGGTGGTGTGGTTGGTGTGGTGGGTGTGGTGCGTGCGTGTGAGGTGTGGTGTGTGAGGTGTGGTGTGGTGTGGGAGGTGTGGTGTGTGGTAGCTGTGGTGTGTGTGGTGTGGTGTGGTGTGGTGTGGTGTGGTGTGTGTGGGGGTGTGGTGAGGGGTGTGTGTGGTGTGGTGGAGGTGTGGTGTGTGTGTGTGCGCACTTGTGGTGTGGTGTGGTGTGGTGTGGTGTGGTGAGGTTCGCGAAGTGGTGTGGTGAGGTGTGGTGTTGTGCTGGTGTGTGTGGGCTGGTGAGGTGTGTGTTGCCTGTGGGTGGCTGTGCGTGGTGGTGTTGGAGTGGTGTGGTGTGGTGTGGGTGTTGCTTGTGTGTGTGTGTGGTGGTGTGTGGTGTGTGGTTGGGGTGGTGTGGTGTGTGTGGTGTGTGTGTGGGTAAGGTTAAGGTGTGGTAGTCGGTGTGGTTGTGGTAAGCCTTCGAGGTGTGACATGTGGTTGTGGTGTGGTTTTGGCTGTGGTGAGGCGTGGTGTAGGGTGTGGTGTGGGTGTGGGTGGTGTGGTGTGGTGTCGGGTGTGATGTGTAGGTTTTGGTTGGGAGTGGTGTGGTGCAGGCGTGGTGTGTTTTGGTGGTTTGGGTTGTTTGTTTGGTTGTTTGTGTTGTGGTGTGTTTGCTGGTGTGGTGGGCGGTGTGGCATGTGTGGATCTGCGAAGTGTGCGTGTGGTGTGGTAAGTTTGGTTTTGAGTGGTTGTGAGAGTGTGGGGTGTGGTGTGGTGTTGGGTGTTGTGGTGTGGTGCGGGGTGTGGGAGTGTGGTGTGGTGTGGTTTGAGTGTCGGTTGGTGTGTGCTGATGTGTGTGTGTGGTGTGGGTTGGTGTTGTGTGAGGTGTGGTAAGGGGGCGTGGTGAGAGATGGTGGTGTGTTGTTGTGTGGGGTGTGGTGTGTCGGTTTGGTAGTGGTGTGGTTGTGGTGTGGGTGCGGTGTGTATGTGTGTGTGGTGTGGTCGCGTGGTGTGGGGTGGGTGTTGTGGTGTGTGTGGTTGTGTGTGGTGGTGTGGTGGTTTGGTGCGTAAGGTGTGTAAGGCTAAGGTGTGGTGTGGTGTGGGTGTGTGGTGAGGTGTGGTGCTGGGTGGTGTGTGGTGTCGAGGTTGGTGTTGTGTGTGGCGTGGTGAGGTGTGGTGTGGTGTGGTGTGGTGGGGTGGTGTTGGTGGGTGTGGTGTGGTGTGTGAGGCGTTGTGTGGTGGTGTGGTGTTGCGGTGTGGTGTGCGTGAAGTGTGGGTGAGGTGTGGTGTGGTGAGGTGTGGTGGTGTGGTGTGGTGTGGTGTGTGTTGGCATGGTGTGATGTGTGTTACCAGTGTGTGGTGTGGTGGTGGTGGTGGTGTGGTGTGGTGTGGGTGTGGTGTGGGAGGAGTGGGTGTTGGTTTGAGGTTGTTGGTGTGTGTGGTGTGGTGAGGTGGTGGTGTGTGTGGTGAGTGTGGTGTGGTGTGGTGTGTGTGGTGTGGTGTGGTGTGGGTGGTGTGGTGTGGTGTGGTGTGGTTCAGTGGGTATGGGTGGCGTGGCGTGGCGTGGTGTCGTGGTGGTGGTGGTGGTGGGGTGTTGTGGTGTGGTGCGGTGAGGTGGTGGTGAGGTGTGGTGTGGTGCTAGTCGGTGTGGTGTGGTGAGGTTGTGTGGTCGGTGAGGTGGGTGGAGGGTGTGGTGGTGGGTTGTGGTGTGGTGAGGTTGGTATGGCGTGGCGGTGGCGTGGTGTGTGGTGTGGTGTGTTGGTGTGGTGTGGTGTGGTGTGTAAAAGTGGTCGGTGCGGTGCTGTGTGGTGTGGTGTGGTGTGTGGCTTAGGTTGTGGGTGTGTGTGTGTGTGTGGTGTGGTGAGTGTGGTAGTGGCGTGGGCGTGGCGTGGCGTGGTGTGTGTGTGCTGTGTTGGTGTGGTCCTGGGTGTGGTGTTGATGTGGTGCGGTAATGTGTGTGTGGTGTGTGGTGTGGGTGTGTGGTGTTTGTGAGGTGCGAGGTGTGTGAGGTGTTGGTGTGCGTGTGGTGTGTGGGTGGTGTGTGTGCGAGTTGGGTGGTGTGTGTGGTGCGCCTCTCGTTGTGTGGGGTGTGTGTGGTGTTGTGGGTGTGGTTGTGTGTGGGCTGCGGTTGTGTGGTAAGCGCTTGTGTGTGTGGTGTGGTGTGGTGTGGCGTTGATGGTGTGGTGGTGTGGTTGCGAGGTGTGGGTTTGTGTGGCGTGTGAGGTGTTGTGTGGTGTGGTGTGTGGTGTGGTGTGATGTGTGTGGTGTGGTGTGGTGTGTGGTTGGTGTTGATAGTGTGGTGTGGTGTGGTGCTGGGCTGGTGCTGGTTGTGGGGTGGTGTGGTGTGGTGTGTGTGTGTGTTGTCGTACTGTTGGTGTGGGGGGTGTGGTGTGGTGTGTGGTGGTGTGGTTGTGTGGGTGTGGGGAGCTGTGGTTGGTGTGGTGTGGTTGTGGTGTGTGTGGTGGTGGTGTGGTGTGGTAAGGTGTGACTTGGTATAGGTTTGGTTTGTGGTTGGTTTTGGGTGAGCGTGGTGTGGTTTGGTGGGTGTTTGTTGTGTTTTGTTGTTGTTGGTGTTGTGTTGTGTTGTGTTGCTTGTGTTTGTGTTGTGGTGAGGTTGGTGGGTGCCGAGGTGTGGCTGTGTTTGTGTGGTGGTGTGGTAGTGGTGTTGGGGTGGTATGGTGTGGTGTGGTGAGTGCGTGGTGTGGTGGGTGGTGTGGGTGTGGTGTGGGTGTGGTGTGGTGTGGTGTGGTGGTGTGGGTGGTGTGGTGTTCTGGTGTGGTGTTGGTGGCACACACTCTGGCTAGCACATGCACTGCCAACAGAACTGTTTCCGTACACAGTTTACAAACACCTGGTCATCCTGCCATCTGCACAAAGACAATCCATGGCACAAGACACAACCCAATCAGACACTCACGCACATCACACACCAGGCCATCCATGCAATACAAGACAACCCCGGTGTACACATTCACACATACCCAGACACTCACACATGCACACACAAGGGGCTACGCATGCACTGCCAACCGCCCTAAAACTTACATAACACACACTCGCCTAAATCCCATGCACTAAATAAGAACAATTCCTATCTGAAACAAACAGAACACACTCAGGCACTCACCACACACACCACTGGCTATCCATGTGACTACACCATGCACTCACAGACACTGGCTATCCACTTCACTACCCATCCACGCACACACAAACACACTCAGACACACCTTGAACACACCATAACTGGCTACAACTGCAAGCACAACCCAAACACATACTGAAGCACAATAAATACACGCACTCACACCACACATAAACGATCGAATCATCTTCTCATTAACACCATCATACTAAAACTACCATGACAATCATCATCACTCTACAATTAGAAATCATCTATTTCACAAACCATGCACTCCATACTATCAACCAAAATATACCATGCATGTAGGTACGACGTCATACAATGCTATGCTGACACCATGCCATTGCCCACTATTATATGCATTGTACCTATGCATGTTGTATAAACCATAACATGCAGTTGCTATGCTTGCACCAGGCCATACATACTAATCTCATTGTACCATGCATGTAGGTCATAATAAACCATTCAATGTCATGCTATTCTGCACCATGCATACCATACCAAATTTACCATGCAGGTAGATGCAGGGGTGGTAGCACTGATCCTTCCATGTTGTCTCCAGCTGCATGCCAGTCTAAGCAGGGAACGCGCGCGCTTTATGAGGCGATGCGACTATCAAGAGTTGAACTGGAGGGGGGGCATGCAAGAATTGCGAAGAATTGGTTCAAAGACAAGTCCTAGGCGCGTGTCGAAAGCTAATAATTGAGAAACTTCAACTAATAAGCCTGCGAGAATGGCGAGGAGGGAAACGAGCGGAGAGTGGGTCCCTGGCGATCCTAGGCGCTCGCCTGCCAGGAGGGGTAATCCGTATGGCGGCGGTGGCGTGGTCCATTTCGCCTCGGCAATACAAATGGGGGAGCTTGGCCCATGCGAATGATGGTACCTCCATAGTTTGCAACTCGAAAGTCGCTGTGTGCTTAATTCGCAAGCTCCGCAAGTGTGTGAGCTGGATATGTATCGTTGTCGACTGTAATTGTGTCATCTGTGGTGCAAGCTCGCGAGGCTGGAAACATGAACATTACGTGATTTAGAAGTACATCAGTACATATCCGTAGGCCCACCCACGTACCCGTCCACCCCACGCACGTCCCTTGCGGCTGAGCTGGTGGCTGAAGTCCGTGCTAAAAATAGCTCAAGTCCCTAGGGGAATGGTTCGTGCCATTGTGATGGCTTGCATTTTTCGTCTCGATTTTTGGACAGACGGACAATTCCATTTCCCAAACCTATGTATGCGCACATGATTGGATGGTACGAATTTGAAAATGATGACAAATGTTACCCAATAATTGTCGCTTTGGGCCAAAAGCCACATACCTTAGCTCCTTTTCTTGAATTGCGATGCTCATAAGTGGGTCTCGTCAGAAAATCTCCGGTATCATAAGTCTTACAATTGGGATATCTTATATATATGTTTGTTTTTTTGTGATTTGCAAGTGAAACCTGAAAAGTAGGTTGTGACAGCACGGACAAATACACAAACAAAAGTTTTGACAGGCTAATCCTCATATAAATTTGTAATTTTTTTCATTCGGGTAAAATCTGGAGATTTTTTTCATTCGGGTACCCTGTACGCCATTCCCAACCCTAAATACCGGTATATAATATGTGTGTCGTTTAAATTGACAATCAAAATCGGCACAGCGGAGCAGCTTACTGGACTTTGGAGGCACATGCGTTCAGAGATTTACGAGACGCTGCGTCCTCCGTCGCAGCACCATGGGAAGGGTCTGTTTCAGAGCGGAAGGGTCCGTTGCGTCCCAGGTTGAGGGTAAGAATACATTCTACCCACTGCGACCTTTTTTGGGCATTCTTTTTTTACGGTGCGCAGACAAAATCGCTGGCTGGAGCTATGTAATCTCAAGTTCAAGTGGAAAGACTTACTATATCGATATTGCCCACTCGAAGCATCGACATAATTTTATACTACCGGTAACAGGAGGGGCTAGATTAACAAGCACCTAACGATCACATCCCTGATTAGTCGCAAATCAGCCATAGAGGACCTGACACTACGAGAAATTATCCCTTTTACCAACGTTCCCAGCGCAAAGCTTTCCCTATCTTCCCTTACCTTTTTCTGCTTGTCGCTTTTCCCCTACTCTAAGTTCACTTATTTAGAGAAAGGGTGCTAGGGAAAGGACTGAAGCTTCCTGAACTTGCACTTGGTTACAAAGCTTCAGCCAGCAATTTGGCTCCTCGCTGTCTTCGGCAACACCCGCCCGCTCTACACAAAGCCCGCTCCACAAAATCCGGGAGGGCTCTTCCGACTAATCTGGTGTCAAAATTAGTTGGCAATCTTTCAGCCAGCAAGCATTTTTGTCATCACTAATTTCATGTATCCATGAATACGGCAGTAACCTGAAAATGTTGAAAATGTTGAAGGAGCGGGCTGCAGGGTTGTCCAGGACACTGCTTCTTCCATCGCAGACGCAACATCGAATAGCCCGTTGCGTTGCAGGACGCAACGTGGGGAGGGTTCGTTGACCAGAAGAAAGGTTCCATTGCGTCGCAGGACGCAGGCTTTACTATTGGATGCGTCTCAGGCAGCAGAGCTGGGGGTCCTCCAGAAGCACCCTGGCGGGCGAATTTAGGAGGGCGAAAATGGCTCTACCCACAGGCGCTTTAATGTTCTTTCAACATGGTTAATCTTTCTTTACACCACTTATTCCTAATAATAATGTTTTATACTGCGGAAGACGCAGCAGCCAAATTGCTGGCTGAAGCTATGTAACCAAAGTTCAAGTTACAACCACTGGACTACTCTTCACAGTGAGTAGATTACACAAAATATTCTGCTTGCGTGCATTGCTGATCGTCCCCAGTGAAAGCAAAGTGCTCCTACTCTTTTGTAGGAGTGGCAACGCCAATCAAACTGAATCCTCCCGTCTCCTGCGTCTGTGGCGGACACCACCTCCTCGGGTGAAATTCCTTTCACAACTAAAAAACTCACGCCCCAGGCTACCTCAGGCCCCAGGCTAACTCACGCCCCAGGCTACCTCAGGCATATGATATATTTATGCATTAATCCTGCTTGCATGCATGCCTCCTTCTCCTACTTGGATGCCTCAACCTTGCTTGCCTCCGCCTTTATCCTTGCGTGCCTCCGCCTCTGCCTTGCGTGCCTTGCTTATCTCCGCCTTGTGTGCATCTGCCTTGGCGGCAAAAGCAGCTGCACTTGCCACAGCCGTCTCGTACACCAGCTGCGGGTTCTTGACCATGTCACCGGGGTTGACCTCCAAGTGTTTGGTGCTCACATCGTAAACCCCCTTCCTGATTTTCCTATGAATCATGACCTGGGGCATTGGTTTCTTAGATGTGAATGTTTGCTTTTTCAAATATGAAAGTTTTTGGGGGTATATATTTACAGGCCCAATGTTCAACTGTTTCTTTGTGTTTTTTGTGTTCTTTGTTTGTTAATTGGTTGGATGGTTGATGGCCAGGGCCAAAACGTTGGTTGGTCAAATGGTTGGATTAGGTGATGGTCAGGGCCACACAATGATTGGTTGGATTGGTTGGTGGTTAGGGCTACATGTTGGTTGGTTAATTGGTGGGATTGGTTGATGGTCAGGGACAAAACGTTGGTTGGTTGATTAATTGGATTGGTTGATGGCCAGGGCCAAACGTTGGTCGGATAGATTGGTTGATGGTTAGAGCTACACTTCGGTTGTTTAACCGATTGGATGGTTGACAGTCAGGGCCAAAACGTTGGTTGGTTGATTGGTTGGATTAAGTGATGGTCAGGGCCACACGTTGGTCGGATGGATTGGTTGGATTGGTTGATGATTAGGGCCACGTGTTGTTTGATTAATTGGTAAGATTGGTTGATGTTCAGGGCCACACGTTGGTTGGTTGAATGATTGGATTGGTTGATGTTTAGGGACAAACGTTAGTTGGTTGGATTGGTTGATGATTAGGGCCACACATTGGTTGGTTGATTGGTTGGATGGTTGACAGCCAGGGCCAAAACGTTGTGTTGGTTGATTGGTTGATTGGTTGGATTGGTTGATGGTCAGGGCCACACATTGGTTGGTTGGTTAATTGGTTGGATTGGTTGATGGTCAGGGCCACACATTGGTTGGTTGATTGGTCGGATTGGTTGATGGTCAGGGCCACACATTGGTTGGTTGGTTAATTGGTTGGATTGGTTGATGGTCAGGGACTATTGCTGCTTGGAAGGTTGGTTGGATTGGTTGATGTTCAGGGCCACACGTTGGTTGGTTAATTGGTCGGACTGGTTGTTGGTCTAGGCCACATGTTTGCATTCAAAGTCCATGGTCCTGGGGAAGTTAGACCCCCAGTTGAGTAACCCCTTTTCAAATGTTTTAGGGTTCTAGGGTTGGTAGTTTAGGTTTTGAGTTGAAGGTTTTGAGTTGTAGATTTTAGGTTTAGGGGTCTAGGTGGGTTTAGTGTTAAACTTCCCCACTACCAGTCCAAGCTGCTTATCCCAACATGCAAAATCTCCACCCATACATGGTGCCCCTATGCCCCCTCCATCCAGCCCTCCCACCCCCTGCATAACCACATTCCGCCCATTTGAATCCCCGCACTCCATCCCACCCCACCTTCAACCACACAACATATACACACAAACATAAATACCTTCCCCGCCAGACCACATGCACACTCACAAAAACAAATACTGCCCCTCCAACCACCACACACAAACACACACACAAATAGCGCCCCCTCCAGCTCCACGTGCACACACACAAACAGCCCCCTTAAACCACCTCACACATACACACACACAAATAGCGCCCCCTTCAGCTCCACATGCACACACACAAAAGCAAATGCAGCCAATTCAACAACCACACACACACACAAAAAGCGCCCTCTCCAGCTCCACATGCACACACACAAACACAAATACCGTTCCTTCAACCACCACACAAACACACACACAAATAGGCCCCCCTCAAGCTTCACATGCGCAATCACAAACACACATACCGCCCCTTAAACCACCTCACACACACACAAACACAAATACCGCCCCTTCAACCACTACACACACCTACACACAAATAGCGCCCCCTCCAGCTCCACATGCACACACACAAACACCGCCCCTCCAACCACTACACACACCTACACACAAATAGCGCCCCCTCCAGCTCCACATGAATACACACAAACACAAACTAACCGCCCCTTCAACCTGTACACACACCTACACACAATAGCGCCCCCCTCCAGCTTCACATGCACACACTCAAAACACAACTACCGCCCCTTAAACCACCACAACATAACACACACACAATAGCGCCCCCTTCAGCTTCCACATGCACACACACAAAAGCAAATGCAGCCAATCCAACAACCACACACACACACACACAAAAGCGCCCCCTCTAGCTCTACATGCACACACTCAAACACAAATACCGTCCATTCAACTACCACACACACACAAACACAAATACTGTTCCTTCAACCACCACACAAACACACACACAAATAGGCCCCCCTCCAGCTTCACATGCACAATCACAAACACACATACCGCCCCATAAACCACATGACACACACTAACACACACACACAAATAGCGCCCCCTTTAAACTCCACATCGCGCACACATACAAAGCAAATGCAGCCAATTCAACAACCGCACACACACACACAAAAAGCGCCCCCTCCAGCTACACATGGCACACTGGACAAACACACACCGCCCCTTAAACCACAACACACACACACACAAGCAAACACAAATAGTGCCCCCTCTAGCTCCACATGCTACCCTTGTGTGACACCTCTACCCTTCACGCCAACATACCTTGATCTTGTCTCCTACACTGAATATCTTCGCCAAGTTGTCCCCATTGATTCTTTCGGAAGAGATTCGGCTGATGTGCATGAATCCATCCTTGCAGCCAGCGCTTGATATTAACTCCAAGCTCTGGCGTTGTGGATTTCACAACTCCATCTTGACTGAAAAAATCCACAAATCAGAGCAGATAGGTTCAGACAAAAGGAGTGAAGCAGTAGATCACGATAGATCCTAAATTGCGAAGTATAGGCATTGCCCCCCCCCCCACACCACCACCACCCACCACACCACCACACACACACACCACCACCTACCGCCACACACACAAAGAATAGAAAGCAGTGAATGGGCCCGGGGCAGCAAATCAGTGAGAAGGAGGTCGCCACAAGAAGAAAGAAGTCGCTGTGGCCTGATGACGACCCGTGGGGAAGACCCCCGGGGCTGGCAGCAACAGCCAGTAGATGTAGAGTGCTCATGGCCGTAGATGACTCATTTAGTCATCCAATATATGTCCCCCTTGAATCTGTCTAGCCACTGACACATTTCGGAGTCCAGCAGCGCACCAGGAAGAATGTAATCATGGTTTACAAAAGCCCAAGCCCAAGCCCAAAGCCCAAGCCATGCAATATCCTCCAAGCACATGCACCCGCCCTTGCACCACATACTACTGCCCAGATGACCAAGCTAAAATTTGACACACATGCACTTGCATACCCTGATCTGCAATTTAGCCATGATCTACTTGCACCGAGTGTACCAGCAGCAGATTGTTGCTTTTCTTTGGCTGCTGACCCCCCCCCCCCCCCCCCCCCCCCCCCCCCCCCAAGCGCAACTAAACACTAAAAACTGACAGCACAATACTGGGCATTACTTCACCGGCATAGGCAGGTTCAGTATAGACCAAGACAAAGCCCAACACAGGACTCAAGGGTCTGTAGCCACAGGCCGTGCCAGCCCAGATTGGATGCAAAGGATACTTGATAGGGGCAATGTTTTGCATTGTCGGATGTTACTGCCCAAGACAGCGGGCAGATTAACTTTACCGGGGGGGCCTTAACCATAACCTTAACCTTTAGACTTAACAGGCTGGAGCCATGCATACCACTTAAGTCTTTACTTGCCCAGTATCAATATGTGATGATTTGATTGCTGCAACATGGCCACTTTGACCCAGGGTGTTGGCCGTACACTGTAACACGAGCCCCAAGCCAGCCCACGCCATGCAGCCTACCTCCGAACACAACCCATTTCCCATCCAATCATCCACTAAGTCCTCCTACCTTGAATTCTCTCCCGGTGTTAGTGGCGTAAGCGCGGCGAGCCGAAGCATACTCAGCGATGCGCTCGATGCAGACGAGGGAGTGCGGTTTCTTTCAAGGATTAAAGTGGGTTTCAAAGCCAAGCGAGTTCGAGTCGCCTGCGTTACTTGCTGGTGCGCCTGATGCAGCTACCTAGAGATCGAGCAGCCGCGCCAGCATGCGCGCAACGCTCGCTGGAGGCTGAACATCAGAACGAGGGCGAGGAAGTGAGAGACAGATCGGCGTTGAAACTGAGCTTATTGCAGACAGGTAAAAGCGAAGAGGGGATGAAGACGAAGTTGTGGGAGATGCAGCCCGATACAGGAGGAGATGCTTATGATCGTCGGGAACAAACAACAGATCGGGTGGGAGGGCGAACCCTCGGAGAGCGATGGGCTCCGGAGAGGTTGGAGAGGGGAGGTGGGTTTTCAATTAGGGTTGAGATCGGTTTGAGATTCAAGGTTGAAAAACATGATGGGGCCGAAAAACGTTACGTCCAGATGTGCATTCATCGCGATATAGGGTACCCTAGTGTCGTTACCCCTTCTCGTTCGCCATCTAAGAAATGTACTTCTTTCTCGAGCTTGCAGCACCTTCGTCAGATATTTCCGCAGGTTGATTGTCTTTCTATCTTTCTATGGTTAATATGAGGGCCCCCCTGTCAAGGGCCGATGACTTTCCGTCCCAACCTCACGCCAAGGTCCGCCGCATTAAGCATTTTCTGGGGGACTTTCCACACCAACGTACAGGGCTGCTAAGAGCAGTTATAGCCAGAGTTTGTCCCTTGTTTGTAACAAGCTTGGATGTCAAGTTCTGGTCTTGTTAGTAGAGGAACACCAGTTCCAATCCCATGTCATTCTGTGGGCTATGAGAAAAAATCTTGTCTTGACAAGTACCTTCTTCGTACCACAGCCTTAAGTATTTGGCAAACGACCCTTTGCCAAACCGGATTTTGAGGGACTCTAGCTTGAGACCACTCCAGGGGTTAGCCTTTTGCCAAGTTATGGTAACCATGGTACTCTGTTCTATACTAAGTCCAAGCAAAGTTAAATGTTCCTGATTTGAACTGCTATGTACATGTATTATTTCAGCAAGCTTGGCGCAGACTACTTTGTGAACATGTACTTGACCTTGAACTTGGTTACATGGCTCCAGCAAGCAATTTGGCTGGCTGGAGCCATGTATCGGTACTGGGCTACTAAGCCCTAGCAAGATTTAACCGCTCCTGATTGAATTGTTACATGGTTTGACAGCAAGCTTGGGCAGACTACTTGGATGAACATGTAACAAGGAAATGTACCCGGTAACAATAAACATATGTCCCTTAGCCAACTGTGATTTCAGGTCTGAGCTTGACGACAGTCAAAGCCATAGACCCCTTTGCCAAGTTAGTTTTGCCATGCTTTTCTGAGTCCCACTTTTAGGGGGGGGGTGACGCTTGCCAATACTTAATCTTGCCAATACTTCAGGCGCGTACAGTACCTAGTGTTTTTTAAATTCCAGTTTCTCTCCCCCCCCCCCCCCCCAAACTTTGGAGGCCCATAACTTTCTGCCTCAGGGCAAAAAGAAATCCTCTCAACAAGCTTTTACACATGGGGCATGGGGTCAGATTTGTTTTTTGCCCCCCCCCCCCCCCCCCCCCCCACCCTTTTCTGGTTCCCTGCAGTGTTTTATGCGTCAGATTTCTGTAGGCCAGGTTGAGTAGCAACTTGGGCTACTCAAGCCTGATTTCATAATTGTTGTGTAGCCCAGGGGGTTTGGGGGGCAGTTCCAAACCCATGAGTCGCCATGCAACGACGGAATGGGGATGCAGTGGCGACATGTCATCGGAAAAAAACAGTGTTTAGCCACCCAGCAACAGCAACAGCAACAGTGTTTCTCTACTGCCCAACAGGAACCCTCAAGTCAGGACTCAGGAGTGGGGAACGGCAAAATGATATCATATGAATAAGGAGAGCTGCCTAGAAGCTGTTTTTTGTGTAGTCCAGGCATATAAAAAGGCCATCAGCATATCTGCCTGTTTTGGATGAGTCCAGGACAGAAATGAGTCTCCTTGATCCCCCACCAGCAGTGGAGTTTTGTAAGCCATCACCATGGGTCGGCATCTCCCGCCAACCTACAGGTCCCTCCTCCCTGCTTAGCCCCTTTCAGTGATAAACAATGGTCTAGTGGTCGACCAAATCGCTTGAGGATGAAGAGTTGGGGGTTCGAATCCCCCTTTGGTCGCTCTTGGCGTTGCACGGTGTCGTTCAACCTCGCAATGGTAGCTTGTCCAGTTGAGGTAGGAGACCACTCCCCCACCCGCGTACGACGGGCTCCCTTAACACACGCCCACCAGGCGTTATCATTACCATATCACTTACTCCTCCTTTCTATTGTTCTGATAACGCCTGGTGGGGTGTGGTGTTAAGGGAGCCTTGTCTTACGGCGGTAGGGAACGGGCTGCTTCTTTCCCTGGACAAAGCTACTATGGTGGTTGATAGCGATCCGGCAACTAAAGCGCACCCGTAGGGTTTCGAACCCGGCACCTTAGTCGTTCTAGGAGCTCTGCCACTGAGCCATTCGTCGAACGTGCCTCCGCCCTCCTTGTACAGGAGAGACTCCGCCGATCCCATCGACACAATCCTTGAGTCTAGGGCTAGTGCACGGAGACCCACCCTTTGAGGCAAAACATCTTCCTGTAAAAAACAAGATACAGTCACCAAGGTACTGTCCTTGTCCTGTCCTCGTCAGCAACTCCCCCTCCCACTGACTACTCTTTCAACAGGTGAGTAGATTAAACAAAGAATCCTGCTTGCGTGCATTGCTGATTGCCCCCAGTGAAAGCTAACGGGCTAGCCCCCTAAGTGCGCCTACTCTTTTTGTAGTGCGGCAACCCTTCGAACTGAATCCTTGGTTGTCGCTGGTTTGTGGCGGGAGACCATCTCCTGGGGTGAAAATTCCTTTCACTAAAAAAAAAAACTCACGCCTCAGGCTGCCTCAGGCGTATGATTTAATTATGTATTAATCATGCTTGCATGCCTCCTTCTCCTACTTGGATGCCTCCACCTTCAGTGCCTCCGCCTTACGTGCCTCCGCCTTCATGACGAATGCAGCTGCACTTGCCACAGCTGTCTCATATACACCCAGCCTGTGGGTTCTTTGGACCATGGTCCCACCTGGTTGACCTCCAAGTATTTGGTGCTCACAGTGAAAACACCTTTCCTGGGTTTCCTTGTAAGCATGACCTGGGGCAACGGTTTCTTAGATGTGAATGTTTGCTTCTATCTTTACTTTTTCAAATGTGTAAGTTTACTCTGGATTATTCGTATATTTACGGGTCCAATCAAATTTGCTTTAGACGAAGAAGAGTCGGGGGTTCAATTCCCCCTACGGTCACCCTCAGCGTTGCAGGTCGTTGTCAACTGCGATGGTAGCTTGTCCAGTCGAGGTGGTAGACTGTTCTCTGCCCGCGTACGACGGGTTCCCTTAATACCACGCCCCACCAGGCGTTATCATTATCTTTAACGGGTCAAATGTTCAACTGTTTCTTTGTATCCTTTGCGTTCTTTGTTTGGTAATTGGTTGGATGGTTGATGGTCAGGGCCAAAATGAACAGGTTGGGGTCGAATGGTTGGGTGGTGGTTTTGATGGTCAGGGCAAAACGTTGGTTGGTTGATTGGTTTGAATGGTTGATGGTCAGGGCCGAAACGTTTGGTTGGTTGGATTAGTTGATAGGTTGGATGGTTGATCCGGCATAGGCCAAACATTTGGTCGCAATGATACTGATGAATTAGGTGATGGTCAGGGCCAAACGTTGATTGGTTGGATTGGTTGATGGTTAGGGCTACATGTTGGTTGGTTAATTGGCTGGATTGGTTTGATGGTTAGGTAGGGCTACAAGTTGGTTGGTTAAATTGGCTGGATTGGTTGATGGGTTAGGGCCTACATGTTTTGGTTGGTTAATTGGCTGGATTGGTTGATGGTCTAGGTGCTACATGTTAGTGCTAACATGGTTGATGTTGGTTAATTGGCTGGATTGGTTGATGGTAGGGGCTACATGTTGGTTGGTTCGTTAATTGGCTATTTTGATGTTGATGGTTTAGGGCTAACATGTTGGTGGGGTTAATTGGCTGGATTGGTTGGTTGAAATGGTCAGGGCTACATGTTGGTTGGTTAATTGGTCTGTGGATTGGTTGATGGTCAGGGCACACGTTGGTTTTGGTAGATGGTTGGATTGGTTGATGGTCAGGGCTACATGTTGGTGGTTTGGTTAATTGGATTGGATGGTCATGGGCTACATGTTGGTTGGTTATTTGGCTGGGATTGGTTGATGGTCAGGGCTAAATGTTGGTTGGTTAATTGGCTGGATGGTGATGGTTAGGGCTACATTGTTTGGTTTGGTTAATTGGCTGGATTGGTTGATGGTTAGGGCTACATGTTGGTTGGTTAATTGGCTGGATTGGTTGATGGTTAGGGCTACATGTTGGTTGGTTAATTGGCTGGATTGGTTGATGGTTAGGGCTACATGTTGGTTGGTTAATTGGCTGGATTGGTTGATGGTTAGGGCTACATGTTGGTTGGTTAATTGGCTGGATTGGTTGATGGTTAGGGCTACAAGTTGGTTGGTTAATTGGCTGGATTGGTTGATGGTTAGGGCTACATGTTGGTTGGTTAATTGGCTGGATTGGTTGATGGTTAGGGCTACCATGTTTGGTTGGTTAATTGGCTGGATTGGTTGATGGTTAGGGCTACATGTTGGTTGGTTAATTGGCTGGATTGGTTGATGGTTAGGGCTACATGTTGGTTGGTTAATTGGCTGGATTGGTTGATGGTTAGGGCTACATGTTGGCTAATGGTTAATTGGCTGGATTTGGTTTGATGGTTAGGGCTTACATGTTGGTTGGTATTAATTGGCTGGATTGGTTGATTGGTTTTAGGGCTACTACATGTTGGTTGGTTAATTGGCTGGATTGGTTGACTGGTTTAGGGCTACATGTTGGTTGGTTAATTGGCTGGATTGGTTGATGGTTAGGGCTACATGTTGGTTGGTTTAATTGGGATTGGTTGATGGTTTAGGGCTGGTTGGTTATTGGGCTTGTTGATGGTTGGTTAATTCGGCTGGATTGGTTGATGGTTAGGGCTACATGTTGGTTGGTTAATTGGCTGGATTGGTTGATGGTTAGGGCTACATGTTGGTTGGTTAATTGGCTGGATTGGTTGATGGTTAGGGCTACATGTTGGTTGGTTAATTGGCTGGATTGGTTGATGGTCAGGGCCACACGTTGGTTGGTTAATTGGTTGGATTGGTTGATGGTCAGGGCCACACGTTGGTTGGTTAATTGGTTGGATTGGTTGATGGTCAGGGCCACACATTGGTTGGTTAATTGGTTGGATTGGTTGATGGTCAGGGCCACACGTTGGTTGGTTAATTGGTTGGATTGGTTGATGGTCAGGGCCACACGTTGGTTGGTTAATTGGTTGGATTGGTTGATGGTCAGGGCCACACATTGGTTGGTTAATTGGTTGGATTGGTTGATGGTCAGGGCCACATGCTGGTTGGTCGATTGGTTAAATTGGTTGATGGTCAGAGCAAATCGTTGGTTGGAAGGTTGGTTGGATTGGTTGATGTTCAGGGCCACACGTTGGTTGGTTAATTGGTCGGATTGGTTGTTGGTCTAGGCCACATGTTACCACTCAAAGTCCATGGTCCTGGGGAAGTTAGCCCCCCAGTTGAGTAACCCATTTTCAAATTGTTTTAGGTTGTAGGGTTTAGTAGTATTGGTTTTTAGTTGAAGATTTTGAGTTTTTAGTTTTAGGTTTAGGGTTCAGGGTCTAGATGGGTTTAGGGTTCAGGGTCTGGGTGGGTTCAGGGTTAAACTTCCTCACCACAAGTCCACGCTGCTTATCCCAACATGCAAACTCTCAACCCATACATGGTGTCCCCTAGGCCTCCCTGGATCCAACTTCTCCCACCCCCTTCATAACCACATTCCACCCATTCAATCCCCGCACCCCATCCAACCCCCCTTCAACACCACACACCACAAACACAAATACCGCCCTTTAAACCACCACACACGCACAAATACGCCCCTTGTAGCTCCACAATGCTACCCTTGTGTGACACCCTGACCCTTGTCGCCAACATACCTTGATCTTGTCTCCTACACTGAACATCTTCGCGAAGGTCTCCTCATTGATTCTTTCGGAAGAAATTTGGCTTACGTGCAGAAATGCATCCTTGCCACCATCAAGGCTGATATTAACTCCAAGCTCTGGCGTTGTGGATTTCACAACACCATCTTGAACTGAAAACATCTACAAATCAGAGCAGATTAGTTTAGAAAAAGGAGTGAAGGCATTGGACCTCCCCTCCCCCCGCCCCCCCCCCCCCCCCCCCCCCCCCCCCCCCAACACACACACAGACACACACCTGAATGGAAAGCAGCGAATGGGGGAGCAGCGAATCAGTGAGCAGAGAGGTCGCCACAAGAAGATCGAAGTCGCTGTTGCCTGATAACGACTTGAAGGGAACCCCCCCGGTTGGCAGCAGCAACCAGTCTCAGGCCCACAATCAGGCCCACAATCAGGCCCAGGACCCAGCAACCCCAGCCTCAGGCCCACTCCTAACGAGAACCAGCCCCAGCCCCAACCTAGCTCATGCCCAAGTCTGAACCTGCGAGACTTCATAGTGTATTCAGGAGTGTAACGTAGAAGTGTTTATACTAGCCATGTTTACCCAGCCTGCTGACGGTGAGCAGCCTAAAGGCTGATAGACCATGTAATCAATCAAAATCCTAGACCATGCCATTCCAGTCAAACCCAGGCCCAATGTCAGGTAGTCAAGCAGTTAATATATTTTGAACTCCTGAGTGCTCATGGCACAAAATGATTCATTTGGTCATATCCAATATATGTCCCCCTTGAATCCGTCTAGCCACCAACACATTTGGAGTCCAGTAGGGCACCAGAAAGAATGTAATCATGGTGATAATCATCATCGCAAAACCCAAGCCCATGCAATATCATTAAGGGCGCCTGGAGGCGTGTCCCGAATGAAATGATTCGACTCCTTAATTCAATGTATTTTAATTAATTCAATTGAATTGTATTTAATGTTGCATTATTTTAATTCAACTTATTCCATTCCATTTAATTTAATTAACGTGATTTGAATGCATATAATTGCTTCATTTAATTATCAATTCGTAAAGGATTACGTTAGAAGGGCACCTGGAGGCTTTAAATCAATTGAATTCCAATGAATCGATTGATGATTTAGCATAGTTAACTATAAAGTGACGAAAAGAAAGTTTTTGAGGGTTGTTGATTTTTTAAGCAGTATTTAACGTTTCTGTAATGTAATGAAATGCATGTATGTAGATTGGATTTTTTTTTTAATAATTTGATGCAAGAAAAATGAGACCAATCAGGTGTCTGGTTGATTTTACGGAATTTGTGCAAGGTATTGCATGTTTCGGCCCAGCCCAGATTGCATGTCCTCCTGAACGGGTTTTTGGCCAGCGGCAGGTGGCGTGGCTTGCCCCTGCCCCCGCCCCCGCCCCCGCCCCCGCCCGGTGGCCCCCGCCCCTGCCCCACGACGGCCCGGCCCAAGTGCACAAGTGCCCTTGGGGAATGTTTCGTCCATTGTGATGCGTACATGTTTCGCCTTGGTTTTTTGACGACTATTCTGTTCCCAAACTTATGTATACGCACATGTTTAAGTGCTTCAAATTTGAAATGTTAGCTCAAAACACCCTGAAATCAAATTGTTAACCGTTGTAGCTTTTTGACCCAACCTGAGCTCCTTTTCGTGAATTGCGATGCTCATATGTGCTCTGGTGAGGATTTGTCCGGTATAAATAAGTCTTTAAATTCATCAAAAATATAGAATGTTCAACTTTTTTTGTGTTTTTCATAAAACCTGAAAAAGTGGTGACACACGGGCGAACGGAAGGACATTTTAATGGGGCTAATCCCTCTTCAAAAAATCTGGAGATTTTTTTCATTCGGGTATCCAAGCACATGCACCCGCCCTTGCACCCACATATACTGATCAAATTATAAGCTAAATTGGCACACATGCACTTGCATACCCTGATCTGCAATTTAGCATGATCTACTTGCACCCGAGGGTACAGCAGCAGCAGCATGCGTGCTTGCTTGCTGCTAACCCCCCCTCAAGGCGCAACTAAACACCTAAAACTGACTGCATAGATACTTGTGCATTACTTCACCGGCATAGGCAGGTCAGTATAGACCCAAGACAAGCCCAAACCAGGACGTCCAAGGGTGTAGCCACAGGCCTGTGCCAGCCCAGATTGGATCATGAGTACTTTGATAAGGGTAATATTTGCATGTTGATGTTATTACTTCTGAAGACAAGGGGCCGACTTAACATTTACCGGCGAGCCTTAACCTTAACCTCAACAGGCTGGGGCCATGCAACCAACTTCAAGTCTACACCTGCCCAGTATCAATAAGTGATGATTTGATGCTGCAACATGAGCCAATTTTACCCAGGGGTGTAGCTGCACAAGGTGACACAGCCCCAGCCAGCCAACGCCATGCAGCCTACCTCCGAACACAACCCGTTTTGCATCCAATCATCCACGAAGTACTCCTACCTCCAATTTTCTCCCGGTGTTAGTGGCGTAAGCGCGCGATGCCGACATACTCCAGCGATGTGCATCGATGCTAGGCGAGGGAGTGCGGTTTCTTTCAAGGATAAGTGGGTTCAAAGCCAAGCAGTGTCGAGTCGCCTGCGTTACTTGCTGTGCGCCTGGCACAGCTACTAGAGATCGAATGCCCGTCAGCATGCGCGCAACGCTCGTGGAGGCTGACATCAGAACGAGGTGATGAAGTGAGAGACAGATCGGCGTTGAGACTGAGCTTATTGCAGGCAGGTAAAAGCGAAGGGAGGAAGGGATGAGACACGAAGTTGTGGGGGATGCTAGATGGAGGAGATGCTAGATAGAGGAGATGGTCGCTTGGTCGTCGGGGAACAAATCAACAGATCGGCTGGTGGGAGGGCGTAGCCCTCAGAGAGCGATGGGGCTCCGGAGATGAGGAGAGGGGAGTTGGGTTCAATTAGGGTTCAGATAAAAAGGTTGAAAAACATGATGGGTGAAAAAAGTTACGCACAGCTGTGCATGTGTGGGCTGTGCATGTGCACTCCTGCACTCATCGCTTATTGTTGCACCCTTCGTCGTCGCATCTAAGAAGTGTATTTTCTTCTTTAAGGCTGGACGCCTAGAAGCCTTGGACGTTGGGCCAGTGGTGGTAGGCGACCTACAACGCTGCCTAGAAGAATTACCTCTGGCATTTTTATTGGGGGTCATCATAGAAAGATAGCAAATTAGCAAGCCAAATCGGGTTGTCTTTCAATTGCGAAATATCTGTCGAAAAGTGCGTTCAGCCTTCCGAGAAAGGAAAACACTTCTTAAGGCGACTCAAGGGGTACGAACAGGCGCTTTCTTGACTGTATTGCAGACGATGACCCTTAGCTTTATGGCCAAGACCTGTCAACCCCTACTAACGTCAATTGTCGTTAAGTGTTATGCCTGGGATTACTTGACGCAGGGTCTCTGCCCTTTACTCTAGAGCTGTAGAGTATACTGTACCGGGCGATATGTTTATCGTACCATTGTTCACGTCATCGTAATCGTGATCGAGAGAGGATATTGTTACATACTCAGCAAAAATCAATGCCGAGACTGAACAGCGCCAGGGCAGCTGGACAGTTTTATAATAGTGAGGGTTTGGGCAACATACCCCTCAGAACCTGGTCCAGGAGGTAACCTCCAAAAAAGCGTACGAAAGAGCAAATTAAAAGGCTTGACAACAAGCGGATCGAACTACCCAGGCATAGAGAAACTAGCGAATTAAGTGCATATTGTAGAAGGGCTGAGAGTTGCCGAGGCCCAACAAGCGAGATTCTACAAGAAGACGTAATAGGACAAAAGGCACAGGAAATTCACCAAACTGACAAGGAGAGAGGCATAGAGCTCTAAAAAGGCGGCCTTAACACTTCCTATCTAAAGGCAAATACAAGACCAAGCGTCCAGTCCACGTTATCGTGATATATTACGATAACGTGGACTGAAATTGTACGATATATCCAGGTATCGTGTTTACTGTACGATACATCGTGCTGTATGACTGACTTGTATCATACTGATATTGACTGAAAAAACAGAAAACAGATCAACTCGAAAACAAGGCCAAAAGAAAGAAAGTTTAAAAGGGACCAACAGAGAGAGGATATAGTTACATACTCAGCAAAAATCAATGCCGAGACTGAACACTGACTGACCAACAGAAGAAGATTACAATGGGCACTTATCCTGGCAGTGGAAACACCACCGCCCCCGAGGGAACGGACTCCGAACCCACTGTCTTCCGGCAGTGGGACTCGAACTTCTCGAACCAACAGAAAGCCGCAGAGAGAGAGAGAGGGGTCGCTACATAAACTCAACAAAAGCGCCGTTTTATGCGCAGCGGAGCGCAACTTGTCTGCTCATGGGCAACTTGTCTGCAACTGGTCTGCAATCTTCCAATTCAGGGGTCAGCGGTTCGATTCTCGTCAGGAAGCAAGAGTCTTGGGGTCACTTTCAGGGGGATAAAAGCTGGTAGTTACACCCCAAAGGCTGTAAGTGGCACCATGGTGCTACGTAAAGACACTGCTTCAGTTCCTTAGAAACCCCCCTGGCGTGGGTTCCGCACGGGGGACTTGGACCTGGAAGACAGTGAGAAGCCTAGTTGGCTGAAAATCAATGTAATAATCCGATTTTCAACATCCCTGGGCAAGAAGTCTTCCTAGCAAGACTGAAAGCACCCCAAAAGGTTCCTTGAAATTGAAACTTGGGTACATAGCTCCAGGCCTCCAGCTAGCAATCTAGCTGCTTGCCGCCCTCGGCGGTAACATTAATTACTAGATGGTTCCTCGACCATTGCCCTTGCCACTTCTATGTTGGCTGGCTATAAGTTAGAACGCCTTTGGGCGGCTGATGCATTGGTAATTTGGGGGGTCTTCGGCACCCTTTGATTTGCCTTGAACGGGTGCATTATGGGTGGGAGGGGTGCTGCAGGGGCGCAGAAAAGAGGTGCCAACTGCCAAGAAGGTGCAAGAGGGTGCCAAGAAGGTGCTGCAGGGACGCAGAAAGAAGGTGCCAAGAAGGTGTTGCTGGGGCGCAGAAAGGAGTGCCTAAGAGCAGTGCTAAATTTGCCTCTTCTGGGGGGGGGGGGCGAGAGCCCCCAGATTCACCCTGTTGTCCGTTTCTCCGACCGACTGTCCGATTGTCGACCGAGACGAAGCCTGATATGTGAGCCAACTGTCTCAGAAGTCATAACTAACTGGCTTGGGTAAGGTCCATCATTGCAACCTGTCGTTCCGTTGCCAACACTCCCCGCCAATTTTCCGTGTCGCTTGCGACGCCGCATAGGACTTACTAAATTTGCAGCCATAGAAGGGAAGCTGAAAAGCCAGCCCAAGAACAATTTCCGGTAGAGGTGTCTCTTCTAGTTCAGGCAACACACTGTTTCTTTTTTGGCTACGCGTAGCAGCTTCTAGGCAGCTCCATTAGCCAGTCACTGGGGCAATCTCAATGCTTTCAGCTGCATTTGAAAGCCTTTCGTGACAACTTGAAGACACACTAGCTAGCTTCTGGTTTGGCCAATGGGAGGGTGAAAGGAGCTGCCTAGAAGCTGCTGCACGGAGCCCCCCAAAGAAACAGTATGTGCAAGTCCCTTTAGCCCATTTGGCTACTCCTGGACAGTGAAAATACATACTACTACACTAGTTTGCATGGTTATCCCCGGGATGAAGTACCGCAAGCCAATAATGAGAACGCCTGGTGGAGCGTGGTATTAAGGGAGCCTCGTTGTACGGCGGTAGGGAGCGGGCTGCTACATTACCTGGACAAAGCTACCATGGCGGTTGACAGCGACTGCGAACACTAAAGCGCACCCATGGAGATTCAAACCCGGCACCTTCGTCGTTCAAGAAGCTCTGCCATTGAGCCATACGCTGAACCGGATAGTACTGTAAACCATACAATTGCCTAGGTATGTATGTATGTATGTATGTATGTTACAGTCCAGGGGTAGGCCAAATAGGCTAAAGGGACTCGCCCAACCGTATAGGAAGGGCTTAAAAAGAAAAAGCACTGATGCACTGAGCCCCAAACAATCGTTTAACCGACGGGGGCCCTGAGTTCGTGCTACAGCGATAATTTAATTCTACAATTTAAATCATCATCTCAGCTGGGATAATAATTTAATTGTGCGATTATAATCCCATTTTTTTATAAATTGAATTAAGTATTTCCAACTAGGTACTGTCCTCATAGGTTGGCAACTCCCCCTCTACAAATCCGAAGCTGGCTACTTCCCGCCCAAGGGAAGTTTTTAAGGAAAGGAACCAGTGTCTCTACATAGCACCATGGTGCTCCTAGTAGCCTTTGGGGAGCTACTAGCAGCTTTTGGGGCCTTAACACGAGACCCCCATAAGCTCTAATGAAGCACCCCCTAAACATGAAGATACACAATGTAAGCACTTGTGTTACGTTCAGCACCTTGCAGCAAGTCAGCGGATGAGTTGGATTTTTGGATCTCGTAGTTAGTGGTTCGTACCTCCACTTTTTCAGGCCAATTTTTTGATAATTCTCATAATTGTCAAAATTCTCGATTCTCAGGCCAAAATGTCAGAATGATCAAGCCAGATTCTCAATTTCGAGGTACAAACTTCCGATTACGAAACGTTTCGAAAAAACAAATCATATACTGAATTTGTATAAAGAATAGCCTGCCTCAAACATGATCCAAACTGCATAAGAACAAAAAACCCAGTGGTTCCCTACAGTGTTTTAAAAGTCATATTTCTGTAGGCCAGGTTGAGTAGCTACTTGGGTTACTCAAGCCTGATTTCAGAATTGTTGCATAGCCATCACATGGTGGAGCGCGAAGCGCGGAGCCCAGGGGGTTTGGGGGGCAGTGCCAAACCCATGCGTCGCTATGCAAGGACGGCTAAAGTTACCATTTACATACAGTATCATATCATGCAACTTGTATGATATCATATGATATCACACTCGCCTTTGGTCAGTATCATATGATTTTCCGGCCCCTACTCAGAAGCCATTAGCACTGTTTCATTTTTGGGCTACGCATGGCAGCTTCCCACCAGCTCCACTAGCCAGCCACTGGGTCAACCCCAATGCATTGGAAAGCTTGTCATATCAGCTTTCAGACGCACTAGCTAGATTCAGGTTTGCCCCAAGGAGAAGGAAAGGGAGCTGCCTAGAAGCTGTTATGTGCAGCCCGACAAATAAACAGGGGTCATCAGCATATCCGGCCTGTTTGGATGAGAAAGTCCAGAGCAGAAACGAGCCCCCTTTATCCCCCACCCTCAGTGGAGTTCTGTAAGCCATCGTCATGGGTGCGCATCTCCCACCAACCTACGGGTGCCTACTCCCCCCTTGTATAGGAGTGACTCCGCCGATCACATCGACACAATCCCTGAGTCTAGGGCTAGTGCACGGAGACCCACCCTTTGTGGCAAAAAATCTTCCTGTAAAAACAAGATACAGTCACCAAGGTACTGTCCTCCCACTGGAACTGCCACTGAACCATTCGTCCAGCGGGGATAGGCAGTTATCTTTATCCCCCAGCAAGGTCTTGGCTCCAACTACTGTCGATCGGACGGACAAACAGACAGCGGGGTGAATCTGGGGGCTCTCGCCAATCCTTGAGTATAGGGCGTGTGTATTCAGCCAAAATTGGTGTAACCTCAAGCACCTTGCGGCTGATATAATCAGCTTTCCAGAACTGCTGAAATAGTTGAGTGTAGGCGTGTAGCCAAGTAGTCGGCTTAGGGAGCTGCCTAGAAGCTGCTATGAAAAGCCGAAAAGAATAACCCTGCAATCCTTGAGTCTAGGGCTTGTGCACAGACACCCACCCTTTGAGGCAAAAAACCTTCCTGTAAAAAACGAATACAGATACCAAGGCAAAGTCCTCGTCCTGTCCTCATCAGCAACTCCACCTCCCCCAAGACCCCTCGCCTGACCTCGTCCTCGTCAGCAACTCCCCCTCCCCAACTCCCCTCGCCTGTCCTCGTCCTTCTCAGCAACTCCCCCTCCCTCAACTCCTCTTGCCTGTCCTCGTCCTCGTCAGCAACTCCCCCTCCCCCAATTCCCGTCGCCTGTTCTCGTCTTCGTCAGCAACTCCCCCTCCCCCAAGTCCCCTCGCCTGTCCTTGTCCTGTCCTCGTCGGAAACTCCCCTCCCCCAACCCCCTCGCCTGTCCTCGTCCTCCTCAGCAACTTTCCCTCCCCCAGCTCCCCTCGCCTGTCCGCGTCCTGTTCTCGTCAGCAACTCCCCCTCACCCAACACCCCTCGCCTGTCCGCATCCTTTTCTTGTTGGCCCCTCCCCCCCCCCCAACTCCCCTCGCCTGTCCTCGTGTTCATAAGCAACTCGCCCTCCCTCAACCTGAAACTGGCTACTCCTTAACCCAGGGTAGTTGAAAGGTAAGGAACCAGTGTCTTTCTGTAGCACCATGGTGCTCCTAGTAGCGTTTGGGGGCGCTACTAGCAGCCTTTTTGAGATCCCTAAAGGCTCTAAGGCTGTTGCACCCCCTTCGCCAATCTGAAGCTGGCTACTCCCGAACCATGATTCATTAAATTTATTTTCAGCTACAAGCAGCAGCTTTTAGGCAGCTACCCTGACTGGCTATTCCGCCAAACTTGGCGCAACCTCGAGTTCCTTAAAGCTGACATAATCAGCTTTCCAGAACTGCTGAAACAGTTCTGTGTAGCCAAGTAGTCGGCTCAGGGAGCTGCCTAGAAGCTGCTATGAAAAGCTGAAAAGAAAACCCCCGCAATGATCCAGACTGCACACAAATAAATAAATAAATGGTACGCCTCATTATGAGGTGTGAGGTTGAGGGGGCCAGCCGGTTAGCTTGCACTGGGGCATCCACCAACAGACTGCACACACACACAGAAGATCAAGTGACAGCCTGACAGGAAACATCCACTATTTTTGTGGGGGCTACGCGTAGTAGCTTCTAGGCCGCTCCTTTTACCCCACTTGGCCCAAACCTGAAGCTAGCTAGCTAGCTAGTGAGTCTGAAAGCTAGCATGACAGGCGTTCCAATGCAACTGTAAGCTTAGGGCTTGAATCAGTCTCTGGCCAATGGAGCTGGCTGGAAGCTGCTACCCGTAGCCCCACAAATGAAACACTGATCAGCAGGGTTGTTCAAAACGGAACGTCCCAAACACAGATTTTGGAGGGTCCATTCCAATGGAAACGTAGATTTCACCTCATGAAACACAGATTTTGAAAGTACTAGCAACTCAACACTTACAATTTGAGGTGCCCACGAACAACAATGGCTGTTCTGATATGACCCACGAGTCCTATCATGTACTGCCTGGCAGGTTACCCATGGATAGGAACCCACCGGTACAATCTTATACCCTCTACTTGGATACCACCAATGGTGGCCTGTGGAACTCATTACAAGCTTTCATACTGGCACCGTGCTTTTTTGGGTGCTACTCATTGCAGCTTCCCACCAGCTCCAATAGCCAGCCACTGGGTCATACCCAAAACTTGCAGCTGCATTGGAACGCCTATCATATCAGCTTTCAGACGCGCTGGCTAACTTCAAGTTTGGCCCAAGGACAGAGAAAGGGAGCTGCCAAGAAGCTGATACACATGGCCGAAAAAAGAAATAGTGCATACTGGTCTTCAGGAGATCCTGCCTGTTCGGATGACTAAGTTCAGCACAGAAATTCCCTTAATCATCGTGATGTATGCCTCACTTAGACTCGCCTGTTGAGACCCGCCGAACTGTGAGCCACTTTGATCAGCTAACGACCATTGACATTTCTTAGACGGGTTGGCTTTATGCTGGTATTCAGGAGATCCTGCCTCTTCGGATGACTGAGTCCAGCACAGAAATTCCCTCTATCATTGTGACTTATGCTTCACCTCGGCTCGACTGTTGAGACCCGCCGAACCGTAAGCAACTTTTATCAGCTAACGACCATTGATTGGCATTTCTTAGTCGGGTCGGCTTTATGCTGGTCTTCAGGAGATCCTGCCTGTTCGGATGACTGAGTCCAGCACAGAAACCAGCCCCCTGGAACCCCCGCCCTGACGCTGGTACTGGTCATACGCAATCCTGAACCCTTCTCCATACACTTGAGACTTGTCCTCCCGGATCTGAAAACTGAAATAGCTGGACAGTCGCTGCTCCTCAGGCTGAGACTCAAGGCGGCCATGCTGCTGGTCCAGCCAGAGGCAGGCCATGAGTTGGGCTAGGCCCTCCTCGACTTGGGGGTCCAGCTTGGCAATGTTCCTCAGGCGCATGTACGCATGCTGCATTCGGTAGGTGGGCTGGCTTCAGGATGTTGGGTGTTGGGTGTTAGGTGTTGGGTGTGGGTGTGGATGTCAGGTGTGTGTGTTGGGTGTTGGATGTTGGGTGTGGGTGTTGGGTGTTGGGTATTGGGTGTTGGGTGTTGGGTATTGGGTGTTGGGTGTTGGGTGTTGGGTGTTGTTTGTTGTTTGTTGTTTGTTGGATGTTGGGTGTTGGGTGTTGGGTGTTGGTGTGGGTGTGGATGTTAGGTGTTGGTGTTGGGTGTTGGGTGTGGGTGTTAGGTGTGGGTGTGGGTGTTGGATGTTGGGTGTGGGTGTGGGTGTTGGATGTTGGGTGTGGGTGTGGATGTTAGGTGTTGGGTGTGGGTGTTGGGTGTTGGATGTTGGGTGTGGGTGTGGATGTTAGGTGTTGGGTGTTGGGTGTTGGTGTGGGTGTGGATGTTAGATGTTGGTGTTGGGTGTTGGGTGTTGGGTGTTGGGTGTTGCGTGTTGGATGTTGTGGGTTGGGTGTTGGGTGTTGGGTGTTGGGTGTTGGATGTTGGGTGTGGGTGTGGATGTTAGGTGTTAGGTGTTGGGTGTGGGTGTTGGGTGTTGGGTGTGGGTGTTAGGTGTGGGTGTGGGTGTGGGTGTGGGATGATGGGTGTGGGTGTGGATGTTAGGTGTTGGGTGTGGGTGTTGGGTGTTGGATGTTGGGTGTGGGTGTGGATGTTGGGTGTGGGTGTGGGTGTGGATGTTGGGTGTGGGTGTTGGGTGTTGGATGTTGGGTGTGGGTGTGGATGTTGGGTGTTGGGTGTTGGGTGTTGGATGTTGGGTGTGGGTGTGGTGTTGGGTGTGGGTGTTGGGTGTGGATGTTGGGTGTGGGTGTGGATGTTGGGTGTGGGTGTTGGGTGTTGGATGTTGGGTGTGGGTGTGGAAGTTAGGTGTTGGGTGTGGGTGTTGGGTGTGGGTGTGGATGTTGGGTGTTGGGTGTTGGGTGTGGGTGTGGATGTTGGGTGTTGGGTGTGGGTGTGGATGTTGGGTGTTGGGTGTTGGGTGTGGGTGTGAATGTAAGGTGTTGGGTGTTGGGTGTGGGTGTGGATGTTGGGTGTTGGGTGTGGGTGTGGATGTTGGGTGTTAGGTGTTGGGTGTGGGTGTGGGTGTGGATGTTGGGTGTTGGGTGTTGGATGTTGGGTGTGGGTGTGGAAGTTAGGTGTTGGGTGTGGGTGTTGGGTGTTGGATGTTGGGTGTGGGTGTTGGGTTGTGGATGTTGGGTGTGGGTGTTGGGTGTTGGGTGTTGGATGTTGGCTGTGGGTGTGGATGTTGGGTGTGGGTGTTGGGTGTTTGGTGTTGGGTGTGGGTGTTAGGTGTTGGATGTTGGGTGTGGGTGTGGATGTTGGGTGTGGGTGTTGGGTGTTAGGTGTTGGGTGTTGGGTGTTGGGTGTTGGGTGTGGGTGTGAATGTTAGGTGTTGGGTGTGGGTGTTGGGTGTTGGGTGTGGGTGTGGATGTTGGGTGTTGGGTGTGGGTGTGGATGTTAGGTGTTGGTGCAAATGTGATTATCCATATGTGTGAATCTGCCTCACTGCATTTAGTAGGTGGGCTGGCGTCAGGATGTTGGGTGTGGATGTTGGGTGTTGGGTGTTGGATGTTGGGCGTGGGTGTAGATGTTGGGTGTTGGGTGTGGGTGTGGGAGTGGATGTTAGGTGTGGGTGCAAATGTGATTATCCATATGTGTGAACATGCCTCACTGCATTTGGTAGGTGGGCTGGCTTCAGGATGTTGGGTGTTGGGTGTGGATGTTGGGTGTTGGGTGTGGATGTTGGGTGTTGGGTGTGGATGTTGGGAATTGGGTGTGGATGTTGGGTGTTGGGTGTGGATGTTGGGTGTTGGGTGTGGATGTTGGGTGTTGGGTGTGGATTTTGGGAATTGGGTGTGGATGTTGGGTGTTGGGTGTGGATGTTGGGTGTTGGGTGTGGATGTTGGGTGTTGGGTGTGGATGTTGGGTGTTGGGTGTGGATGTTGGGTGTGGGTGTGGATGTTGGGTGTGGATGTTGGGTGTTGGGTGTGGATGTTGGGTGTGGGTGTGGATGTTGGGTGTGGATGTTGGGTGTTGGGTATGGATGTTGGGTGTTGGGTGTGGATGTTGGGTGTGGGTGTGGATGTTGGGTGTGGATGTTGGGTGTTGGGTGTGGATGTTGGGTGTGGATGTTGGGAATTGGGTGTGGATGTTGGGAATTGGGTGTGGATGTTGGGTGTGGATGTTGGGTGTGGATGTTGGGTGTTGGGTGTGGATGTTGGGAATTGGGTGTTGGGTGCGGATGTTGGGTGTGGGTGTGGATGTTGGGTGTTGGGTGTGGATGTTGGGTGTTGGATGTTGGGTGTGGATGTTGGGAATTGGGTGTGGATGTTGGGTGTTGGGTGTGGATGTTGGGTGTGGATGTTGGGTGTGGATGTTGGGTGTGGGTGTGGATGTTGGGTGTTGGGGTGTGGATGTTGGGTGTTGGGTGTTGGGTGTTGGGTGTTGGGAATTGGGTGTGGATGTTGGGTGTGGATGTTGGGTGTTGGATGTGGGTGCGGGAGTGGGAGTGGATGTTTAGGTGTGGGTGCAAATGTGATTATCCATATGTGTGCATCTGCCACAGCCCATTTGGTGGGTGGGATTGCTTCAGGATGTTGTAGGTGGACATGTGATTATCCAAATGTGTGCATCTGCCTCAGAGCAGCTTTATACACACATGGTGTATTTGGTGGGTGGGTGGTTTTGCTTCAGCATCATTTGGGTGAACATATGATTATCCATATGTATGCATCTGCCTCAGTGCAACTCTGTACACATATGGGTGGCCGGGCTTGCTTCAGGATGTTGTGGGTGCAAACGTGATTATCCATATGTGTGCATATGCCTCAGCGCATTTGGTGTGTGGGTGGGTGGGTGAGCTGGCATCAAGATGTTGTGGGCGAAAATGCGTTTATCCATATGTGTGCATCTACCTCAGCGCATTGGGTGGGTCAGCTGGCATCAGGATTTTTGGGGCGAAAATGCGTCTATCCATATGTGTGAATCTGCCTCAGCGCACTCGGTGGGTGAACTTGCTTCAGCATCTAGTGGGTGAAAATGTGATTATCCATATGTGTGCATCTACCTCAGCGCAGCTCTATACACACATGGTGCATTTGGTGGGTGGGTGGGCTTGCTTCAGCATCTTGTGGGTGAAAATGTGATGAAAATGTGCATATGCCTCAGCGCATTTGGTGGGTAGGTGGGCCTGCTTCAGGATGTTGTGGGTGGAAAAGTGATTATCCATATGTGTGCATCTGCTTCAGTGCAGCTCTATACACTAATGCTGCATTTGGTGGATAGTCGGGCGTGCTTCAGCATCTTGTGGGTGAAAATGTGATTATCCATATGTGCGGATCTGCCTCAGCGCATTTGGTGGGTCAGCTTGCTTCAGAATGTTGTGGGTGAAAATGTGATTATCCATATGTGTGCATCTGCCTCTGTGCAGCTCTATACACTAATGCTGCATTTGGTGGATAGTCGGGAGTGCTTCAGCATCTTGTGGGTGAAAATGTGATTATCCGTATGTGTGCATCTGCCTCAGCGCATTTGGATGGTGGGCTTGCTTCAGGATGTTGATGGTGAAATATGATTATCCGTATGTGCGCATCTGCCTCAGCGCATTTGGTTGGTGGGCTTGCTTCAGGATGTTAATGGTGAAAATGTGATTATCCGTATGTGTGCCTCTGTCTCTGTCATTGTATGTGTGTGGAGGAGGCAGGGTATGGATTTGAAAGGTGTGCAAGACTATACTTGTGGTAGCCATGGGGGAGGGGCAAGGAAAACTATTTTGTACCGCTTCATCGATATGGATAGAGAACCGTACTTTCATCTGAATACCATCGAGTTCGTGTCAATACACCCAGGTGGTTTCGAGGTACGGGGGGAGGGGGGGGGGCATATATGTGGGAGGATATCATATTATGTCATCATATGATATCATATGATGCCGGCAGTCTGACTAGGCTGAAGTTACCATTTATATACAACATCATATGATGCAATTTGAATGATGTCATGATATCATACTCACCTTTGGTCAACATCATATGATATGCAGGAACCTACTTGCCAGCAATTCGTGAGCTATGATAAAGCCTGTGATAACTTGACCAGAGCACTTAACATCATACAAAATACTGCTACACAACATCCTACTTGCCAGCAATTCATGAGCTATGATAAAGCCTGTGATAACTTGATCAGCCAACTTAACATCATACAAGATACTGCTGCACAGCCTCCTACTTGCCAGCAATTCATGAGCTATGATGAAGCCTGTGATAACTTGATCAGCCAACTTAACATCATACAAGATACTGCTGCACAGCCTCCTACTTGCCAGCAATTCATGAGCTATGATAAAGCCTGTGATAACTTGACCAGACCACTTAACATCATACAAGATACTGCTGCACAATATCTTACTTACCAGCAATTCATGAGCTATTCT
Organism: Microglena sp. YARC; assembly: GCA_022414725.1. NCBI lineage: Eukaryota > Viridiplantae > Chlorophyta > Chlorophyceae > Chlamydomonadales > Chlamydomonadaceae > Microglena > Microglena sp. YARC. Next base: position 71,574,323 of record CM039462.1, read on the forward strand.
AGAGCCTGTGATACCTTGATCAGACCACACAACATCATACAAGATACTGCTGCACAGCCTCCTACTTGCCAGCAATTCGTGAGCTATTCTAGAGCCTGTGATAACTTGATCATCCTTCATAAAAGCATACAAAAACTGCTTCTCAACCACCTACTTCCAGCAATTCCTGAGCTATGATAAAGCCTTTGATAAATTGATCAGCCCACTTAACAGCATACAAGATACTGCTACACAGCCTCCTACTTGCCAGCAATTCGTGAGCTATTCTTGAGCCTGTGATATCTTGACCAGCCCTCATAACAGCATACAAAAACTGCTTCTCAACCTCCTACTTACTAGCAATTCGTGAGCTATGATAGAGCCTGTTAGGAGGCGGGGGAAGCCATAGTACACAAGGATCGCTGAGACCTTGCATCGCACAGTCTCAGTGGCGCCGGGGATGGGGCTCGAGACTGTTTTCACATTAATACCACCACCAAGAGAGCGGACAATGCTCGGGATGGACCGATGCACTGTGGCCAAGCAGAGCCCCCTGATGTGGAAGACTGGTCCCCCTTCGGATTCCCGGCCTTCCTTGCCAGAGAATTCATGCAGCGTCTTCCCATCCACCAACAGCAGAGGCGGGATGGTGGGAAGAGGCATCCTTTGGAGGAATGGGTGGGTGTGGGGTTCAGGGTTTAGGGATAGGTGGTGGTGGCTGGTGGTGATGGGTGGTGGTGGTGGTGGTCACAAATTCAGAAAAGTCTTACAGCGCCTTCCCATCCACCAACAGCAGAGGCGGGATGGTGGGAAGAGGCATCCTTTGGAGGAATGGGTGGGTGTGGGGTTCCGGGTTTAGGGATAGGTGGTGGTGGCTGGTGGTGATGGGTGGTGGTGGTGGTGGTCACAAATTCAGAAAAGTCTTCCTTCCCATCCACCAACAGGAGAGGCGGGATGGTGCGAAGAGGGATCTTTCGGAGGAATGGGTGGGTGTGGGGTTCAGGGTTTAGGGATGGGGGGTGGTGGCTGCATGGTGACACATGTGTCCGGCTAATCTAGTAAGAAATACCCCCCTGACCCCCCAGGCTCCGCGCTTCCAATCCATGGGGTTTGGGTGGCAGCACATCGCACTGGGGCTGCACCAAGTCGCTCAATTTGTGACGCGTCGCACGTAAAAACAAACAGTGAATATCCCCTCTCTCTAAATCATATCCCCTCTCTCTAAATCATATCCTGTCTCTCTAAATCATATCCCCTCTCTCTAAATCATATCCCCTCTCTCTAAATCATATCCCCTCTCTCTAAATCATATCCCCTCTCTCTAAATCATATCCTGTCTCTCTAAATCATATCCCCTCTCTCTAAATCATATCCCCTCTCTCTAAATCATATCCCCTCCCTCTAAATCATATCCCCTCTCTCTAAATCATATCCCCTCTCTCTAAATCATATCCTGTCTCTCTAAATCATATCCCCTCTCTCTAAATCTTACCCTTTCTCTCTAAATCATACCCTTTCTCTCTAAATCATATCCCCTTTCTCTAAATCATATCCTGTCTCTTTAAATCATACCCTTTCTCTCTAAATCATATCCCCTTTCTCTAAATCATATTCCCTCTCTTTAAATCATATCCCCTCTCTCTAAATCATATCCTGTTTTTCTAAATCATATCCTGATTCTCTAAATCATATCCCCTCTCTCTTAATCATATCCCCTGTCTCTAAATCATATCCTGTCTCTCTAAATCATATCCTTTCTCTCTTAATCATATCCTGTCTCTCTAAATCATATCCTGTCTCTCTAAATCATATTCTTTCTCTCTAAATCATATCCCCTGTCTCTAAATCATATCCTGTCTCTCTAAATCATATCCTTTCTCTCTAAATCATATTCCCTCTCTCTAAATCATATCCCCTCTCTCTAAATCATATCCTGTCTCTCTAAATCATATCCCCTCTCTCTAAATCATATCCCCTCTCTCTAAATCATAACCCCTGTCTCTAAATCATATCCTGTCTCTCTAAATCACCATCCAAACTTACCCCATAGAGAGGTACACATACACAAACGAGTTAAGTGACCAAGAAACTGCTTGCCGGTAAATCGCTAGTCTACCCTACCCCATAGAGAAGTAAACATACACACACACATACACAAAGAGCAACAGTGGCCAGCACACTACTTGCCTCTAGATCACCATTCCACCCTACCCCATAGAGAAGTTAACATACACACACATACACAAAGAGCAACAGTGGCCAGCAAACTACTTGCCTCTAATTACCATTCCACCCTACCCCATAGAGAAGTAAACATACACACACATACCCCAAGAGGTACAGTGGCCATCAAACTGCTTGCCTCTATATCACCATTCTAACCTACCACATAGAGAAGGAAACATACATACACATACACAAACACATAGACAAACACAAACAGGTAAAGTAGCCAGCAAACTGCTTGCCTCTAAGTTTCATTTCCAACCTGCCACTAGTGAAATAAACATACACATACACAAGCAGGTAAAGTGTAAATATACACATACACATACACAAACACAAACAGGTGAAGTAGCCAGCAAACTGCTTGCCTCTAAATCTCATTTCCAACCTGCCACTAGTGAAATAAACATACACATACACAAACAGGTCAAGTGTAAATATACACATACACAAACACATACACAAACACAAACAGGTGAAGTAGCCAGCAAACTGCTTGCCTCTCAGTCTCTATTCTAACCTGCCACATAGTGAAATAAACATACACATAAACACATACAGATACACAAACAGGTAACGCAGGCAGCAAACTGCTTGCCTCTAGATCACCATTCAAACTTACCCCATGTCTCTATAGAAGGCAATGACCTCCTGATACAGAGGCTGGGCATCCTTGGTGTCGATCACAACGCTGCTTGTACACAGCAGGCACAAGTCGTGGCCTTCGGCAGCACTACCCATGCGCACCCACCTGAGAGAATTTGAATTTGAATTTGAATTTGAATAGTAACAGGGTTTTCCAAGTTGTAAACATAAACATAAACATAAACATAAACAAACACAGCAGGCACAAGTCTTAGCCTTCAGCAGCACTACCCAGCTGCATCCACCTATAAGAATTTGAATTTGAATTGTTACATGGTTTTCCAAGTCGTGGCCTTCAGCAGCACTACCCATGTGCACCCACCTGATAGAATTTGAATTTGAATTGTTACTTGTTTTTTCAAGTCATGGCCTTCAGAAGCACTACCCATGTGCACCCACCTGATAGAATTTGAATTTGACTTTGACTTGTTACATGGTTTTTCAAGTCAGGACATCAGCAGCAACACCCATGTGCAACCACCTGAGAGATTTAGGGCCTAGAGTTAGGGTTTTAGGGTGTGCACCAACATGAGAGAATTTGGATTTTAATTGTTACATGTTTTTTCAGCCAACTCTGGGCTGCTAACTGTCTTCCAATTCCAAGTCTCCCCATGCGAGACCCACAGAGACCAGGGAGCATACTAAGGGGATAATACAGTCTTAAACTTGTCTAGGTTGTTTGTGTGTGTGGGTGTGTGGGGGGGGTATACATAACCCTCCACATCACCTGCTTCTGTGGGAAGTACTGTTTGCAAGTAGGTACAGCAAAGTACAAGTAGGTACAGCGTCGTACAAGTAGGTACAACGTAATACAAGTATGTACAGCGTTGTACAAGTATGTACAGCGTTGTACAAGTAGGTAAAGCGTATTACAAGTGACCGAGTGTTTCCGATTGTTAAGGACGGTTCTAGTCCCTCAACAAACCCTCAAATGGAAACAGGCTGCAAGGATTTAATACAGTTTACAACTTTTCTAGGTCACCTGACCCACCAGAGAGATGGAGGGAAAAGAAAAAAAAAGGTACTCCTTATTATAAGGCGTGAAATTGAGGGAGCCAGTTTGCTTGATTGCACTGGAGCCAACCAGCAACGGTAACGGTAGTCAAAGTTCAAGGCAAAGGCAAAAGCATTTGCTATAAAATTGTACACATTTTAAAACCATATCTATAAAGGGATCGATTATCATATTATGCCTAATGAGTGGTTGATCCACCAAGGATGGAAGGAAGAACATTCTGGTTAGATCCAAGGGATCAAGGTTTGAGGGCTCGGCTTTTTCAGTTAGGGAGTAGGAGCTTAGAGTTTGGAATTTGGAGTTTGGTCATTGGAAGTAGGAGGTAGGAGGTAGAAGGTTGGTGGTTGGAGGTTGGAGGTAGGAGGTCGGTGGTTGGAGTTTGGAATTTGGAGTTTGGTCGTTAGACGTACGAGGTTGAAGGTTGAAGGTTGGAACTTGGAGGTTGGAGTTAAAAGTTTAGAATTAGAAGTTTGGAGTTTGGAGTTTGGAGGTAGAAGGTCGGAGGTAGAAGGTTAGAGAATATAGGGGGGGGCTGGGGGTGGGTGGGAGGTTTAAGGAGGAGGCCCTTGGACGTGCCGGTTGATATGCTGTTTGTCGGCTGAGCAATGACTTAGGGGCCGTGTCACCACATCCTGGTCGTAGCGTCTAAGGCATCTATCAGCACTACTTTTTCTTGTTGCCATTTCAGTACCCATACCTCGACTGTTTTGGTTTGTGTGAGAAGCGTCGCCATAACGTTGCAGGGATTTGAATTTCATCATTCATTTCTATACCAAGCGATCGCTAGTTTTGACCTCGTTTTAGAGAAATTAGCGCTGTAAAAAAGAAAAAAAAAGTTTTTTTGTTTGCTTTGCCATAAATAGCTCCAAAAAGCTAGAAATGGCACTAGAACGCTGTCCTAGGAGGAGGCCTAAAACCATAGAGCTGGAAAAACCCCACTTTCAGAGTTGAAAAAATTCACGTTACGTCGCTGCATGGCAACGCATGTGCTGGCTGAAGTAGTCATAAATGCACCTCCGAACCCCCGGGCTCCACGCTTTGTGATCCGCAAGGTTCAGGGTCAGCGTGTCAAACTGGGGTCGCACCGAGTTGCTCAACTCACGATGCGCCGGACGCAAAACAAAGTGCTTAAGGCGTTGTAATCGGCTGTCTGCACAGGTACTGACATATGTTTTAGAGTTGGGATTGGTTGCCAGTGGTCAGTGGAAAGTTGTGAGTTTGGACCATTCAAATATACACAGTCCCTTCAGCCTATTTGGCCTACCCCTGGACAAACATACATAAATACATGCATACACACGTACACTCGTGCAAATATAACGGTTTGAGAACGTATTGATTGGAGTTGGAAGGAGATGAAAAGAGGAATAAAATGTCATAATATCGTTATATCATACTTAACATAGGCAAATGTATTACGATATTATGACATTTCTTCCACTTTTCATACTATACACACGAACTATATTACAGCAGGATTTGGTCTATGTGCCTAAAGAGGGCGAAAGAGGGCGATTTGGACGATGTGAAAAAGAGGGCAAAAGAGGGTGATTTGGTCGATGTGCCTAAAGAGGGCGAAAGAGGGCGATTTGGACGATGTGCGAAAGAGGGCAAAAGAGGGTGATTTGGTCGATGAGCCTGAAGAGGGCGAAAGAGGGCGATTTGGACGATGTGCGAAAGAGGGCGATTTGGTCAATGTGCGAAAGAGGGTTAAAGAGCACTGCTGTGAATCACACGAAGTTGGCAGGTAGAAGATGAAAGGGCTACTCACTCTTCACCATTAGGGCCGTGCCGGTTGCACGATGGCTACTCACTCTTCACCATTAGGGCCGTGCCGGTTGCATGATGGCTACTCACTGTGTGAAGTGGATGATGCATTCTTAATGCCGGCTGCAGGCCAATGTCGCACATAACCTTGGAGATGGCAGAAGGTGGGTAGTGTACACACATGTATGCACACTCAACCAGCACTCAACAAGAGCTACTCACTCTTCACCATTAGGACTGTTACCGTTGCACGATGGCTACTCATTGTGCGTAGTGGACAATGCATTCCTAGTGCCGGCTGCAGGCCAACGTCGCACATAACCCTGAAGATGGCAGACGGTGGGTGGGGTATGCACACGTATGCACACTCAACAAGCACTCAAAATGAGCTACTCACTCTTCACCATTAGGGCTGTTACGGTTGCACGATGGCTACTCACTGTGTGTAGTGGACGATGTATTCTTAGAGCTAGCTGGAGGCCGATGTTGCACATAACCTTGGAGATGGCAGAAGGTGGGTAGTGTATTCACGTATGCACACTCAACCAGCACTTAACAAGAGCTACTCAATCTTCACCATGAGGGAGGTGACGGTTGCACCAAGTTTACCCTAAACCCTACTCAACCTTCACCATTAGGGCGGTGATGGTTGCACCAAGTTTACCCTAAACCCTACTCAACCTTCACCATTAGGGCGGTGATGGTTGCACCAAGTTTACCCTAAACCCTAAACCCTACTCACTCTTCATCATTAGGGCCGTGGCGGTTGCACCAAGTTTACCCTTAACCCTAAACCCTACTCACTCTTCATCATTAGGGCGGTGGCGGTTGCACCAAGTTTACCCTAGACCCTAAACCCTACTCACTCTTTATCATTAGGGCGGTGGCGGTTGCACCAAGTTTACCCTAAACCCTACTCAACCTTTACCATTAGGGCGGTGATGGTAGCACCAAGTTTTCCCTAAACCCTAAACCCTACTCACTCTTCATCATTAGGGCGGTGGCGGTTGCACCAAGTTTACCCTAAACCTTAAACCCTACTCACTCTTTATCATTAGGGCGGTGGCGGTTGCACCAAGTTTACCCTAAACCCTACTCAACCTTTACCATTAGGGCGGTGATGGTAGCACCAAGTTTACCCTAAACCCTAAACCCTACTCACTCTTCATCATTAGGGCGGTGGCGGTTGCACCAAGTTTACCCTAAACCCTAAACCCTACTCACTCTTTATCATTAGGGCGGTGGCGGTTGCACCAAGTTTACCCTAAACCCTACTCAACCTTTACCATTAGGGCGGTGATAGTAGCACCAAGTTTTCCCTAAACCCTAAACCCTACTCACTCTTCATCATTAGGGCGGTGGCGGTTGCACGAAGTTTACCCTAAACCCTAAACGCTACTCACTCTTCACCATTAGGGCGGTGACGGTTGCACCAAGTATACCCCTAAACCCTAAACGCTACTCACTCTTCATCATTAGGGCGGTGACGGTTGCACCAAGTTTACCCTAAACTCTAAACCCTACTCACTCTTCACCATTAGGGCGGTGACGGTTGCAGGATAAACAGCGTGTGCTACCAGCCTCTAGGTTGTGATGTTTGCAGTACTTCTCCCGCCAGAAGTAGCTTTCCTTGTACTCTATGCGACCGTTGGACTGCGCTTCAATGTGTTCACCTGAAGGACATCAATCAATCAATCAATCAATCAATCAATCAATCAATCAATCAATTAATGAATGAATAAATGAACAAATACATAAATAAATAGTACGCCTTATTGTGATTAAACAAACAGTGAGTGTTCCAACCACATACAAACATAATGATTATTAGCAGAAGATTATTAGTTTCTTTTTTAAGAAGTCATTAGAATTATAATGATAATTAGAAGATTATATTAATATTATTATCTCCATAGGTGCCTAAGTCTTGGTGAGCATGAATCGCATGGTTTTAGCCTATGGCCTCCAGTCCAAAGACAAATATTTTTTGGCATAAAGTTGCCCAACCACATCGGTTCAATATATAAATACTCAAATTTGGGTTTGCTTAATTTGCGGGAACCAGGTTAAGTGAAACATGCTAATTTCTGAACTATGGGCTTCCCTAAGTTGAATCACCTTTTTCATAAAGATGATTCAAGGTTTATCTCGCTCAAAACAAATTCCATCAAAATAAAAAGTAGGTAGTCCTATAGCTCACACCTTCCTTTACATGTCATGGTGATGGCAGGTTGTGGGATGTAGCGTACAGGCGGTACGGCAGTACACAGAGCCAAAAATCACTGATAATTTGCATTTTGTGGGTGTCCTAACTCATGTGCGTAGCTGTCTAGACTCAGTTGCATCATTCTGAGTTTCAAGTTTTTTACTAGAATAGCACGTAAGAATAACTGAAAACAAAAAAAAGCTTTTTAAAATTTCAAAATCACACTTTTCAAATAAATTAAAAAAAAGTTTTTTTAAAACCTTTTCTTCAAATGTCCACATCTGAAGTTAGATTTGTTTTTGGGGATGGGGGGTGAAATCTCAAGTTGGGAGGTGGAATTGGGACTAAGGAAGGTGAATTTTTGAGTTGTACTGCTATTCCAGTAAATTCCGTGGCCGAGGCTGAAGCGCAGCCTCCAACCTTGTGGTAGGGGTTCGATACGCCTTTTATCCCTCGGAAACTTCAGTCGCGGTAGCTCGCGCGATACCGTACCGCGACCTCGTTGAAGTCGATTCAAGCTTTTTGTACATCTCCTGTACTGCCAGCCGGCCTCCCGAGCTGGGCTGCTCGCGGCCAGAGGCAAATGTGAACAGAAATTAGCTGCCCCCCTAGCTGACGCTTTCGCGGACAACATGATCTGCTCAGAATTCAATTCCGAGCAGTTGGGGTCGTGTAGGACCTTGAATCACAAAAGCGATTCAACTTAGGGCGTTTTAGGACTTGGGCACTTATGGAGATAGAAGATTATTATTTTATTTTATTAGAAGTTATTAGAATTAGAATTAGAAGATTATAGAAGAAATAAACGGCTGTTTTTATATTTATAAAAAGTATTCTTCCAATCTAACATTTTGACAGAATTAAATAAATATTTTTCGGAATTTTACTAACAGTGAGTGCTTCAACCAAAAGCAATAAAAAAATAACAGTGAGTGCTTCAACCAAATGCAAAACAAAAAACAGTGAGTGCTTCAACCAAATGCAATAAAAAAATAACAGTGAGTGCTTCAACCAAATGCAATACAAAAAACAGTGAGTGCTTCAACCAAATGCAATAAAAAAATAACAGTGAGTGCTTCAACCAAATGCAATAAAAAAATAACAGTGAGTGCTTCAACCAAATGCAATAAAAAAATAATAGTGAGTGCTTCAACCAAATGCAATACAAAAAACAGTTTGCAAGACACCATCAGTATGGATGTTACAGTCCAGGGGTAGGCCAAATAGGATAAAGGGACTTGCCCAACCGTGACACGAAGGGCTAAAAAGAGAAAGCCTCGATAAACTGAACCTCCAACCATTATTATACCGATGGGGGCCCTGAGTTTGTCCTATAACCTGAAGGTCTGAAAGAAAGTAGGATAAGCGTGGTGTGTTGTGGTGTGTGTTGTGGTGTATGGTGTGGTGTGTTGTGGCTATGGTGTGTTTGTGTGGTGTGGTGTGGTGTGTGTGGTGTGGTGTGGTGTGTGTCGGTGTGGTGTGGTGTGGTGTGGTGTGTGTGGTGTGGGTGTGGTGTGGGTGTGGGTGTTGTGTGGTGTTGTGTGGTGTGGTGTATGGTGTGTGTGGCGTGTGTTTGTGGTGTGTGGTGTGGTGTGGTGGGTGTGGTGTGGTGTGGTGTGGTGTGTGGTGTGGTGTGGTGTGTGTTGTGGTGTGTGGTGTGGTCTGGTGTGGTGTGGTGTGATATGGTGTGGTGTGTGGTGTGGTCTGGTGTGGTGTGGAGAGTTGTGTTATGCTATGTTGTGTTGTGTTGTGTTGTGTTGTTGTGTGTGGTACGGTTGTGTGGTGTGGTGTGGTGTGTGGTATGGTTGTGTGGTGTGGTGTGGTTGTGTGGCGTGGTGTGGTGTGATGTGTGGTATGGTATCGTGGTGTGGTGTGGTGTGGTGTGAGGTGTGGTGTGATGTGGAATGGTGTGGTGTGGTACAGCACACATTTAGATAGCAAGTGTGGTGTGGTGTGGTGTGGTGTGGTGTGTGTGTGGTGTGGTGTGGTGTGGTACGTGGTGTGGTGTGGTACGTGGTGTGGTGTGGTGGTGGTGTGGTGTGGGTGTGGTACGTGGTGTGGTGTGGTGTGGTGTGGTGTGGTGTGGTGTGGTGTGGTGTGGTGTGTGTGTGGTGTGGTGTGGTGTGGTACGTGGTGTGGTGTGGTACGTGGTGTGGTGTGGTGTGGTGTGGTGTGGTGTGGTACGTGGTGTGTGTGGTGTGGTGTGTGTGGTTTGGTGTTGTGTGGTGTGGCGTAGTGTGGTGTGGTGTGGTGTGGTGTGTGGTTTAGCATATTTGGCTATGCCTTGACCGGCAAAAACACACAGGCATAGGGTTTAGGGTCCGGGGTTTAGGGTTTAGGGTTAACGTACCGCACATGACAGTGAGAGGGACAAACTTCTGTGTGGGGCAGCTTGCATGGTAAGGCTGCCCATCCTGCCCCACTTGAAATGATCTAGGGTTTGGGGTTTGGGGTTTAGTGTGTAGGGTTTACCTACAACAGATTACACAGAGAGAGACAAACTTCTGTGTGTGGCAGCCTGCATGGTAAGGCTTCCCATCCTGCCCCACTTGAAATGATCTAGGGTTTGGGTTTTGGCTTTGGGGTATGGGGTTTTGGGTTCAGGGTTTACCTACCGCAGATGACAGAGAGGGACGAACTTCTGTGTGTGGAAGCCTGCATGATAAGGCTTCCCATCCTGCCCCACTTGAAATGAGGCAATGCTCCCGCTCTTGGGAAAGCTCTTGGGAACGCTTCAATCTCTGATAAAAATCTAAAAATAAAAAAATAAAAAAATCGGATTTGGAGCTTCCGGGTACAAGTACTGAACTACATCCAAGCCGCGGGCACAGTTGGCAGTATTTTTTAGACCTCCCCAAATTCCAATGCTGCAGCATGCCATCGTTTAAATAAGGAGCAGGGAGCCATCTGCCAGCACATGTACAACAATGTGGGTGCGTGCTCGTGTGAGTGTGTGTCAGTGTGTGTGTGTGTGTGCGAGCGTCCATGTGTGCGTGTGTGCATGTGTGTGTGTGTGTGTGTGTGTGTGGTTCTAAGGTGAGGGCACGGGGGGGAACACACGTTTAGGAGCAGGTCGAAATATGGCAGCACATGTACAACAATCTGAAAAAATAAACTAGCCCACCTTCTCTCCCTTTAACCCACCGTCCCTGATCTCTCAGTTTCACTTATCCACCCTCCCACATACAACCCTCCCACCTCCCCACATCCCCCCCCCCCCCCCCCCCCCAATTTGAATTGCTGCAGTGCTGCCATCTCTCTATAACTAGTTTTTTGAAGTGCAATTCATCGCAATTTGCGATAAAAGCCATCGTTTTGGGAATCGGCCCTGTGATGAAACCCATAGTTTTGTCAGTATTTCAGAATTCTCTAGGCAAAGTTGTGTAGCTGGTTGGGCTACTCATGCCTGATTTCAGAAAAGTTGAAACTGTTTCGAGAATCGGCCCTGCGGGCTGGATTTGACCTGAAGCTAACCTGGCCTGGCTGACCTGGCTTTGCATGGCCAGTGGCAGCTGGTCACTTCAACTGACACACTTGACAAAATTGCAGTGGACTGTGTGTGCCGAAGACCCCCCAACTTAACAATGTATTGGTTAACAGGGTTTGTAATTGAAGTTTAATCATCTGCATAGCACAAACTTCGGGCCCCATTCGTTTACGATTTTTGGGGGTTCAGTCCACCAGAGTTTTGTTTTGTATGCAGCCCTTCCCAATATAACTATTTAAGGCCAGGCAAGCCTTTTAAGCATATTTGGCTATGCCTTGACCGGCAAGACTGTAAAACAAACCCACCCACACCTACCCACTCACACATGCACACCCACACACGCACAGACACTAGTCAATTTAGCTTATTTGGCTACGCCTTAACCGGCAAAACTACCCAATGTCACGCAACAGACACTCAATTTAGCTTATTTGGCTACCGCCTTCATTCCGGGCGACACCTACCCATTCACACATGCACACCCACACACGCACAGACACTAGTCAATTTAGCTATGCTTTTTGGCTACGCCTTAACCGGCAAAAACTGTAAAACACACACCCAATACCCACCACACATGCACGAGCACAGCATCAATTAGCTTATTTGGCTACGCCTTAACCGGCAAAACTGTAAAACACACCCACCCACACCTACCCATCACACATGCACACCCAGCACACGCGACAGAGTAGTAATTTAGCTTATTTGGCTACGCCTTAAAACCGGGCAAAAAACTGTAAAACACACCCACCCACACCTACCCACTCACACATGCACACCCACACGCGCACAGAACTAGTCAATTTTAGCTTATTTGGCTACGCCTAACGCAAAACCTGTAAAACACACCCACCCACACCTACCCACTCACACATGCCACACCCCACACGCACAGACACTGTCAATTTACGCTTATTTGGCTACACCTTAACCGGCAAGAACTGTAAAACCACAGCACCCACACCTACCCACTCACACATGCACACCCCACACCGCACAGACACGTAGTCAATTTTAGCTTATTTGGCTACGCCTTAACCGGCAAAACTGTAAAACAGCCCACACCCCCCACCTACCCACACACATGCCACACCCACACACGCCACAGAACTAGTCAATTTAGCGCTATTGGCTACGCCTTAACCGCAAACTGTGTAAAAACACACCCACCGCACACTACCCACTCACACATGCACACCCACACGCACAGACACCTAGTCAATTTAGCTTATTTGGCTACGCCTTAACGGCAAACTGTAAAACACAAGTACACCCCCCACACCTACCCACTCACACATGCACAACCCACACACGCACAGACACTAGTCACAATTTAGCTTATTTGGGCTACGCCTTAACCGGCAAAACTGTAAAACACACCCACCCACACCTACCCACTCACACATGCACACCCACACACGCACAGACACTAGTCAATTTAGCTTATTTGGCTACGCCTTAACCGGCAAAACTGTAAAACACACCCACCCACACCTACCCACTCACACATGCACACCCACACACGCACAGACACTAGTCAATTTAGCTTATTTGGCTACGCCTTAACCGGCAAAACTGTAAAACACACCCACCCACACCTACCCACTCACACATGCACACCCACACACGCACAGACACTAGTCAATTTAGCTTATTTGGCTACGCCTTAACCGGCAAAACTGTAAAACACACCCACCCACACCTACCCACTCACACATGCACACCCACACACGCACAGACACTAGTCAATTTAGCTTATTTGGCTACGCCTTAACCGGCAAAACTGTAAAACACACACCCACCCACACTACCACTCACACATGCACACCCACACACGCACAGACAGTAGTCAATTTAGGCTTATTTGGCTACAACCTTAACCGGCAAAACTGTAAAAACACACCCACCCACACCTACCCTCACACCATGCACACCCACACAAGCACAACTAGTCCAATGAAGCTATTTGGTACGCCCTTTAACCGGACAAAACTGTAAACAACCACTACACCTCCCACTCACCACATGCACTGTTATGTACCCACACACCAACAGTACACTAGAATTTACTTATTCTGGCTACGCCTTAACCGGCAAAACTGTTCAAAAACCACCCACCACACACTTACACCACTCACACATTGCACACTTACACTGGCTACAGACTTAGTCAATGTAGTGTCTTTAGTTGGCACGCCTAAAGCAGTTTCTGTAAACCTGCCAGGCATGTCTCTTGCAACTGTACCACTCACAAGTGGGTAGGTGGTCGAGTAGCAGTTGTTGACCACACTACTCCACTCACACACACACCTGCACACTCTACACACACGACATAGTCAAGATGGGTGGTGTGTAGCTTATTTTGCTACCACCTTAACCGCATGTTAAAACACACCCACCCACACCTAGCATATGCAACCCACACACGCACAGACCACTAGTCAATTAGCTTCATTTTGGCATACGCCTTTAACCGGCAAAACTGTAAAACACACCCACACACCTACCCACTCACACATGCACACCCACGACTACCACAGCACACTTAGTCGCGGTTATATTTAGCTTAATTTGGCTACGCCTTAACCCGGCAAAACTGTTAAAACACACCCACACCCACCCAAACACACACACTAGTCTATTCTACATGGGCTACACCTTGACCAGCAGATGAAAAAAAACAGAAAAACACAACCCACCCAAACATGCACACCCACACCACCAACACGCACACACGTTATTTAGCAAAATTCAGCAATGCCTTGACCGTGTGGCAAGACTGTAAACACACAGACAGCAAGGCTGCGACCTACCGCAAGTCTCACAGACTAGTTTGGGTTTAGGGTTGACCTACCGCAGATGACACATGGAGGTTTAGGGTTTAGACGGTCGGGCTTTCTCGGATTGTAGGGTTAGATTTGACGTACCGCACATGACAGAGAGATGGGACAAACTTCTGTGTGGGGCAAGCTGCATGGTTAAGGCCTTCCCATCCTGCCCCACTTGGAAGATCTAGGTTTGGGGTTGTGGGTTTGGGTTTGGGTTTGGGGTTTGGGGTTCAGGGTTTACCTACCGCAGATGACACAGAGAGGGACGAACTTCTGTGTGTGTGGCAGCCTTGCATGGTACGGCTTCCCCATCCTGCCCCACTTGGAATGAGGACGGCCAATGCTCCCGCTGATCAGCGACTGCTCGCAGCCTGCGCATTTCAGACACCCCGGATGCCAAGTCTGGTCCAAGGCCTTCACTTGAGGGCCTATGCCAAAGCCCCGTCCACAGCCTCCACAAGTAGAGCCTGAGCTGATGGCCTTGACAGCTGCGGCCCCAAAGCTTGAGGCCGCTGCAGCTAGCGCTGACATGGGACCCCGGCCGGCCCGCAGCAGAGCCCTGGGCAGCTGGGGCTGGTGGGGGCTGAGTATAGCTGGACTGAGCAGGCCTTGCCTGGCTAGGGGCTGGCTGGGTGTAGCTGGGCTGAGTAGGCCTGTACCATGTGTTTTCAACCGTTAGTGTTTGTTACTTCATTTGCAGGTGAAAGAATTTGCACATGCTGCAAATTTGAGGGGTCTTCAGAACCCTTTCCTACACCCCTATGGCACCCACCCATAATGCACCCTTTTCTGCACCCCTATGACACCCTTTCCCTCCATAACACACCATTTCTGCACCCCTATGGCACCCTTTCCCCCCACAACGCACTCTTTTCTGCACCCCTATGACACCCTTTTCCTCCATAACACACCCTGTGTGCACCCCCTATGGCACCCTTTCCCCCCACATCGCATTCTTTTCTGCACCCTTATGACACCCTTTTCCTCCATAACACCCCCTGTGTGCACCCCCTATGGCACCCTTTCCCCCCACAACGCACTCTTTTCTGCACCCCTATGACACCCTTTTCCTCCATAACACACACCATTTCTGCACCCCTATGGCACCCTTTTCCCCCCACAACGCACTCTTTTCTGCACCCCTATGACACCCTTTCCTCCCATAACACACCCTGTGTGCACCCCCTATGGCACCCTTCCCCCCCATAACACACCCTTTGTGCACCCCTATGGAACCCTTTCTCCCCATAATGCACCCTTTGTCTGCACCTCTATAGCCCCCCCCCCCCCCCCCCCCCCAACACACACACACACGCCCACCCCCATAATGCACCCTTTGTGCACCCCCTATGGTATCCTTACCCCGCATAACACACCCTTTGTGCACCCCATGGCACCCTTCCCCCCAATATGCACCCTTGTCTGCACCTCTATAGCCCCCCCCCCTCCCCCCCCACACACACACGCCCACCCCCATAATGCACCCTTTGTGCACCCCCTATGGTATCCTTCCCCCCCATAACACACCCTTTGTGCACCCCATGGCACCCTTCCCCCCCATAATGCACCCTTTCTGACCTGCAAAGCTTTGGAACTGCAAGGCTTGCTTAATGATGTGATACATCAAATAAACAGGGACAGTGGGTTGCAAATAGGGAACGGCAACTAATATAAGTGTTTGAAAAACTAATGTTTACTAACACTATAAAAGTGTCACAATAATATTAGTTCTTCAAATAAAATCATAAGTCTGGTGAGACGGCTCGTCATTATAATATTAACTAACATTCACTCATATGATTAATTCACTAATATTAACTAACTTAGCCTTTCCCAAGTTGCAAGCAGCAGTCATGCTTGTTTATACGGAATAGTGCTAATAATAATGCTTCCTTGCTGCAATCTTGCTTGCTTGCTGCAATAATGCCTTTCTTTTTCCGAGATTAATTTTTTGGAAGACCCTCCCCGAATGTTGTAGAGCGGTCTTACAATGGCCTGTTAGTGACGGTGTGATGTGATGCCATGCCATTCCATGGACCCCACCCAGAATGCACCTTCATAAGCCATAATGAAAGGGTGCCATGGACCCTCCCATTTGCAGTGGCATGAACTGACCTGTAAGCCACGGGTGCTGCAGCAGGTTGGGGGTAACTTGATTGAGGCACGCCATGAGCGGGGTATGTCGTGGGATAGCTCGGGCTTGGAGCAGGCTGGACTTGGTAGGGTATGTTAGGGTATGCCTGGGCTGCTGGGGCGTGGTAGCTAGCTGGCTTTTGGGGCGCCTGACCATGTGTAGGATAGAGCGGGGTGCCATGCTGGCGGAAATTCTGGTACTGCTGGTACAGTTGGTTAATGTTGTTGCCACCTGCTGGAATTGGTGCTGGTGGCGCTGGGTCGCCTAATCGATTCAAACTGGCTTGCATTGCCATAGCCAGGGCTCTATCCTCTTCCTCTGGAAAAGGTGAGATGATGGGGAGATGGTGGTGGTGGTGGTGTGGTCAGGGTGAGGGTGAGGGTGAGGGTGAGAGTGAGAGTGGGAGTGAGGTGATGGTGATGGTGTGGTGGTGGTGACGGTGAGAGGATGGTGGCGGTGATGGAGATGGTGGTGGTGGTGGTGGTGGTGGTGGTGAGGGTGAGGGTGAGGGTGAGATTGAGGGTGAGGGTGAGGGTGAGAGTGAGGGTGAGATTGAGGGTGAGGTGGTGGTGTGGTGATGGTGTGGTAATGGTGATGGCGAAGGGATGGTGTGGTGATGGTGAAGGCGAGGTGATGGAGTGGTGATGGTGTGGTGATGTTGATTGTAAGGTGATGGTGTGGTGATGGTGATTGCGAGGTGATGGTGTGGTGATGGTGTGGTGATGGAGAGGTCATGGTGAGTTGATGGTGATGTGATGGTGAGATGATGCTGATGGTGTGGTGATGGTGAGCAGCTGTGGGGGTAAGTGCATGGTACCATGACTCCAACAAGTAAGCAGCTGTGCAGCCAACAATTTAGCCCGTTTCAGTGATACGATTGGTCTAGTGGTACACCAAATCGCTGAAACGAAGCAGGGTTGGGGGTTCGATCCCCCCTACGGTCGCCCTGAGCATTGCAGGTCGTTGTCAACCGCGATGGTAGCTTGTCCAGTTGAGGTGGTAGAACGTTCTCTGCCCGCGTACGAAGAGTTCCCTTAATACCACGCCCCACCAGGCGTTATCATTACAGCCAACAATTACAAAAATACAAAAGGCTACACATGTACAGCATGACCAGCACCTCCTTGCAATTCTCATGCCTGAACATTGTATACATACAAGCTAACTATTTGTGGGAGTGGCAACACCATTTGAACTGAATCCTTGGTGCCGCTGGTTGGTGTCGAGAGACCCACCTCCTGGGGTGATATTCCTGTCATAACAATCAAACAAAAACAAAAAATAATTACAACTGTCACATAGCTGGCTTGCTTTCTTCTACTGCCCTCTCAGAGGGGTAAACAGTTTGTAGGTGAATGCCCTTCTCCTCGTCGCCAGGAGGCCGATTCGAAAAAATAAGGAACCATGCTAGTTCATTTTTGCCCCCTCCGGCTGCCTACCAACTTTCAGGATAACTTATTCCAATGAAATCCACTGCAGAGTCTGCACCATTTAGTTCAACTACGACTTTGGCAATCCAGCTTGTTCTATCTTGCAAGTAATAGCATAATTAAATCTGATTGAATTTTCTATTTGTTGTTCAACCCTAACATCATACAGTCACACAGTCACAGTCACACAGACACATTCACAGTCGCACATACACAGTCAAACAGGCACAGTCACTGATACAGTCACACATACACAGTCACAGTCACACAGACACAGTCACAGTCAAAGTCCCACAGACATATACGCACAGACATATACGCACAGACACAGTCACACAGACAGTCACAGTCACATATAGTCACACAGACGCAGTGACACAGGCACAGTCACACAGACACTGTCACACAGACACAGTCACATAGACACAATCACACACACACAGTCGAACAGACACAGACACACTCAAACAGACACAGTCACACAGACACAGTCAAACGGACACACCTAAACTCCTGACAAGAGAACACCTGAACCAATGTTTCTTTTTTGGGCTATGCATGGAAACTTCTACCTAGTTCCACATGCCATCCATTGGGGCAAACCTAATGATTTTAGCAGCAAAAGAATGCCCCTATTGTCAGCTTCAAGACACACTAGCTAGTTTTAGATTTGGCCCAAGGACGGGGAAAAGAAGCTGTCTAGAAGCTGCTACGCTCAGCGTAAAAAAACAAGTCCTATGCAGCGTCGCAAGCGACGCGGAAAATTGTCGGAGTGTGTTGGCAACGGAACATAAGGTGGCAACGATGGAGCTTACCAAAGCGAGTTAGTTACGCAACCGTTGGCTGACGTGTCGGGCTTCAAGTTTTTCTGTCGGACAGACGGACAAATGGGTAAACATGGGGGCTCCCGCCCCCATGAAGAGGGGGCTCCGCCAAAAATGATGACCTGAACACCACCCTTGCACCCTTAACAGCATCTACTAGACCAATGCACATCACACACCGACTGCCCTGCACCCTAGAAAATATGGCTCGCACCATTAGCACGCACACAAGAACCTGACACGAGAACACCAGAACCATAGCTTTTATTTTCACCAACGAGCAGCAGCTTCTTGGCAGCTCCACAAACACCTGACACAAGAAGAACAGAACCATAGCTTTTCTGTTCAGCTACAAGCAGCAGCTTTTAGGCAGCTCTCTGAACCAGCAACTGTCTAAGCCCTAAGATCTGAACAGTATTGGAAATGCAATTCTGTCAGCTTCCAGATGCACTTCGTTGCTACATGTTTGGCTCGGTAGCATGAAAGGGGAGCTGCCTAGAAGCTGCTGCTAGTAGCTGAAAAGAAAAACTCTGACTAGATCTCCACCCTAGCACCCAAAAAGGGCACGTACCAGACCCGTGCATCCACCGACTGCCCTGCACCCTCTAAACTACGGCTCACACCACACCACAACAATATCATGCTGTCGGACAATATAATGACCCCATGAAATTTGGCATGCACACACGCTGCACACATCCATACACTTATCCCTGTAGCACAAACTTAGGCCCCCCGTCGATAGGTTGTTTGGGGCTCAGTTCATAACTGCTTTTTCTTGTTTGCCCCTCGGTTCCTAGGTTGGGCAAGTCCCTTAAGCCTATTGTGCTACCCTCTGGACTGTAACACACAAACAAACATCCAACCACACACTTTTGCTTTCGTCTATGTGACTCAGCTGAGTTAGAAAGCGCCTCTTAGCCTACTAAAGGAACTGCATGCTGTACCACTGCAATCTCGACTAGCATGCACTCAGCTAAACAACTCACCTTTTGTCTGAGGAACATAGTGGCTCATTGAGGTTGGGTGGGCCTACTGCCAGGCTTTGAGGCGTTGGCTGAGGGGACCTGGTAAGGCTGTGAAAGAAACCAGCACTGGATGTTGAGGAGGAGGTGTGGGGGGTCTACCTGCCAGATGGATCGATCTGGCGTGTAGGTGTGAGCGTGTGAGGCTGATGAGAAGTTAAGTGATTTGGCCAGGACCAAATAGTAGCGTGCTGGACGAAGCGAATCCGATGAATGGGTGTTGGGCGTGCCGAGGATACAGTGGCTGGGATATCTTCAAGGTAGACCTAGATTGCGATACCTCCAAGGTTGAGCTAGATTGCGGGTGTGCGAGGACTGTCAAGTAAGGAATGGAAATGGCGTTCTGGAAGGTGGTTGTGGAGAGCGGGTCTGTTGCAGGTTTGGTATAACAGCATGAGTGGACGTTTAGGGACGGGAAGCGTAAGTGGAAGAAGTCATCAGATAGGGACGAGCGCATTGCAGGCAGGTGGCTGTGTAGAAGTTGTCCGTTGGGATTGTTGGTTGAGTTAGTGTCACCCGCGGCACGCGGCCAACCATTACGTTGGCAGTTGCTCGATGGCTCCATATCTTCGAATTGTCGCTTTCTTCGGAGGGGAGGGGAGTATTCTCTTACTTCAGATCCGCCGGGCCTAGCAGAACATTCGGCAACAAACTTGGGATCACCGCAAGTGACCGACTGGCTGTATCATCTGGAGCGGTATTCTAAACAGCTAAACAGTTGGCATATTTGGTAGACCGATGGTGTTCAAAAATCGCTTCCGAAATGAAGTAACCTATGGAGCCTTTCAGCATATTTCGTCACGCACAATGTGCCATTCTGGGAGTTCGGGCTCCAAGCTTACTGCGCTAGGTAAAACCTTTCTCTAATAACCGAGCCAGGTCCAGTGGTGAAGTTTCCCCGGGTGATCTATTCCGAGGCTCCAAACCTATTTTCACGCTTTAGCTCTTTCCGGACCTCCGCAGCGCGTCTGATCATGGAGGGATACGGATGTTTCTCATATCGTGTGGGTATACTAGAGTCATCTTGCATGCACATGTGGCACCTATTCAAATTTGAACTGACTATTGGGGATGGGGCTCCATGCAATGGGTGAAGTGCGCATATAGGGGCCTGCATGCTGGGGTCCATACACATTTAGGTTGATGTGTGATTGCGTGTGCCCACGACACACACTAGCATCAGAGTAGCACAACATGCTTACTAGTCTGCCCCCCCAAGTAAACGTATGGAGGCAACAATACATTTGGGGCTGGTGTGCCTTGTGTAATATATGGTACTTGTGACATGCCCCAACACCCGAGTTAATTTGACAATCCAAAGGGGGGAAATGGAGGAAGTAGTTTACAGCTGCCTAGTCATTGCTTCACAGCACATGATGACACATGCATAATATGAGCCATCGTTTGTGTTGTATTCATAAACATCACCCAAGTAGTTGAAAAGGGTTGTTCACATGTGGCATTTTTTAGAAGATGACTAATACTTTTGAACAAGCCTACTCCATCCAGGGACTGTGAAAATCTGATTTGCAAATTTGAGGGACTATCTGACAATTAGTGGGACATTTGGTGGGACAATCTGATTTGCGAATTGGTGGGACAATCTGACAATTGGTGGGACAATCTGATTTGCGAATTGGTGGGACAATCTGACAATTGGTGGGACAGTCTGATTTGCAAATTGGTGGGGCCACCTCCCCTAAAGCAATCCTCTACCTGTGACTCAGTGATTGTGTACATGTTACATTAACGACAAGGTACTTATTTTCAATAGATAGAGTTGTTACACAGCAAAGACTGAAGTGAAGAGAGAGAATAGCGCAACTCGTGCGGCTATATAGAATAGGAAGTCTCAAGGAAGATTCCGAAGACACGTGCAGGCCATAGCTAGCCTATGGCCTGACGGCAGGCAACTTGGGTCCTGGATGCACCAGGATCCAGTGCACACTATGCCGACTCAGTGTCCGACGTATCGGACAATAACATCCCCCCCAATTCAAGGTATTCTTGGGTACAAGAATTCCTGGAATTAACTGAGGGGCATAAGGAAATTATAGTAATATAAAGGCTGCCAAGACTTGGGAGAGTTGCTAATGGCTGGTAGGAGAGACTGTAAATAATAAATTATTCAGAACAGGATCCAAGAGGACACGGCACATAAGCAGAGGTCTTCAGATCAATGTCGGTCTACTAGGGTAGCTGTCTTGGTAGGAAACTCAGAGGCAGCAGGCTAGATAGCAGGGAGGCTGCTAGGAAGCTAGGAGGAAACTGCAGATAGGCTGCAGGCTAGTTTGCAGGGAGGCTGCTAGGAAGCTGGAAGGAAACTGCAGATAGGCTGCAGGCTAGGCTGCAGGCTAGGCTGCAGGCTAGGTTGCAGAGAGGCTGCTTAGAAAAGCGGAAGGGAGCTGCAGGGTTGCAAGCTTGTTTGGTTACGAGAAGTAGGGCATGATTTGAGATGGGAGAATAAGTTTAGACAAGATGTCTTTGCTAGTCCCCCCATAATTTGGGATCATCCTAAATTAGAGTGTTGCAGGCATATTGCAGTAACCTGATGAGGGAATCTAAATCAAAATGGGCATCAGTACATGAGGCAGTACAAGACACCAGTACAGAAAGCAGTACGCAGTTTAATCCTAGAGTGTTCATGGCTAAAACAACAGAGAGCAAGAAACTATTCCGGTATATTTAGGTGCCGGATGCTGGGTATCCATCAAGTTCCAGCTGTTGGTGGATTTTCCTGAGCAGAGTGGAGAAAGATTTCCTGGACATCCTAGGGGTGTCCAGCATGTTGCTGAATGAGAAATCCATTGGGTTCCAGTGCATGCTGAGGTTGTTGACACAAATGACTTTGCCTCCAGGGTACACACAGCTGATGGGATGCATGAGCATCTTGGGCCAGGTGGTTAGGACTCTTGCATGTGCTTGGACCATGGCTGCTTGTAGGCAGATGGCCCACTCAAGGGTGGGCCTGTCAGCTGTAGAAACGGTGTGGTAGGTGTGGACCATGTGCTGCAATCTGTTGACGTGCTTGAGGAGAGGTCCACAGACTGGTGAAGGGCTGCTATGCATCTGTCTGCTGGGGAATTTGTTCTGCTCAGATGCTAGCAGGGTAGGGAACTGGCTGGTGAACTGGCGGATAAGGGTGGGAACAGGCTGTCTAGGTCTGATGCTAAAGGCTCTAAGGGAAGAAGGGGAGTTGTTGAGGGTAGTCAGTAGAGTTCCAAACCTGGTTCTGGAGAGGCCAGAGTTGTTAAGGAAGTGGACTGGGTAGGTGTTCATGTTGACATGAGTGAGGGGCTGATCAGGAGAGGGGGAAGTAGTTGAGGGAAGCCACTGGTCAAACCTAAGAGCTTGTGAGAGCTCAGACTGGGTGCAGGAGCTTTGTCCATCGATAGGAAATGGGACATCTTCATACGCAGTCCTGGCTTGGTCTAGCATGAGGTCCATCTCTATTCTGGCTTGTGCTGCTGTCAAGTTACAGAGGTCATCAAAGGGAACAGTGGGAAGCTGCTGGATGGGGGTGGTAGAGTAGGCAGGATCTGGTATGAAGTCATGTGAGGAAGTGGTGTAGAGATCATCTTGGTGTGATGTGAATTCTCCCCCATTGTCTGACTGGAGCATGGATGGTGGACAGACATGTGCAAGGTCAGGCAGGTCATCATCACCAATGGCAGGGGCCAGATCTGGAAGACTAATGGAGCTGCTGGTTGTACCAGGTGGGATGGAGCAACTGCCAGCAAAGTCATCATTGTACTGCACAGCTGGCTGGGTGACCATCACAGCTGGCTTGCTTTGGTGACCATCATGAGGACCAAAGGGGAGGGGGGACATGGGGGAAGGCATATAGATGAGGGAGTGGAGATAGGGAGAGGGGTAGGGAAGGAATGGTTCCTAGGGGTGCTAGTGAAGTAGAGACCATGCCTTTTTGGGCATAGGAGGAGCATCTTGGATCCCTTGATGGTGGGTAAGGAGAGAGTGGCAGTAGCACTGGACATGTGAACTTGGAGGTTTGGAGAGAGCCTGTGTGCTGCATGCAGGCTGATGATGTTGGCTGTTGTCATGGGGGGAGCAAGAAGTACATCGTTGAGGATGATCAGGGAGCCTTTATGCCCTCTGATGTGAGCTTTCCCTTTTTGAAGGCAGAGGAGAGGGGTTGCTCCAAGGTCAGCCAATTGCAAGCTAACAGGCTGGGGGAGATCCTGAATGTCATACAAGTTGGAGGGGTTACTGGTGCAGTGGGAGTGGGCTGCACAGTCTAAGAGCCATTCTGTTTGGAGGGCTGTCTGGTAGGGATCAAGAGTGTCACTGTCATCATCAGTGTCACTGTCAGCAAGATCCACATTGCCATCATCACCTTCATCATCATCATCAGTGTCATCATCACTTGAGACTAGTTCTGGCATGGCATCATAGGAGGTACTGTCATCCAACTCAATAAGACAGGCATCTGCATCACTCATGGGGCCAAAGAAAGTACTGTCATCCAAGGGAGCATACATGTGGCAGGGACAGGGGTGTAGACTTGCCTCTTGGTGAATCAGCATGCTGAAGGGGCTGGGGGCCATCAGTCATTGCCAGTGCCATGAAGTTGTGCTCATCCTCATTGTCTGTGGTAGACTGGGAAGTGGAACAGTCATCATCTGCAACATGTGCATGTCTATTGTTGTCACGGCGGCTGTAGCTCTTGGGATCCTTTGTGGAGCTTCTGGTGTCCCTCCTAGGGGACTTGGATTGGCTGGAGGACCTCCTGGCTGATGCACCAGGTGGTGATGGGGAGCCTCTGGTGGCAGATGTAGATGCAGGTGGTATGTGTTTCAAGTTGGTGCTTTCACTGCTGCATGTAATGGAGTTGTGGCCAAAGCCATTACAGTTCCAGTAGGTCATCTGGGCTGATGGAACACGTTCCTTGGTCTTCCTCTGAAGGTAGCAGCTGCCATGTGATCAGTCTCATCAGGAGTGATGATAGAGTCAGAGATCTGGTTGGAGACTTGGTACCTAATGATCTGTGTCTGAAAGGTTGCAAAATCAGGGCAGACTGAGTTGTGGAAGGAGAATCTGAATCCATTGTACTCTGGGCGGGTTGATAGTCCCTGCACAATGATGCTGAGAAAGGCAGGGATGGAGGTGTTACTGACTCCATTGACTTGGGGGAGCAAGGAGTATAACTCATAGCTCCTTGAGAGGTAGACCTGCAGGGGTTCAGAGGACGTCATGCTGAGGCTGTACATGGATCTCACAGCACTTGTCTCCAGGTCAGAGTTCCGCTCTCCATAGGTGAGTTTCATGAACCTGTAGGCCTTGGCAGCAACGTCAGTGGCTGCAAGGATGGCCTGTTGGATGGGTTCTGAGCAGTGCCTGAGGATTTCATTAAGAGCGACAGCATTCTTCACGACTGTGATGCGGTGGGGAACAGAACGAGCCGAAATAGTTGCATTAGCATGGTCAGCATTTGGGTAATGAGTGTCTTCCATCGGGTATTCGTCACCTGTTGCTGGTTCCCCGTTTGGTGGCAGGTCCATCGCCGCGTCAATGGCGATCGAGATGCATCCTGGGTGGGATCTGAGATGGCGGAGGAGGAAGGGTCCAAACTTGTGCGAGGGAACTGTAGAGGTGCCATCGAAGATGAAGGCAGGGGGCTTGGTTGTTGCTATCTTGTCTGTCGCGGCGCTGGGGTCTTGGGGTCTTGGCTTTCACACCGGGTTAATAAACCGGCCTATGGGTAATCCGGATGTGAAGCTTGTCGGTCTCCAGTCTGGGTCGTGCGGTTCGGAGGTAGTGGGGAGGGAGTGTTGACAGCGAAGGGGGATCCGAAGGGATCCTGGTGTTCTGAAATGGTGTTAGTAGTAGCAAGGCAGGGGTTTGGGGGGGGGGGGGGGGGGGGGGGGGGGTACGATGGTGTGCAGGGCTGAATATCTCCTTGGCACAAACAATCTCAGAGAATTGTGCACCGCTGTGTGTGATCCAATGAGTTTAAAACTCACGTCTGGGATCTACTGAGACTTCTGGACTGCGTCTACGGGGTGTCTTGGACGGAAAGTAGAGACAACAACTGTTGTGTGGGCAGTAGGCGAGGCAGCGCAGGGTAGATTCCTCACGTGGAAAAGTAGGCAATCCAGGGCCAAAAGCAGTACTCAAGCCGTCGAGCAAGTCAGAGGGAAAACTATCACCTTGTGCAGGGCTGAATGTCCGCTTGGCACAGGCGCATGGGCGTTGTCTTCGGGCAGCGGTCGGGCCGATAACCTTTCAATAGATAGAGTTGTTACACAGCAAAGACTGAAGTGAAGAGAGATAATAGCGCAACTCGTGCGGCTATATAGAATAGGAAGTCTCAAGGAAGATTCCGAAGACACGTGCAGGCCATAGCTAGCCTATGGCCTGACGGCAGGCAACTTGGGTCCTGGAGGCACCAGGATCCAGTGCGCACTATGCCGACTCAGTGTCCGACGTATCGGACAATAACACTTATGTAGTTATGTTACAGTCCATGGGTATGCCGAATAGGCTAAAGGGGCTTGCCTAACCGTGACAGGAAGAGCTAAAAAAGGCATCAATGAACTGAATCCCAAACAATCGTTTTACCACCCCTGAGTTCTTGCTACATTGATAATTTAATTGTGCGATTCTTATCGCATTTTTTAATACTATTGATAAGGCATTTCCTGTTGGTGGAGAAGTCGGATGGAGAAGTTAGCAGAGCATACCAGAACTGATCGCTACGGTCATGAAGGTTACAAGAGAAATTAACTCAGCCTATTTATAGCTCAAAACTTGCCTCGGCCAGGAATAGGAGATCAAGCCAGATCCATCAGATTCAGATGCAGATGCAAATACAGATCAGCCAGACATTCATCAAGCTTGCTCAGATCTACAAACCTGACGTTGGCTCCGACTTGAGCCTTGCGCGACTCAGCATGTGGCTTGAGGCCAACGCCAACATGTGGCTTGAGGCACACCTATTTTCTCAGTTTCTCAAAAACCAGATATCTTTCCTATGTTCCAATCGGAGAGCAAAATGAATCCTCTACATTACCTGATGTGCAATCCTGAAGTCGAAGGGCGAGACAAGCTTCCTTTGTTTGATTCAGTCTCTTCATCCATGAATGTATGAAGAGACTGAATCAAGTCTTTTTTGACAGGTTATGACCGGTTATGAATAGGTTTTTGCGTACTTTTTCGTTCAGAAGAAGAGGGGGAAAAACGGCACTGATTCCAGTGCCTTGATCAGCCCAATAGAACACGCCATGAAGCATCTTTCAACTTCTGAAATCAGTTCTGGTTTCAAAAATTGAAAGAGGTAAGTACAGAAACAAGCTAGTGTTTCTGTGGGCTCAAGTCTCTTGTGGGCTACGCATCATCTTTCATCTAACATAATGATTGAGCTAACATCATAATTGATAATACAACATGATTCAACTAGCATCATTACAGATCTATACCAACATCATCGTTGAAAGCGCATCATGAATATGATAACATCATCGTCCATAACGCATCATAAAATGAATATACTGGCATCGTATTTGATAAATTATAATAAATAATGACTATACCAACACCATTGTTGATAGCGCATCATGACGATACTAACGGCAACATTGATAGCGCATCATGACTATACTAACATCATCGTTGATAGCTCATCATGCATATACTAACATCACCGTTGATAGCTCATCATGCATATACTAACATCATCGTTGATTGTACACCATGAATGTACTAACACCATCGTTGATAGCACACCATGATTGTCCTAACACTATCGATGATATCGCAGCATGACTATACTAACCTCATCGTTGATAGCGCATCATGCATGACTATACTAACATCTATCACCGTTGATAATACATAATAAATATGCTAACATCATCGTTGATAGCGCATCATGGCTATACTAACATCATCGTTGATAATGCATCATGAATGTCCTTACACCATCGATGATAATACATCATGATTAGCTAGCTTGATTCATTATTAATGATGTTGTCGTTGCTGATGCTGTTGTTGCTGATACTACCATCGATGCTAGTGGTGCTGTTTCTGTAGATTCGGGTGCTTTTGTGGCTGAGGCTGTTT
The DNA here is from genome assembly GCA_022414725.1 of Microglena sp. YARC. Taxonomy (NCBI): domain Eukaryota; kingdom Viridiplantae; phylum Chlorophyta; class Chlorophyceae; order Chlamydomonadales; family Chlamydomonadaceae; genus Microglena; species Microglena sp. YARC. Next base: position 71,601,974 of record CM039462.1, read on the forward strand.
TTGCTGATGTTGTTGTTGCTGATGCTGTTGATGCTGATATTGCCATCAATGCTAGTGACTTAGTTTCTGTGGATCCGGGTGCTGTTGTTGCTGAGGCTGCTTTGATTGATGTTGTTGCTGCTGTTGATGTTGTCAGCCACAGCTAGTGACGCTGTTTCTGTGGATCCGGGTGCTGTAGTTACTAAGGCTCTTTTATTGATGTGTTGTTTTATTGACCGGTTCTCCCGGCCCTGCTAGAGTGTCCTAGAGCGCCAGGCTTCCCGCCTGGCTGCACTCGCTGTAGTGCTTCTGCCCGATAGGGCTTGCACCCAGCGGCGTCAGTACCCTAATGTACTGCCGCCATCTCCTTTCATATGCCGGGCTCTACTGCCCGTTAGCCATCTCGTATCGACTTTATTGTAATCCTCCAGTCCCTTCCCTGTGTCGCTTCAGTTGTGTCACTCCGGAAAGCTTCAGGTTATCGGTCCCCCACCAATCGTGATCCACTGCATCAGACATCCAGCTATGGCAAACCCGGCGGAAAGTCTGTCTTCTTGCCCATAATCCTTTGACATTTCGGCATACGCAATGCTTTGTTTGTTGCCCCGCAACACTCAAGGAAGAGGATTATTCTTGTCAAGAAAACTAATACTAGCCTTGTGAATCCCGTGGTCGGCGTATCCCGAACCACCCCTTTCAATCCGCTGGATACCCAGCCGCATTATTGAAGCAACAAACAACCACCTCCCCCACCCTGCCCCTACCCATCATCTCCCATCTCCTCCCCTCCCGCCGTCTCCTATAACACAGTCGGTCTCGCAACCCCCCCCCCCCCCCCCCCCCCCCCCCCCCCCCCCCCCCCCCACCCCCCCCCCCCCCACCCTCCCCTCTCTCTTCCTGCTCTAAGGAATCTACCTCGTCATGGACAAACACTCCTACGCACCTCTTCACGGGCACATCCTTTGCCCAGTGGAATGCGGACATCTCCACAGACCTTGAGGTGATGTTCAACAGTAGATCAGACCTGTCCTTTTCAGATAGAATTCATGGTGCCTAGGCATGAATCTTGAACCACCTTCCCTATGAACTTAGAGCAGCATACAAGCATTTCAAAGATCCAGATAATATCATGGCAGCACTCAGACTCGAGCACGCTCCCTTCTATCCTTCCAAGCTCCTACCTCCTACCACAGATCCTATTCCCTACCCAGAAATCCAACTCCCGCCTGCCATCGACCAGCGCAGTGCATCAACAAAATGGCCACATGCGACTATCGCGAGTCCGTCAGAAAGGCCCTTTCAAGAAGAGAACTACCCGCCATACGCACCTCATCTATATGTGCATATGGCGAGACCTTCCAACAAGCCCCCCATAGGAGCACTATGCACTTAACGCTTTAAAACACACGCGACGCATGTATCGGAACTGGATCATGGACACTGGAGCCACCTCACACATGACTGGTGACATAAGCCTACTCCATGACATTGTAGACATATCCCCCATCAAAGTCCTTACTGCATCTGGCCATACCTACATCACCAAATCAGGCACAGCCTACATCCATGGAGAAACAGGAAAGATCCACAAACTCCTCAATGTTCACCTCAACTCAGATCCTACTACCCCCAACCTTTTCTCCATGGCATCAGCAATCAGGAACAACCCTGACATGGAGATACAGTTCAACTCTTCTGAATGCACAATGTCCATCAACAACAAAGTTCTCATCTTAGGAACAAAGAAAAGGAGTCTTTACCTTGTACCAGTCATCAGAGCTGATGAGACCATGATCAGAGGTTCTGACTTACAAATTGCCATGGCAGCTGTTTCCAGAAAAAAACCTATGACAGCTGAACTCCAACACATCAGATTAGGCCACTTAGCTTACAGTTCCCTAGCTAGGATGTCCTCAGAAGATATGGTTATTGGGAACGAGATCACAGCAGCTGCATTCAACAAAATGAGAAAACAAACCTGTGAGATCTGTGTCCTATCAAAAATGGACAAAAACCCATACCCCACTTCCCATACCAGAGCTACCAGGCCAATGGCCATTCTGCACATTGACATGAGTGGCAAGATGAAGATACCCAGCCTTAATGGAAGTCTGTATTTCCAGGGTATCATGGATGACTACTCCAAATTTTCTATAGCGACCTTCCACAAAACCAAAGATACTGTAGCAAAAGACACCATCTTTGAACTTGAAAGATATGAAGTCATGACAGAAAACAAGATAGGAAAAATCTTATGTGACAATGGATCTGAATACATCTGCAACAAGTTCAAAAACTGGTGTAAGAAGAAGGGAATCACCCTGCAGTTCACAGTACCAGGAAACCCATGGACCAATGGTGCATCAGAACGCCTTAACAGAACTTTGCATGACAGATCCACATCCCTCCTCCTCTCATCCAAATTCCCAAAAAGGTACTGGGCAGAAATGGTGAAAAATGCTAGCATCCTAAGAAATCTCTCCCCCACCTCTGAATCAACAAAGACACCTTATGAGATGTTTTATGGAACCAAACCTAAGATTGACCAACTCAGGACCATTGGATACACTGCATATGTCCATGTACCACCAAAATCAAGATCATTTAAGTTCTCCCCCTCAGCAAAGATTACTAGACTTATTGGATACTCTGACTCAAGAAAAGCCTACAGAGTTGTAGACTCTGCCCACAACATCTTTGACGCAAGAGACATCACCTTCAATGAGTTCGAAAACCTAGCAGGGCAAAAAGGATTCCCAGGCCCAGATGCTGTAGTCCTAGGAAACTATGAAGAAGACATCCCTGTTGAGCAAGATGATGACATGGATCCAGTCCCTGTTACTGTAACCATCCCTTCTGAGTTAAGAGATATGGACAGCTATAATGCTAAGCAGCTTCGAGCTCAGGCAACCCCCCCCTATTGGGGATCTCCTAGTGAATTCTCATTCAACCCTAGTACTGTACACCAGCCTTCCATCTTGCGACAAGCTAGTGCACAGGGCCACAATGACACTGTGGAACAAGAAAACGAAAAAAATTCTGCACAGCAAGACATAGATCCCACAAGTCCAGCACATGTTCACAACCAAGACACTATCAACACAGACCTTCCAGACAGACCACCCTCCCCCCCACCCCAATTAGATCCCTCCCTAGTTGAACCAAGGCGTACTGGTAGAGAAAGGAACTCCCCTAACTTCCTAGCTTTCCTAGCTGCAGACCAGACTATCATACCTAAGAATGAAAGAGAAGCCCTTGCTAGTCCCCAAGCAAAGGAATGGAAAGCTGCCATGCAAGAAGAACTAGCAGCACTTGCAGAAATGAACACCTGGTCCCTCTCTGAGCTCCCACTTGGATCAAAATCCATAGGGACCAAGTGGGATTTCGACATCAAACAGTCTGTCGATGGAGAAGTTGTGAGATATAACTATATAAGGCAAGACTAGTTGCCAAGGGATATGCCCAGCGCCCTGGCATGGACTATGACGAAGTTTTTGCCCCGGTTGCCAAACATGCAACAATCCGTTACATCCTCTCTATGGCCGCAGACCCTACAGCACACTTAGCTCATCTAGATGTGTCCATTGCATTCCTCAATGGGATAGTTGAAGAAGAATTGTATTGCAGCCAACCAGGTTTGAAAAGGATCATAGAGTTTGTCGCATGTGGAAATGCCTCTACGGCCTTAAGCAAGCATCCTGCCAGTGGTACCTCAAAGTCAAAGAAGACATGACTGCCATTGGATTCAGAGAAGTGGATGTAGATCAAGGCCTATTCACATTGCCTGGACCCACTACCAGACCCCTCATATGGGTCCTCCTCTGGGTGACTTCCTGTTGCTCTCATTTGACAAAGCCATCCTCCAGAAGTATAAAAACACCATTATGAAGCTCTACAAGACTAGAGATCTTGGAGAACCCTCTGTGTTTGTTGGCTATGAAATCACCAGAAATGCCTCAGCTGGAACTCTCCACATCTGCCAGTCCCGTTTCATCCAGGATCTCCTTTGAGCCCACAGCATGCTTCCTGAGCCTAACAGCACGATGTTCCCTGTGCCCCTCCAACCTGATGCTTCCCTCCCCTATGCTGACAAAGGGACACCAGCAACTGGCCTTCCCCTTGCACAGATTGTAGGTTCTCTCAACTACCTAGCAGTCAACACAAGGCCTGACATTGCCCAAGCTGTCAACAGGCTGGCCAGGCACAGTGCACACCCTCTGCACGACCACATGGAGGCTGCAACTGGTATTCTAAAGTACCTGTCTAATACCCCAGACCATGGTATCACTTACACCCACTCCAAGAAACCTCTCATTGGCTACTGTGACTCTGACCATGCTGCCTGCCCCATCACAAGGAAGTCAACCACAGGGTTCGTCTTCCTCAACCAAGGGGGAGCCATCTCATGGGCATCCAAGATCCAAGCTTCTGCAACAGCACTGTCCACCACAGAAGCTGGGTTCATGGCAGCCACCTCTGCAGCCCAAGAGGGAATGTGGTTGAGGAAACTCCAACACTCTGCCACAGGAACTGTTCCCCCTGCTCTCACTATCAATGGGGACAATCAAGCTGCACTCAGTGCATGGAACCAAGAAAAGCTCTCCTCCAGACTCAAGCACATGGAGACCAGATTCCACTTCCTCAAAGAACAGTCCAAGAAAGAAGGCATCAAGCTCAACTGGATTCCCACTGCTGCCAACATGGCTGACATGCTCACCAAGGCCCTCCCAAGGTCCAAGTTCTGTGACTTCAGAGAGCAGATTGGATGCATTGGAAAGTCCTACAGATTCTAATCAAGAATTCCTTTTGATCTGGCATTGACAACCCCAGATCAGGGGGGAGCTATAGCTTGACTGATATAGACCTGAGTGCTATTTTCCTAGACTGATTGACTTTTCCCCACCTCTAGCCTAGAAGCCTGTGATCCCTGTGAGAATACACCCCTTATCTCCTTTCCACCTTCCTGGCAGCTATAAGCTGGAATCCAGTCTAAAATAAGTAGATCACCTCCAGTTGCCCCTTTACCTCCCAAGATGGGATTCATAGTGAATATAATTGTGCACCTGATTGTACCTCCACATGTACTTCCAAATCCTATCTTCTCCTTTTTTCACTCTAGCTTCCTCTTATCCTTATACTCTCTAATTCCCGGAATTCTTCCTAAATGGAGAATACCAGGAATTGGGGGGGATGTTATTGACCGGTTCTCCCGGCCCTGCTAGAGTGTCCTAGAGTCGCTTCAGTTGTGTCACTCCGGAAAGCTTCAGTAGTTGCTGATGCAATTGTTCCTCTTCGTGTTGTCAGCCACAGCTAGCTCATGTGTGGCATCAACGCCAGGGTTTTTTTTAAATCTGAAAGTGGGATTTTTCTAGCTTCGTGTTTTTAGGCCTCCTCCAGGGACAGCGTTTTATAGCTTGTATAGCTATTTGTAGCTTTTTTGGTGAATTTGGGACACACAAAAAAAAACTGTTATTTACTTAGTTTATAGCAATATTTTTGCAAAAATGGGGTTTAAAATAGTAGGGTGCCCTGGAGGTCACCCTGGAGGTCAGCCCCGGGGGTGGTTTAATGTTCGTCAAGCAGCAGTGGCAGCCTCCTTAGTGATAGATGCACAAGCAGTTGCTCACTTATCCGTACAATTTAATATTGGGGGGGGTCAAGAATCAATGTAGCATGGCATGGCATTATTATTCAGCTTGGTGGCCTGTAGGGCTAATGAACTCACTAGCTCACTGACTTCCAGACATTCCATGGCAGGCAGGTGCAGCACATCTCCCAAGGCTACAGTTGCTACTTTTGCAACCTGCAGGAACTTGTGCGAAAGAGAGCAGATTTCCTTGTCAATCACAACGCCTGATGCAATGAGCTACGAGAGTTCACAAAGAACTAATTCTTTAAGGGAAATCGTAGAACATGCTCCGGGTCCCTAGATTGAGTCCACAGGACAGGAGGCAAACGACAAATGAAAACGCAGCGTCCACAGTCCGCAACCCTGGAGATACAACGCGAAAAAAAAATGCCCTCCGAGGTAATTCCACCCCCCCACGGGTAATCGAACACGAGTCGCCTAGATTTCAGGTCAGTCAGATAAATCGGAAATTTGACCGGCGTTCTTGGGGAAATGTGAAGAATTTGACGATTTCGCGTAAGTATCGCATAGGTCTGTCCCCCATAGGGGCCCGACCAACTGACCAACTAGCGATCGCTTTATATCATATATATATATATTAGCTATATATAGCGGTAAAAGCCCTCATCAACGCTAGGTCCAGCAGATGCATGCTGTTGCTCTCGCTGATCCTCTGCCCGATGGTACCCGAGTCAATACACGTGCCTCTCCGTCATCACTGACTTCTGCACGGCAGTCGCCAGCGTTTTCCAGCTGCAGCTTGTCATCGAGCTGAAAGGAAGGAAATGTGGGTCCATAGTACGTAAGCATGCGAGTGTATCCTGAGTGTGTGTTCAGTCCAGCAAGTTAAGGCATAGCCAAACAGGCTAAATATAATAGCCCAACCTCAATAATCGGAAGGGCTTTATCATTGTGGTGTTATATGTATACTTTTATCCTGTGTTTGTGTTCAGTCCAGCCGTTAAGGCAAAATCCAAAACAGACTAAATAGATTAACACAATCTCAATAGTGGGAAGGGCATTATCCTATTGACGCCATGGCTCTTGTCACTCAATTGATCATGAAATGTCTTGACATGACTTCTGCCTGCTGATAGATCGAGAGATAGACATAGTGTCCTATTAAGAGGAGATATTCACTGTTTGTTTTGGGGGCTATGTATGTGTATGTTACAGTCTAGGGGTAGGCCAAATAGGATAAAGGGACTTGTCCAACCGTGATAGGAATGGCTAAAAAGAAAAGGCATTGATGAACTGAACCCCAAACAATCGTTTTACCGACGGGGGCGCTGGGTTTGTGCTGCAGTGATCATTTAATCATACAAAATATAGACGTGTAGCAGCTTCTAGCCAGCTCCTTTCCCCTGCCCGTGAGCCAAACGTGAAGCTAGCTAGTGCATATGGGAGCTGGCATGACGGACATTCCATTGCAAATGAAAGCTTTGGGCTTGACCCATTCCAGTGGCTAGCTAATGGAGCTGCATGGAAGCTGCCATAATAGCCCAAAACAGGAACAGTGGAGATACGGCAATATTTGCGCTTCTGGGCTGGTCGCCATTGCTATGAGTTAGCACAGGACTTTTGTCCCAATGAGATAAGATGTGATATGCGTTGTATGTATTTTGTATGCATTTTACAGTCCAAGGGTAGCCAAATAGGCTAAAGGGACTTTCCCATCATTGCCCAACCTGGAAAGGCAGTTTAAAAAGCAAGCACAGGTGAACTGACCCCCAACAAATCGTAAATATTGGGGGCCCGGAGTTTGTGCTGTGCAGATAATTTACTTCAATTTAGCATGAGCTTTGATACGTCAAGATGTGCACTTCTCAGCAGTTTTCCTTATCTTTGAGTGATTACATGAGTGCATACAAACATAATGCCATTCTTCTAGCGGTCTGAAACCTTAGTGCACCTATGTATGCACAAGTTTATTTACATTGCCACAAGTTTGTCTATGAATCCTCTGAATGGCTGCTTTGTGCATGGGGACCCGCCTCCTTGGATGAATAAAGCAATAGTATGCTTTATTACAAGGCGTGAGGTTAAGGGGGTCAGCCTGTTTGCTTGCACTAGGGCCAACCTCCTTGGATGGTAATCCTTCCAATCTTGAAGCAATGCACGAACAATCTAACAAACAGCTAACTAATAAATAAATAACAAACTACCGATAACAAATAACAAACCAATAGATAACAAACCAATAAATAACAAACTAACAAGTAGAAAACAACACAGAAGCAACGCACCAGCAGAGCCACAAGTGGCGTGGTCCTTCTTGACATGTTGTCAGCGTCAAGGAGGTCCAACTCACACGCTAGCTAAGTGCGGACCAACAGAGGGCAGCGCCCCATTTCTGTTTGCTCATGTTTTTGCTTGAGAGGAAATGGCGCAAGAAGCTGGTGCGAAGCTGCTCGGCAGCTACCTTGATTGCTGTTATGTCCGTCAAAGAGTGCAAAAGGAAGGCGAAGGAGGGAAGGGAACAAATAAGAGACATGCGGGGTGAGGAAGCACAATAGATAAGGATCAAGATCACCAAGCCTAGTGCACCCCTATCACGCTAGCTGTCAGCTGCATTAGGTTGCTGTAGGTATTGGTGGTTAGACAATCAGGGAGCTCCCTTGAAGCTGCTTCACATGGCCACTAGGGTACTACATGACACGCCCTATTGCGCAACACGCCCCAAGTGCAAGGTTTTGGAGCCCTACTGCGCGTTTGATGCAATTTTTTAAACCCCCTATGGGGGCAGCGCGCAGATTTCCGTTATCAGTTTTAGTCAAAGCAGCAACCCAAAGGATCGGCAGTTGCGTCAAAGCGCAACCCAAAATGACAAAATGCAGTACCCTAATGGCCACTGGACAGTACAAATCTAGGGAGTCTTCAGCACACTTTACTATAGCTTATAAGGGTGCTTTCTGGGTGCAAAGGGTGCCGTATGGGTAGGGAACGGCAGTATGATATCATATGATATCATATCATAATATGATATCATATGATGTCGGCAGTCTGACTAGGCCAAAGTTACCATTTATATACAAATTGCATCATATGATATCATATTCACCTTTGGTCAACATCATATGATATGCCAGTCCCTGCGTATGGGTGCAGAAAAGGGTGCCGAAGACCCCCTAAATTTGCAAGGTCATCAAAGAGAAACAGTTAAACAATGTTATCAGTGAGGAACAGTTAAACAATGTTATCAGAGAGAAACAGTTAAACAAATTTATCATAGAGAAACAGTTAAACAATGTTATCAAAGAGAAACAGTTAAACAGTGGGATCATAGAGAAACTGTTAAACAATGGGATCAGATATAAACAGTTCAACAATGGGACCAGAGATAAACAGTTAAACAATGTAATAATTGAGAAACAATTAAACAATGTCATCAGAGAGAAACAGTTAAACAATGGGATCAGAGATAAACAGTTAAACAATGTCATCAAAGAGAAATAGTTAAACAATGGGATCACAAAGATAAGGGAGGTGCATTTAAACAATGTCATCATTGAGAAACAGTTATACAATGTCATCAGAGAGAAACAATTAATCAATGTGATAAGAGAAAAATAGTTGAACAATGTCATCAGAAAGAAACAGTTAAACAATGTGATGAGAGAGAAACAGTTACACAATGGTATCAGAGAGAAACATTTAAACAATCATCTCATCCATCTTCGAACAATACAATTTGGGGGGTCTTCGGCACCATTTTCTGCACCCCTACGGCACTCTTCCCACCCATAATGCACCCTTTCAAGCCAAGCCAATAAATGTAAGGGGTCTTTGGCACCCTTTTCTGCACCCCTACGGCACTCTTCCCATCCATAATGCACCCTAATACGCCTTATCAAAGGGACCTGAAGAGGCGAAGACCCCCCCCCCCCTCCTCCTTACCCAATGACCAGTGTTGAAGCTGTTTCACATGGCCACTGAACAGAGAGAAACAATATGACAATCATCTCACTCACCTCATAACAATAAGGCTCGACTGCAGCACAGCAAAAGAAAGTGCTGGAAATGGCCCCTGAAGGATCATAAATTAGGACGCGGTCCTACATATAGCGGGGTGCCCTTGCAAACTGCATTGGCCATAGCTATACTCAAGTTTGGCTGCTTTTTCTGAGAGCTTACCTAAGTCTGGACACACTGGACAATGGGAGTTAGGCAGTCAGCCAAGGGAGGTCGATCATGGGAGGCCATCATGGAGGTCATGTGACAATATTTGTGCTTCAAGCCACATGTTGGCGTTAGCTACGCTGAAGCGCCAAGAGCCGTGCCGGATGGCTACGGGTCCTTTGAATGTTTACCAACCCCGTGGGTGTTTTCCCAAGGTTGAGTATCTGAGTGTGTTCCATCCTTGACAACACAGTTGTTGTCGCTGCTGGGCAACAGCTTTGCTACTCTGTTATGGCTGTGCATTATGTTGCACCCTGATGACGTAGCAAGTTGTGTTATACAAGCAAAAGTATAGTGTAGTCCATCTCCAGAGGCAGCAGCTCCCATGGCCGCACTGGTGAGCAGAAAACATCCCTTGTGTCCTTCAGCCCATTCCTGAGGAGGAGAAGGAAGAGGATGTCGTTGCTAGGTAATAGTAGATGCCATGTGGATGAGGAGAGCTGCCTCTGTAGGAGGACTCTTTGCTTTGAGGAGATAATGATTTGACAAGTCCTGGTGTTTTTCTGCTCACCAGTAGGCGGCCATAGAAGCTGCTGCCTTCTGGAAATGGACTATGCTGACTCACACTAGAATTTTGCTGGACTACGCTGCACTACGCTTGACTGTGCTGAAGATCTCTGGTGAAGCTGGACTACACTTGACTATGCTGGATTTTCGGGTGAAGGGGATTTTCTCTTGGACTTCTGTGAGAATTATGCTAGCCTACGCGGTGTGGTGAAGCTGGATTGCGGTGAGAAGCTTTAAGAAATTGACTGGGTTTTGTGTCATCTAAAACAATAAATCAGGAGGATGCTGGTCTAGGTAAGAGAGGTTCACGTTCATGTAAGCAAGATATCTTCTCCGTGTTTCTGATGTACGTACTGTGGTACTTGTATTAGATGAATAACATGACGTTCCCTTGTCCTGATGTAAGGAAATAAGTGGTCATTCTAGTCCACGTGTACTGCCTTGTATGCGTTGCGTGAAACCGTATCATACAATGAATCGTATTGTATGGGTGACACAATGTTATATGCCAGTCCACGAAAAAATACCTTTGGGTCTGCAAGTTCACTGGTTCAGCTAGCAGGTATCCTAGCCTACAAGAGTTGCTGTAGGGCAGGAAGAGCTCTTACTTTGCAGAAATGTCATTACAGTAGAATGTGACGCAACTAGAATAGTCTTCCTTGACCCACTTCCTTGTGAATATTCCTGGTATTGAAATTGAAATTGTTACATCGCGAGGTAAATGCGCCACTCTCAGGACGTGAAGTTAAGGACACCACTGCGTAAGCCGGAGCTAGCAGTAGTCACCATATCCTGGGTTTTTTTCCTCCAGAAATTAGTGGAAGATCGGCGAGGCACTATTCATGTAGGGTTATTGTACGATTGTGTGCATGCATATATTTTCTGCACAGTAGGTCTGGTCCCCAATGATAAATCTTCAGCTGTGAGTTGAAGAGTTATCTTTCTGTGTTCTTGAACATAGTTTCAAGTTTGAGTCATGTAGGAGGTACAAGTTGCAACAGGTGGAGAGACATATCATTAGTTGATGTTCATTGCTGCACGCATTTGCTTTGACAGCTGAATGTTATGTCATGCATCTTGCGTTGGAGATCGATGGCGTCATGCGTTTCATTGCGTGTTCAACACTACCCGATAGCGTCTTATCCTTTGCTGAATTGTCCTTTGATTCAATTGTTAAGTGCCATGTGTAGTATTGAATATACACTGTCCCGTGAATCCTTTTGGAATGTGTGTGCTGATTGTTTGTACTTATGTTAAGCTGATTGCATGTGAGTTTTTTTCTTAAGTTGTGAAAGGACTTTCACCCCAGGAGCGAGGTGGGTCTCCCGACACAAAACCACGACACGGAGATTCAGTTCGAAATGGTAGGTGCCACTCCTACAATATTGGCCGACAAGCTTGCCGAAAGAGGCGTGACCTCGACGATTGTTTTTTAGTGGTTCAACTTATCAGTTGTTCAATTCTTTCCAGTATTTGTTAGGATGATTCATCAGTATGTTTCTGGTCATTGCCTGACTAGGAATGTATGAGCTGTATGATACTGTTTACCTCACACAAGTTGTTCGATGTAATTGCACAAGTGGCATGTATTGTGCAGTAGTTGGAATAAGTGCGGACAACAATGTTTGCTTGCTGCAGTCTTGTTTGTTTGCCGCAATTTTGACTATCTTTTCTGACAGTTAGTAGGACGACCCCTCGCGGAGCGGTTGTCTTAGGCAAACAATCAATGGCCTGTAAATGTAAATTTTATTACAAAGGAGTGACTGATTTTCCAGTTAGGTGCGGATACTAGTTGACCTGGCAGGTTGTCACTTTGACATATGGTTACACCAGACTATATCTGATGCCTTATATGTTGTAGAGGTTTTGTCATCATTCATGACATGTCCTACATTCAGTGCATCATTAAATAGTAGTACAGAAGCAGCTGTGTATGAGCTGTAGAATTACGTTGGTGTGTGTAGACCAATGTACTGTGTACTTAAGGTAATGTACTGTGGAAGAGCACTTTGAGGCTGGATTTTAGACGGAATCTGAAAACACCAGTTAGTTCAGACTACATGCATCTTGATGATATGTTATCTGATTGCGTAGTCTTTCGAAAGAGATGCCAATCACCATAAGGTGTATGAATAGCCAAGATGTTGAGTATTTGTGATTGGTGAAAAGCTAATGCATGCCTTAGACAAGCCAAATAGCTGTTGAGTTGCACTTCTTGTGTTGTGCTGAGCTGCCACTGCTTGCTTATTGTTTGTTGTTGTTGTTGTTTGTTGTTGTTGTTGTTGTGTTGTTGTTTTGTTGTTGTTGTGGTCGGTGTTGGTGGTATTCGAACAAAAAACAGAGTCCACCAACCTTCAGGATCCTGTCACAGCTTGCACAAACAGCAGCAGCAGCAGCAGCAGCAGCAGCGCACACACAACACATCTGCACAACCAAAAAATTATTGATAAGCAAAGCGGACTGATGTTGCTCTTACCCCCCAATTTGTTAAAGGGATTGTATTTTGATGTGTGATATTAGAATCAATATCAAGCATGTTTACCACCTGGGAACCATGCTGGAAAATCCTTTTACAAAAGAATCGTGTGTGAACTTGGAGGATATGCTAGGCTTGAAGAACCATCTAGCTGTCTAGTTCAACATGTTTTGTGGATGACATACATTTACTGTGTTGCTCACACAAGTAATTACATGGAATTGTGGAGTTTGGAAGCTCTAGTGTCTTCATGAGTGTACATGAATTGAATGGAAAAGACTAGAATAGTCTTCCTTTCACTGTGTCCATAAACCCTCTTCACTGTGGATAATTCCTGGTATTTGCTACAGAAATTAGGGGGGATATAAGATTCAGTGAGGTGCTATTCACGCGGGGGCATTTGCAGCATTGGGATGTATGTGTTGCAATACCTGGCTTGTACAACGGACCTGGGTATTGTGTACTCCTGGTCCAGTATCCTGAAAGGGTATTGTGGTGCTGGCTATGATAGAGCCTGATTTCCTAAGGCAATCTATATAGGGTTTCTTTTCCCTGATGAATCGTGAAAATGGCATGTATTATCCCGACGCCAGACTCTTGTTGCCACAAGCAGAGAACCATTGCTGCAAGCTTCTGTGTGAAGCAGGCACTGTGGTAGAGAGAAGCTGATGTGTAGCTATTGGCAGGTCAGTTGTCGTGTATGATGGCAACCTGGCTGCCATTACCCTGCTACAAGAACATGGGAGATTGCATGAGCAAAGCACTTTGAAGAATCACTAGTGCTTTGCCAAGAGAGATAGTGCTGCTGATATGGGAGGATACTATTTTCAAGTATATGCACACCACTGAGATGATGTGCAGATACATATTAGCTTGACTGAGCCCTCTATTATGAACTTCAAAGACATGCTGGCGAGGAAGATCTAAACTGACTTGACAAGTTGGAATTTTGTGGATGATCAAACACCATGGATTTGCTATGTATTTGTTGAGCATCTGAAATCTATATGGACTAGGAGCTGAAAGCTCTTGTGTTTGGTGTGAAACGTAGGCGTATACTTCCCTACCCGAGGAGATTAGTTATTTCTTACCCTTGTACTTTCAGTTGTGAACTGATTGTGTAGGCTGACTTCATTTGAGGAGTGGAGTTATTTCAATAAGTGAAACTGTTAGTTCTGACTAGGAATATCGAAATTCAGAGTTACCTTGTGTTGCTGATTTGTGCATGAGTTATGAATGTCTTATGCAAGATATGTGTGTTATGTCTATACTGTGGCTGACCACAAAGGAAGGAGTGTTGACAACAGGTGTGCTTCAAGCCACATTTTGGTGTTAGCTAGCTTGAGGCGCCAAGAGCCGAGCCCAGGATGTACGATATTTTACCAACACCCCGTGGTGTTTCCCAAGGTTGAGTATCTGAGTGTGTTTTATTCCCGATAGCACATTGTTGTCACTGCGGGGCAAACTGCTGTCTACTCTGTTATGGCTGTTGCATTTGTTGCACCCTGATGACATAGCAAGCTGTGATTATGTAAGTTCCAAGAAGTCCCTGTTTCTGTGCCTGTAACAATTATCAACATAGCGATCAGGGCCCGGTAATTGCCTCTTGCTCCCGTCTCCATCCGACTTCTCCTTCAACAGTCAGACATGGGGGGTCTAGAACGGTATGGGCATGGCGGGACTGATCAGTGATACGTGAAGAGAGAAATCAGAAAAGTAAGGGGAAAAGTCACGACAGGTACGAAATGTGGGTACATGAGGAAACGTCGTGGTTTCCGATTGGGGAGTGTAAGGAGTCGTGTGCGTCATTCACTTACAATTCACCCTCCTCGTAAAATCCGACGCCCACTCATCGCTGAATGGCACTCCGGTCCGACCGCCCCCCTCCTAGCGAGGGTTTCCCATGCACCAGCCCGGGATCGAAACACGCGACTTCCTGGCGTTGGTTTCCATTGGGAATAATATAGAGTCGTATCGCCAGTGCCCACTACATGAACTGTCCCCTGGAGTGTCGACTCAGGACATGGAGTGCGGGACGGCAGCCTGGGAAAAGAAACCCATTGGCAGAGCCGGTTTTGCACCGAGCGCCGCCTTGGATTCAACACCAGTACTGACAGCGTGCTGCGCAAGAAGCGGTCTCCACTTGTCAATAGTCTCACTGTCAGCCAAGTGGGCATGCCCACCGAGGGAATAGTATGTAACCTGTATAGTCGTTACCTCACAGGCAAGGAGCACGAGTTTAGCTAGTCCCGCTTCCGTGACCAGGACCCCCCCCCCCCCCCCCCCCCACCCCCCCTACCCCAACCAACCAACCAACCAAGTACCGAGCACATCCCACACTTTGGGTGATTGGGTCCCATCCCTGCCCATCCCCTACCACCACACCCGCCCACAAACTTTCTCAAGCAGATTCGACATAATCACAGGTAGAGTGATTAATGTCTTGGATAACAGCTGGAAATTAGGAATAGCACAGGTATAGATAAACCCAATCTATATCAATGATTCATACACACTGGTTAAACCGTATAGATTCATATCTCATATATCATATATAGTAGAATCATTTTATATGTGTACTATATATACATATATATAATATCATATAAATAATAATATATATAACATGTATAATATCATATATAGATATATATGCAGTATGATATGTAAATGATGTATATTAGATATGGTACTTGAAGCATAAATACAATATGAATATGTACGGAATGCATCCCCATCCACCCCCCAGCCCCACCCCTTAACCAACCAAACCCACACTAGAGCTGTTGAGGTGTATACCCTGACATAGCATTTCGAACCTACCTCTGGCTCTCGTGTCCAAAAATAATTGCAGCGCGTGCTCCAAGTGTTCGAGGGAGGAGTCTGACGGTTCCGGGAGGAGGCGGCACGGTGGGGCTTCTGGGGGTAGAAGGAGACAGAGCAAAGTGGACCTGCGACAGTTTATACAGCACGTCAAGCGTTAGCCAAGGTGTCTATGGATCGCGGGGATAGAGCAGAAGGCAAAGAGCAGGTAGCAGTTTCACATTAGCTATACCAAACAACGGACATAGGGTGTAAATTTGCAACAACAACGTAGTACATCGCGTAAGGGACAAGAGGTTCGCAGGTGATGGTAAGTAGAAGCCAGCAGACGGCTAACCGCGGAGAACTAGGAAGATAGTCCGGGTGATGCACCTCCACGCCACCCGCATCACGCATCGCGCATGATGGCTGTGCGCTTCAGAAGCCCTTCATCCCAAAATCCCAGCGGTTCTTACTCCCGATGCATCAGCAATTGACGCAGGTATTAAGTGCGCCACGGGAAAGGATTATGGCGCGATGTTTGTTGAAACTTCCGTAGCTGACAGTCAACCTTGTCCAGCAATGAGCTTTCGGTTTAGCAATGGTATGAGAGCATAAGTGGTTCGCGGGAGGTAGGACTAGGGGAGTAATGATGTAGAGTTTCTGTGGATTCGAGGAGGGCCAGGCAGAGCAAGTTAACGGTATGGGCTCCTTAGATTTTACCTGTTAACGGTGCAATAGAAGCGCTCTGCGCAGGCGAGCACGTCTTCAGTTTTTATCGACCTCTTCCGCGCCCATGATTACCATGCTTATTCGATGAGAATGTACATAAGCTCGGCTAACATTGGTCGGATCCGCGAATGTTCTGCCGATAGCTGTCATCTTCTTTTGCCAAACAATGAAAGCTCAGAAGCAGGGACAATCGAAGAAGCAAACCTCGTGTATATCGGTATATCCAAGATACAAGCGTGTCACGTGGATCACGTGTGTTTCCCGCGCCATCGCGATGGCCATCGCTCGCCATCGTCCATGCGACCGAATCCAACCCGAATCCAACGGCCTCTCGTTCGCTCTGCTTTCCTGCTCACACTACTGATCACCAAGTGGAGTCGATCCAATCTGTCTCACTGGCTTACATATTCGGTTGGTCTGCGTCGCCCCCCAACTAAGCTGTTGCCAACAGACAATGTCAGATTAAATTTGCTACAAACCCACCTCCCCTACCCACAGCTACGCTCTCCGGCATCTGCTGTATCGAGGTCTTGTTGGTTCGAATGGGGACCAATCATCAGTCGGAAATTTATCCTATCTGGCCTATCTTCTATAATCGTGCAGCAATGCAATCACCTCCTCCACTCTCCAATGCGTGTCGCCAACTAATCGAGGCGGTCAGGGCTTCCTTACACGATCAGCGCCTTATCTCGGTCTAGAGCGAGCAGAGGGTAAAGTAAAACCAGCCACAGACCTCGCTAGCTCCACCCTTTTTTGCAGGTACCAGCATGTGTTGTTATGGATGAGTAGGGGCCAAGTATGAAGGAGTAGGCATATGGGTATGGAGGCAAGTGACATGAGTTGTTCATGGCATGGAGTTGGTGATTGGAGAAGGGCATGATGCGTTACTGGGGCAATTGGGCAGGGGAGGAGGCATGATCGTTTGGGGAGAGCACACGGCATGGATTGTAAGGAGGAGGGGGGGGGGGGTGGGTTGGCAATGCGGATGAATGGATGGATGCTAGCAAGCGAGGAGATCGACATATCACATCAGATAGGATGGACGTAGCAAAGCGTCAGATGGATGGGGGGGGTTCTCGAGCATTACATAATATAATAAAATTGTAAACCAAACATATAGAGCTGCTACGGGGCGTGTAGTTATGTGTTTTTCCCGTGTTTGATATCCAAGTTTATCATTCTGTGCGCCAGCAGAATTTGCTGTGTGTTCCGCTTCATGCGTTTGTGTATGTTCCGCCTTTGTGTGTTTGTTGGGCGCGGTCCGGCGTGTGTATGTGTAATGCGAGTGCTGTTGGTGTACGTGCCTGTGTGCCGATGTAGTGCAGATGTGTGCTGCCGTTCCATGTGTTGTGTGTGCGTTGTGTGTGTGCCATGTGTGTGCAGTGTTTTGGTTCGAAGGTGATGCACACGAGTGACAACACACGTTGAGCAGTAGCAGATGCCACACACCCACACACCACCACCACACCACCCTCCCCCAGTACAGTACAACATCGAAAAACGAAATTAGCCCACCTTCTCTCCCTTTAAACCCACCGTCCCTCGACTCTCAGTTCCACCTACAACCCTCCCACATTCGACCCTTCCACCCTCCCACGCACTACCCTTCCCGCGTCACCTCAACCCCCCAGCCCCTCCCCACAATCCCCAACACCATCCCACCCTCCCACACATCCACCTCCCACCTCCCACCCTCCCACCCACCCCACCCTCTGCCCTCCCTCCCCACCCCCCCCACCCTCCCACGCCCTCCGCGCCTCCTGTCCTCCCACTCCCTCCCACAACCCCACCCTCCCACCCTCACACCACCCACCTTACCCCACACCCACCCTACCCTCCTACCCTCACACCCACACCACCCCACCCTCCTACCCTCACACCCTCTGCCCTCCTGTCCTGACACGCACCCCACCCTCCTACCCTCACACCCCACCCCACCCCACCCTTCTACCTCACCCATCACACCCTCACCCCACCCCCCACCCACGGCCCCCACCCTCACACCACCCACCCTCTACCCTCCCACCCCACCACCCCACCCTCCTACCCTCACAGCCCTCACACCACCCACCCCCTACCCTCTCAACCACCCCACCCTCCCACCCTCTCAACCACCCACCCCTCATACCCTATCACCACCCCACCCTCCTACCCTATCACCACCCCACCCCTCACAGCCTCACACCCTCACAAGCCTCACACCCTCACCACCACCCCATCCTTCCTACTCCTCACACCCTCACACCAACCCCAATCCTCCTACCCTCTCACCACCCACCCTCCTACCTTCTCACCACCCCACCCCCCATCTCCACCCTCACACCACCCCACCCTCACTAACCCTCACACCCTCACACGCACCACCTTCTACCTCACACCCTCACACCCTTCACCCCACCCCCACCCTCCTGACGCCTTCCCACCCTCCTACCCTCCCTCTCTCCTTGCCCTACCACCCTCACACCACCCCACCTCCTACCCTCACACCTCTCACACCACCCCACCCTTCCACCCCTCCACCACCCCACCCTCACACCACCCACCCTCCTTATACCACTCTCACCACCCCCCCTCACTACACTCTCACCACCCCACCCTCCTACCCTCTCACCACCCCACCGCTACCCTCACCAACCCCACCCCACCCCTCACACCACCCCACCCTCCACCCTCCACACCCTCATAACCACCCCACCCTCACACCCGCTCACCACCCACCCCCCACTCTCCTGCCCTCACCCTCACCCCACCCCACCTCCTACCCTCACACCCCACACCACCCCACCCTCCTTACCCTCTCACCAACCCCACCCTGCCTACCCGCTCACAACCCCACCCTCACACCCTCTACCACCCCACCCTCCACCCTCTCAACCACCCCACCACTACTCTCTCACCACCCCACCCTCACACCCTCACACCAACCCACCCTCTTACCCTCACACCCTTCACACCCTCCACCACCTCCTACCCTCTCACCAACCCACCTCCCACTCTCCCACTTCAACCAACCCACCTCCTACCCTCCACACCCTTCCTGCCCTCCCATCTCACACACCCCACCCTCTACCCTCCACACCCTCACACACCCCACCCCTTCTACCCCACACCCACAACCCTTCACCACCACCCCCACCCTCCTGCCCCTCCCACACTCCTACCCTCCACTTCTCCTCCTCCCAACCCTCCACACCACCCCACCCTCCTACCCTCACACCACACACCACCCCCACCCTCCCTACGCCTCTCACCACCCCACCCTCACTGCGCGGTGCGCACGGCCTCATCACAGCCCCACCCTCCTACCCGCGCTCAGCTTACCCCACCGCGTCGCATACCGCTCTCGACCACCCACCCTCCTACGCCGTGCTTCAACTAGCCCAGCCTGCTACCGCCCTCAGACACCCCACCCTGGCCACCCTTCCCGCACCCCACCCTCAAACACTCACCACCCCCACCCTGGCTTACCCTCACACCCTCACACCACCCCACCCTCGCTACCCCTCTCACCACCCACCCTGCAGAGCACTCCACACCAGCCCCACCCTCCTACCCCTCACACCCTTTACACCACCCCACCCTCCACCAGCCCTCACACCCTCACCACCACACCAGCCCTCCTTACCCTCTCACCACTCCACCCTCCCACGTCTACCCACCTTCAGCCGAGCCAGTGCCTTCTCCAAGCCCGGAGCACCTCAACCCTGACTAGAGCCCTCCCCCCTCTAGACTTCCTGGAGCTTATCTCACAGCCCCCCCTACACCCTCCTACCCTCCCTCCCATTCAGCAAAGGAGAGCAGGAGGTGCCACTCTGAGCGCCAGCGGCCGTGACCCAGACGCTAATGAGCCCCCCCCCTCGTCAGTTACTGGAAGGCGACCCACAGCCTCACCCCCACCCTCCCGACACATCGCACCCTCCACCCGTGGCCCCCACCACCCCCACACATCCACCCTGCCCACGGGCTCCCACCTTAAGCCGAGACAGAGTGCCACTCCCGAGCCAGCACCTCACCCAAGCCTGAGCCCCGCCCCCCTCTGATTCAGATGGGCACCCCACAGCTCTACCCCCCACCCTCACCACACATCCACCTTCCCACCCTTAACCCGACGACAGGGAGGCACTCCGAGCCCCAGCAACTCCAACCCCATCCAGAGGCCCCTCCCCCTGATTACATGAGGAGCGACCCCACAGTTCCCCCCTCCATGATGATGACATCCCTGATTTTCTACGAGGCGTCTGGCAGTATAATGAGCTGTTGGTCTGTCTGGCTTGCGGGCTTCACGCTAAATTTATGCGCCGCTGACCAGGCAGCATCGACTCTCTCTCT
>CM039462.1:71623606-71689493 GCA_022414725.1 Microglena sp. YARC
GGGCCGCCAGAGAGAGAGTAATCTTGGTTTAAGAGTGGGCGTCATCCAGCGCGCGCCTCAGCCCGCCAGCTGCAGTTGAGTTGGATCGGTTTAGGGTATGTTCACGTTAGGGTTTAAGAGTGGGGCATCGCAGGCGCCAGACACTCAACCTGCATTGAAGTGTGGAGAGTCGGTTTACTGGTTTATGTTGGTTTTTTAAATGTTTTTTTAAAAAAAGGGTGTTCTAATGAGTGGGCATCCAGCGGCTCAGCAGCTCACCTGCAGTTTGAAGTGTGGAGTGCGTGTAGGTGGAGGTGGGAGGAAGAGGAAGGTGGGAGCTGGTAAGGTGGAAGAGGCTGGGGGGTGGGAGGAGGTGGGACGTGGGGGCGGCTGGGAGAAAGAGGGAGCCGGGGGGCTGGGGCGGAGGAGGAGGGTGGAGACGGTGTGGGAGGGAGGTGGTAGGTGGTAGGAAAGGGAGCGTGGGAGGGTGGGAGATAGTAGGTGGGAGGAGTGGTAGGTGGTAGGTGAGGTAGGAAAGGGAGGTGGAGGTCAGCAGGAAGGATGGGAGGAGCGGTGGGAGGGTGAAAGAGGGAGGTGGAGGAGGTAAAAGAGGGGAGGTGGGGGAGGTAGGAGAGAGAAGGTGGGAGGCAGGGAGGTGGTAGGAAAGAGGAAGTGTGGGAGGATGGAGAGGGACCGGTGGGAGAAGAGGGAGGTGGGAGATGGGGGGTGGTAGAGAGGAAGTGGGAGGAGGGGAGGTGTGGGAGGAGGTGGGATCGGAGGGAAGGTGTGTTAAGGAGTGGAGGGGTGGAGGAAGGGGAGGTGGAGATGGCAGGGTCGTAGGAAGAAGGAAAGTGTCGAGGAAGGAGCCGGAGGTGGTGAGGAGGTGTGAGGAGGGAGGTGGAGGAAGAGGGAGGCTGGGAAGATGGGGGTGGTAGGAAGATGAAGGTGGGAGGGAGTGGGGGGAGGAATGGGCAGGTGAGAGGGAAGAGGGAGCGTGGCAGATGCGGGGGTGGTAGAAGATGAAAGGTGGGAGGAGGGGATAGGAGTGGAGAGGAAGACGGGAGGGTGGGAGATGGGTGGTAGTAGAACGGAGAAGGCTGGGAGGAAGAGGGAGTGGAATCGCGAGAAGGGAGGTGAGGGGGAAGGAGGTCGGGGAGGTGGCGGCCTTTAGGTCTAGGGAGGAAGAGGGAGGTGGGAAGAAGGAGGTGGAGGAGGGGCTGGGAGGAGTGGGGCGGTGTGGAAGGAGGTGGGCGGGCGGAGACGAGAAGTGGGGAGGCAAGGGGTGGGAGGTAGGTAGGGAGGTGTAGGAAAGAGGAGAGGCTGGGAGGAGGGATGGGGTGGGGTGGGAGGACAGAGCGGATGGGTGGGAGGTGGGAGGATGAATGGGGAGGAGTTGGTGGGGGTAGAGTTTGCTGGGCGGGTTTCCGGTGTGGGGAGGAGGGAGGGGGCGTGGTAGTAGATGGGAGGTGGGGAAGGTGGCTAGTGAATTGGTGGTGGGTGTGGTGAGTGTGTGGTGGAAGGTGTTGTGGGCAGGTGCCAGTGGATGGGTGTTTGGGTAGTGGTGTGGTGGGTTGGTGTCGTGTGGACGCGTGTGTGCAGCGGCAGTGGTGGTGTAATTTGTGGGTCCGGTGTGTTGGTGGGTGGATGTGGTTGGAGGGTGTGGTGTCGAGCGCGCCTAGTGGTGGTTTGAGTTGGTTGTGGTTTGGTCTGATGTGTCGTGGTGGTCGTGTTGGATTTGTTTGTTGGTGGTTGTTGGTGGGTGGTTGGTGTGGTGTTTGGTGGTGTGGTGGAAGAATTGACTGTGCAGGGCCATGGTGGTGTGTGGTGGTAGTGTTGTGGGGGTGGTGTGTGGCAGGTGATGGTCGCACGGGCCATTGTGTCGCAGTTGGTCGTTCGCGTGATTCGTTGATGTGGTGTGTTGGGTGTGGTGGTGGTGTGTTGGTGTTGTGTTGGTGGCTGGTGAGTTGGCTGAGTGGTCGGGAGAATGTGTTGCACCGGCCATGGGGTGAGTGTCAGGGCCAATGTGTGGTGTTGTTGGTGGTCGGTTGTGGTGTGGTGTGGTGGGTGTGGTGTTGGTGGTGTGGTTGTAGGTGTGTGGTTGGCAGGCTATTGGTCCGTTGGTGTTGCAGAGCAGAGTGAGTGTTGTATGGAGTTGGTGGTGGTGTGTTAGGTGTGCTTGGAGCTGGTGGTGTGTGTTGTTGGGGGGTGGATTCTGTGTGGGTGTTGGTGGAAGGTGGAGTGTTAGATGTGTGTTGTGTGGTGAGTTGGTGGTGCGGTGGAGGTGTGTTGCAGGGCCCATTGGTGTGTGTTGCACGCGGCAGTGGTGGTTGATGTTGGTGTTTGTCGGTGTGTTGTTGGTGGTGTTTGGTGGTGGTGATTGGCTGGTGTGGTGGAGGTGTGGTGCAGGGCCATTAGGTGGTGTGGGTTGCAGGGCCAGTGGTGGTGTGTTGGTGGTTGGCCAGTGTGGTGGAGTGTGGTGCAGGGCCGTTAGTGGTTGGTGTGTTGGTGGTGGTGTGGTGGTGTGGTGGTGTGGTGGAGGTTGTGGGTGCAAGGGGCCAGTGGTGGTGTGGTTGGTGGTTGGTGTGGTGTTGGTGTGGTGCAGGGCCAGTGTGGGTGTTGGTGGTGTGTGTGGGAGGTGTGGTGGGTGGTGTGGTTCCCAGAAGCCAGTGGTGGGATGTGTTGGTGTTGGTGGTGTGGTGGTGTGGTGGAAGGTGTGGCGCAGGGCCCAGTGGTGGTGTGTTAGTGGTTAGTGATTGGTGTGGGTGCAGGGCCAGTGGTGGTGTGGTTTGGTGTTGTGCGGTGGAGGTGTGTTGCATAGGGCAGTGGTGGGTGGTGTGTTGGTGGTGTGGTGCAAGGTCCAAGTGGTGGTGTGTTGGTGGTGACGTGGTGAGGGTGTGGTGTACGGGCCAGATGTGGTGGTGTTGGTTGGTGGTGTGGTGGTGGTGTGGGTTTAGGGCCAGTGGTGGTGCGTTGGTGGGTGGTGTGGTTGGTGGTGTGGTGAGGGTGTGGTGTAGGGCCAGTGGTGGTGTGTTGGTGGTGGTTTGGTGGTGGTGTGGTGGTGGTGTGGTGGTGTGTGGTGTAGGGCGAGTGTTGGTGTGTGTTGGGTGTGGTGCAGGGGCCAGTGGTGGTGTGTTTGGTGGTTGTGTGGTGTAGGTGTGGTCGGTTGTGTGGTGCAGGGCCAGTGCCCTGTGTTCTGGTGGTGTGGTGGTAGTGCGTGTGGGTTTAGGGCCAGTGGTGGTGGTGTTAGTGTGGTGTGTGTTGGTGTGTGGGTGTTGGGCCAGTGGTGGTGTGTTGGTGGTGGTGTGTTGGTGGTGTGGTGTAGGGCCAGTGGTGGTGTGTTGGTGGTGGTTTTGGTGGTGGGTGTGGTGGTAGGGGCGAGTGGTTGGTGTGGTGTTGGTGTGGTGCAGGCCAGTGGGTGGTGTGTTGGTGGTTAGTGTGGTGTAGGTGTGGTGGTTTGGTGCAGGGCCGTGGCTGTGTTCTGGTGGTGGTGTGGTAGTGGTGTGGTGTTGGGCCAGTGGTGGTGTGTTGGTGGTTGGTTGTGTTTGTGGGGTGTGGTGTTGGGCCAGTGGTGGTGTGTTTGGGGTGGTGTTGGTGGTGTGGGTGTTGGAGTGGTGGTGTGTTTGGTGGTGGGTGTGTTGGTGTGGTGTGTTGGTTGTGGTGGTGTAAGGCGCCAGTGGTGGTGTGTTGCGTGGTGGTTGGTGGTGGTAGGTGGTGGTGAGTGTGGTGTAGGGCGAGTGTCTGGTGTGGCTGTTGGTGTGGTGCAAGGGCCAGTGGGTGGTGTGTTGGTGGTTGTTGTGTTGTAGTGTGTTGGTGGTGTGGTCGCAGGGCCAGTGGTGGTTTCTGGTGGTGGTTGTGGTAGTGTTAGGTGTTTGGGCCAGTTGGTGTTGTTGGTGGTGGGTGTGTTGGTGGTGTCGGTGTGTGGGGCCAGTGGTGTGGTTGGTGGTGGTGGTGTTTGGGGTGTGGTGTGGGCCCAGTGGTGGTGTGTTTGGTGGTGTGTTGGTGGTGTGCTTGGTGTGGGTGTGTTGGTGGTGTGGTGTTAAGGGCCGAGTGGTGTGGTGTGTTGGTGGTGTTTGGTGGTGGTGTGGTGGTGGTGATGGTGTAAGGGCGAGTGTTGGTGTGGTGTTGGGTGTGGTGCAGGGCCAGTGGTGGGTGGGGTGTTGGAGTGGTTGTGTGGTTGTAGGTGGGTGGTTGGTTGGTGTAGGCCAGTGTGCTTGTGTTCGGTGGTGGTGGTGTGGTATGTGGTGTGGTTTGGGCCAGTGGTGGTGGTGTTGGGTGTGGTGTGTTTGGTTGTTGGTGGTTGTGGGCCAGTGGTGGTGTGTTGGTGGTGGTGTGGTGGTGGTGTGGGTGTTGGCCATGGTGGTGTGTTGGTGGGTGTGGTGTTGGAGCCTGGTTGGTGTGTTGGTGGGTTGGTTGTTGGGCCAGTGGTGGGTGTGTTGGTTGGTGGTGGTTGTTTTTGGTGGTGTGTGTTGGCCAGTGTTGTGTGTTGGTGGTGGTGTGTTTGGTGGGTGTGGTGTTGGGCCAGTGGGTGGTGTGTTGGTGGTGGTGTAATGTTGGTGTGGTGTCAGGGCCAAGTGGTGGTCGTGGTTTGGTGGTGGTGTGTTGGTCGTTGGTGTGTGTAGGGCCAGTTGGTGGTGTGTTGGTGGTGGTCGTGGTGTAAAGCCAGTGGTTGCGGTGCCGTTGGTATTGTTAGGTTTGGCATCTCCTGCCAGCCTAAGGTGTCTACAAGATTCCCAAAGTTAGGAGTAACTCCATTTTATCACAACAACTGAAATCCTTGGAGCCTAGGGCCTAGCGCGCACGAGACCCAACTTGGTTTGTTCGTGTGTAAGTGCGTGTGTTATCTTGAAGTGCGTGTGTCTGTTTGTTAGTGCGTGTGTCTGTTTTTACAGTCTAGCCGGTTAAGGCTTAGGCTATTTACCAAGTAGGGCTGAATAGACACGCCCAACCTCATAGTTGGGAAGGGATTGTATACAAAACAACAAGAGCGCACTTTAACCCCAACAAATGCATTAACAACGGGGGCCGGGAAAGTTGTGGAGTTATGACAAGATTATATAACTTTATAAAGAAAGGAGAGGGGATGCTGTAGGGATAATGTATGGCCATAGCAGGGCATTTGTTTTTCCGGAATACAATTCCTATCAGAAGTACAAGACCCCGTGTTTTAGCCGAATGAAGAAATCTAAAAATAAAATATAGTTTTTTTTCTAAGCCTGAACAATCTGACTAAAGTGACCCAAAATCGGAAACGGATCGCGTTTCGTTTTGGGAGGAAATAGGGAGGGATAAAAATAAAAAAAGGGAATAAGATTTCCTCTTTTTGATATGGAAAATATATCCCTGGGCCATAGGGGAACGAGGACTCACGGATGCTGGGAAGTGGCTGTACACAATAACAAAACATCATGAGTGCACTGAACCACCAACAAATGAATAACAACAGGGGGTCCGGAGGTGTTCCAATTGCTGTATTTTTCTTTTCAATTCGACAAAAAACGACAAATTGTAAAGGCTAGCTGTACCAGGATATCCACCCTTTAGAGGAAATATCCATTTGATAAACAGGCCAATGGAGGAGGAGGAGGGGAGTGGGCGTACGGGCATGCTCCGGATCCTCACCAGTGAAGTCGGTCCTCATCGTCAGATAATACGTTTTTATTTTCTATTTTGGATAAACTATAACAGGAAGGAGAGGGGAGGCTGTAGGCAGCCGGACTCACCAGTAAAGTCGTCCTCATCGTCAGAAAATATGTTTTATTTCATTTTGATACCAACAATGGAGAGGAGAGGGGAGGCTGTAGGGCAAGCCGGACTCAACCAGTAAAGTCCGTCCCTCACGTCAGAAAATAATGTTTTATTTTGCATTTGAATAAAACAACCAAGGAGAGGAGAGGGGGAAGGCTGTAGGGCAGCCAGAACTCCACCAGTAAAGTCGTCTCATCGTCAGAAAATATGTTTTATTTTCATTTGAATAAACAAACAAGGAGAGGAGGGGAGGATGTAGGGCAGCCGGACCACGCAGTGAAGTCGTCCTCATCCGTCAAAATATGTTTAATTTTCAATTTGAATTAAACAACAAGGAGAGGAGAGGGAGGCTGTAGGGCAGCCGGACTCACCAGTAAAGTGTCTCATCGTCTAAGAAAATATGTTTTGATTTTCATTTGATAAACCAACGAAGGAGAGGAGAGGGGAAGGCTGTAGGGCAAGACCGACTCACCAAGTAAAGTCCGTCCTCATCGTCAGAAATATGTTTTTAATTTTCATTTGATAAACAAACAAGGAGAGCGAGAGGGGAGGCTGTAGGGCAGCCCGGACTCACCAGTAAAGATCGTCCTCATCGTCAGAAAATATGTTTTATTTCATTTGAATAAACAAACAAGGGAGAGGAGAGGGAGGCTGTAGGGGCAGCGGCCGGGACTCCCACCAGTAAAGTCGTCCTCATCGTCCAGAAAATAATGTTTTATTTTCATTTTGATTAAACAAACAAGGAGAGGAGAGGGGAGGCTGTAAGGGCAAGCCGGACTCAACCAGTAAAGTCGTCCTCATCGTCAGAAAATATGTTTTATTTTCATTTGATAACAAAGACAAAGGAGAGGAGAATGGGGAGGCTGTAGGGCAGCCGACTCACCAGTAAAGTCGTCCTCATCGTCAGAAAATAATGTTTTATTTTCATTTGATAAACAAACAAGGAGAGGAGAGGGGAGGCCTGTAGGCAAGCGGAACTACAACCAGTGGAAGTCGTCCTGCATCGTCAGAAAATATGTTTTTATTTTCATTTGATAAACAACAAGGATGAGGGAGAGGGAGGCTGTATGGGCAGCCGGACTCACGCAGTAAAGTCGTCCTCATCGTCAGAAATATGTTTAATTTTTCACATTGATAAACAAACAAGGAAGGAGGAGGGGAGGCTGTAGGCAGCCTGGACCTTCACCAGGTTATAGTCGTCCTCATCGTCAGAAAATATGTTTTATTTCATTTGATGAAACAATACAAGGAGGAGGAGAGGGGAGGCTAGTAGGGCCAGCCGACTCACCAGTAAAGTCATCCTGCACCGTCAGAAAATATGTTTTGATTTTCAGTTTGATAAACAACAAGGAGAGGAGAGGGGAGGCTGTAGGGCCAGCCGACCACACAGTAAAGTCTCTCATTCGTCAGAAGAATATGTTTTATTCATTCATTGATAAACAAACAAGGAGAAGGATGAGGGGAGGCTGTAGGGCAGCCGGATTCACCAGTAAAGTCGTCCTTCATCGGTTCAGAAAAATATGTTTTATTTCATTTGGATAAACAAACAAGGGTAGAGGAGAGGGGAAGGGCTTGTAGGGCAGCCGTACTCACAAAGTAAATGTCGTCTCAATCGTCAGAAAATATAGTTTATTTTCATTTGATAAGCAAACAAGGAAGAGGAGAGTGGGAGCTGTAGGGCAGCACGGACTCACCAGTAAGAGTCGTCCTCATTCGTCAAGAAAATATTGTTTTATTTTCATTTGATAAATACAAACAAGGAGAGAGAGAGGGGAGGCCTGTAGGGCAAGCAGGACTCACGCAGTAAAAGGTTCGTCTCATCGTCAGAAAATATGTTTTATTTTCATTGATAAACAAACAAGGAGAGGAAGGGAGGCTGTAGGGCAGTCCCGGACTGCACCATAAAGTCCGTCCTCATCGTCAGAAAATGATGTTTTTAATTTTCATTTGAATAAACTAAACAAGGAGAGGAGAGGGTACGGCTGTAGGGCAGCCGGACTCACCAGTGAAGTCGTCCTCAATCCGTCAGAAAATATGTTTTATTTTCATTTGATAAAACAAACAAGGAGAGGAGAGGGGAGGCTGTAGGCAGCCGGACTCACCAGTAAAGTCGTCCTCATCGTCGAAAATATGTTTTATTTTCATTTGAATAAACAAACAAGGAGAAGGAGAGGGGAGTGGCTGTAGGGCAGCCGGATCTCACCAGTAAAAGTCGTCCTCATCGTCAGAAAATATGTTTTATTTTCAATTTGGAAAACAAACAAGGAAGGAGAGGGGAGGCTGTAGGGCAGCCGGACTCACAGTGACAGTCGTCCTCATCCATCAGAAAAATGTTTTAATTTCATTTGATAAACAAACAAGGAGAGAGAGGGGAGGCGGGTAGGGCCAGCCGGACTCACCGAGTAAAGTGCGTCCTCATCGTCAGAAAATATTGTTTTATTTTTCATTTGATTTAACAAGACAAGGAAGAGGAGAGGGGAGGCGTAAGGGCAGCCGGTACTCACACAGTAAAAGTCGTCCTCATCGTCAGAAATATGTTTTATTTTCATTTGATAACAAACAAGGAGAGGAGAGGGAGGCTGTAGGGCAGCGGGAACTCACCAGTAGAAGTGTCTCATCGTCAAAAATATGTTTTATTTATCATTTGATAACAAACAAGGAGAGGAGAGGGGAGGCCTGTACGGGCAGCCGGACTCACCAGTAACAGTCGTCCTCATCAATCGTCAGAAAATATGTTTTATTTTCATTTGGGATAAACAAACAAGGAGAGGAGAGGGGAGGCTGTATGGGCAGTCCGACTCACGGCAGTGAAGGTCGTCCTCATCGTCAGAAATAATTGTTTTATTTTCATTTGATAAAGCAAACAAGGAGAGGAGCAGGGAGGCTGTAGGGCAGCCGAGACTCACTCAGTAAAGTCGTTCGCTCATCGGTCAAGAAAATATGTTTTATTTTCATTTGATAAACAAACAAGGAGAGGAGAGGAAGGCGTAGGGCAGCCAGGACTTCACCAGTAAGAGTCGTCCTCATCTGTCAGAAAATATGTTTTTATTTTTCATTTGAATAAACAACAAGGAGAGGAGAGGGGAGGCTGTAGGGCAGCCGGGACTCACGCAGTAAAGTCGTCTCAATTCGTCTAGAAAATATGTTTTTATTTTCAATTTGATAAACAAACAATGGAGAGAGAGGGGAGGCTGTAGGGCAGCCGGACTCACTAGTAAAAGTCGTCCTCTATGTTCAGAAATATGTTTATTTCATTTGATAAATCAAACAAGGCAGAGAAGTATGGGATAGGCTTTGTAAAAAGGGGGCCAAAAAGCCCCGAAAACTCCACCAGTAAAAGTCGTCCTCATCGTCAGAAAAATATGTTTTTATTTCAATTTGATAAACAAACAAGGAGGAGGAAGGAGGGGAGGCTGTAGGGCAAGCCGGACTCGACCAGTAAGTCGTCCTCATGGCGTCAGAAAATATGTTTTATTTTCATATTTAACAAACAAGGAGAGTTAAGGGGAGGCCTGTAGGGCAGCCGGACTCACCAAAGTAAAGTCGTCCTCGATCGTAGAAATATGTTTTTATTCCATTTGTAAACAAATCAGGAGAGGAGAGGGGAGCCTGGTAGGGCAGCCGGACTCACCAGTAAAGTCGTCCTCATCGTCACGATAAAATATGTTTTATTTTCAGTTGTGATAAACAAACAAGGAGAGGAGAGGGGAGCTGTGGGCAGCCGGACTCCACCAGTAACAGTCGTTCACATGCGTCAGAAATATGGTTTTATTGTCATTTGATAAAACAAACAAGGAGAGGAGAGGGGATGGCTGTAGGGCAGCCGACTCTACCAGTGAAGTCGTCCTCATCGTCAGAAAATATGTTTATTTCATTTGATAAACAAACACAGGAGAGGAGAGGGGAGCTGTAGGGCAGCCGGACTCACCCAGTAAAAAGTCGTCCTCATCGTCTAGAAAATATGTTTGTAATTATTTGATAACAAACAAGGTGAGAGGTGAGTAGGGGAGGCTGTAGGGCAGCCGGACCCAGTAAGTCGTCCCTCAATGCGTCAGAAAATATGTTATTTTCATTTGATAAACAAACAAAGGAGAGGAGAGGGAGGCTGTAGGGCAGCCGGACTCACGCATGAAGTCGTCCTGCCTCGATCGTCAGAAAAGTAGTGTTTTATTTTCATTGATATAACGAACAAAGGAGAGGAGAGGGGAGGCTGTAGGCAGCCGGACTCACAGCAAAAGTCGTCCTCATCGTCGAAATATGTTTAATTTTCATTTGATAAACAACAAGGAGAGGGGAGAGGGGAGGCTGTAGGGCAGCCGGGACTCACCAAGTAAAGTCGTCCTCATCTCAGAAAAATATGTTTTATTTTTCATTTGGATAAAACAAACAAGGGAGGGAGAGGGGAGGCGTGTAGGGCAAGCCGGACTGCCACCCAGTAAAGTCGTCCAACATCGTGCAAGAAAATATGTTTTTATTTTCAATTTGATTAAAACAAAACAAGGAAGGAGAGGGAGCTGTTGGGCAGGCCGACTCACCAGTGGAGTCGTCCTCAATCGTGCAGAAGAATATGTTTTAATTTTCATTTGGATTAAACAAACAAGGAGAGAGAGGGAGGCTGTAAGGGCAGCCGGACTCACCAGTAAAGTCGTCCTCATCGTTCAGAAATTGTTTTATTTTCTTTGATAAACAAAAGGAGAGGAGAGGGAGGCTTGTAGGGCGCCGAACTCACCAGTAAAAGTCGTCCTCATCGTTCAGAAAAATATTGTTTTAATTTTCATTTGTAAACAAACAAGGAGAGGAGAGGGGGGCTGTAGGCAGCCCGGACTCACGCATGAAGTCCGTCCTCAATAGTACAGAAAATATGTTTATTTTCATTTGATAAACAAACAAGGGAAGAAGGAAGAGGGGAGGCCTGGTAGGGCAGCCGGACTCACAGTAATAGTCGTCCTCATCGTCAGAAAATATGTTTTATTTTAATTGATAAACAAACAAGGAGAGGAGAGGGGAAGGCTGTAGGGCAGCCGGACTCACCAAGTAAAGTCGTCCTCATCGTCAGAGAAATATGTTTATTTTTCATTTGATAAAACAAAACAGGGAGGAGAGGAGAGGGGGAGGCTGTAGGGCAGCCGGACTCACCAGTAAAGTCGCGTCCTCATCGTCAGAAAATTAGTTTTTAATTTTCTTTGATAAAACAAACAAGGAGAGGAGAGGGGAGCTGAAGCACCTGGGAAAAAAAGAGGAGGACTCACCAGTAAAGGTCCGTCCTCATCGTCAGAAAATATGTTTAATTTCCATTTGAATAAAAACAAAAAAGGAGAGGAGAGGGGAGGCTGTAGGGAAAGCCGGGACCTTCAAAGTGAAGTCCGTCTATCGTTCAAGAAATAATGTTTTTTACTTTTATTTGATAAACAACCAAGAGAGAGAGAGGGAGGCTGTAGGGCAGTCCGCGGAACTCACCAGTAACAGTAAAGTGCGCTATCGTCAGAAAATTATGTTTTTTTATTTTCATTTGATAAACAAAGCAAGGAGAGGGAGGGGGAGGCTGTGAGGGCAAGCGCGGCGGACTCACCGTAAAGTCTGTCGCTCATCGGTCATGAAAATGTTATTTATTTTCATTTGATAGAACAAACAAGGAGAGGAGAGGGGGAGGCTGTAGGGAGCCGGACTGCACCATCGTAGAGTCGTCCTCATCGTCCAGAAAATTTGTTTATATTTTCCATTTGATAAACAAACAGGAGAGGGAGGGGAGAGCTGTTAGGGCAAGCCGACTGACAGTAAAAGTCGCTCTATCGTCAGAAAATATATGTTATTTTTCATTTGATAAACAAACCAAGGAGAGATGGAAGGGGAGGCTGTAGGCAGCAGCCTGAAATCCCCAGTAAAAAGTGTCCTGCATGTAGAAAAATATGTTTTTATTTTCCATTGATAAACAAACAAGGGAGAGGAGAGGGGAGGCTGTAGGGCAGGCCGGCTCGACCAAGCTGAGCCGGACTCACAGTTAAGAGTCGTCCTCATCGTCAGAAAATATGTTTTATTTT
Organism: Microglena sp. YARC; assembly: GCA_022414725.1. Lineage (NCBI taxonomy): Eukaryota > Viridiplantae > Chlorophyta > Chlorophyceae > Chlamydomonadales > Chlamydomonadaceae > Microglena > Microglena sp. YARC. Next base: position 71,635,369 of record CM039462.1, read on the forward strand.
CATTTGATAAACAAACAAGGAGAGGAGAGGGGAGGCTGTAGGGCAAGGGACTCACAGTAAAGTCGTCCCCGGAAAAATACTCACCATTTGATAAAAAAGAAGGAGAGGAGGGGGGATCTGTAGGCTAGCCTCACAGTAAAGTCGTCATGTGAGAAAATATGTTTTTACTTTTATTTGATAAACAAACAAGGAGAGGAGAGGGGAGGGCTGTAGGGCAGCCGGACCTCACCAAGTAAAGTCGTCCTCATCGTCAGAAATATGTTTTTATTTTCACTTTGATAAACAAACAAGGAGAGAGAGGGGAGGCTGTAGGGCAGCGACAAGTAAAGTGTCGCTCATCGTCAGAAAAGTTTTTATTTTCATTGATAAACAAACAAGGAGGAGAGGGGAGGCTGTAGGGCAGCCGGACTCACCAGTAAAGTCGTCCTCATCGTCAGAAAAATATTTGTTTATTTTCATTTGATAAAACAAACAAGGAGAGGAGGAGGCTGGGGAGGACTCTTTGTAGTCGTCCTCATCCAGAAAATTTGTTTTTTTCATTTGATAAACAAACAAGAGAAGCGAAGATGGGTACCCCCGTAGGGTCAGCCGGATAACACAGTAAAGTACTCCTCTCTAAAAAAAGAAAATAGTTTTAATTCATTTGTAAAACAAATCAAGGAGAGAGAAGGAGTCTTAGGCAGAGCCGTCACCAGTAAAGGCGTCCTCATCGTCAGAATATGTTTTTATTTTCATTTTTGATAAACAAGGAGAGGAAGGGGAGCTGTAGGGCAATGGAGAGGAGCCGGACTCACCATGTGAGTCGTCCTAGGGCAGCCGGACTCACCAGTAAAGTCGTCCTCATCGTCGAAAATATTTTTATTATTTCATTTGTAAAACAAACAAGGAGAGAAGGGAGGCCTGTAAGGGGGCAGCCTGTATGATAACAAACAAGGAGGAGAGGGGGCTGTCATAGGGCAGCCGGACTCACCAGAAGTCTCCTCAGTCGTCCTTAACTGAAAATTTATTTTTATCAGAAAATATAGTTATTTAACAAAACAAGGAAGGAAGGGGAGCTGATTTAACAAACATAGGGCAGCCGTTAGACTAGGGGGGCAGTAAAGTCGTCCTCATCATGCAGAAATATGTTCTTATCTTTCATTTGACTTTAAACACAGTAGAATGAGGGAGCTGTAGGCAGCCGGACTCAAGTAAAGTCGTCCTCATCATTTGTCATGATTAATTTTTATATTATTTTCATTTGATAAACAAACAAGGAAGAGAGAGGGGAGGCTGTAGGGGCAGCCGGACTCACTCATCCGTAAGTCGTCCTCATCGTCAGAAAATAGATTTTTATTTTCATGAAAACAAACAAGGAGAGGAGAGGGAGGTTAGGGCAGCCGATACCCCCAGTAAAATTCTCCTCATCGTCCCCAGAAAATATGTTTTATTTCATTTGATAAACCAAACAAGGAGAGGGGAGGCTGTAGGGCAGCTCACCAGTGGTCTCCTCACTACAGAAAATATGTTTATTTTATTTGATTAAACAAACAAGAGAGGAGAGGGAGGCGTTAGGCAGCGCCGGACCCCAGTAAATCGTCCCTCATCGTCAGAAGAAATGTCTTTATTCATCATTTGTATAAACAAAATAGAAGGAAGAGGGAGGCTGTAGCCGGCAGCGCGCGTCACCATTAAATTTTCGTAGAAATTTGTTTTATTTCATTTATAAACAAACAAGGAGAGGAGAGGGGAGGCCTGTAGGCAGACGGACTGACCAGTAAAGTCGCCTATCGTCAAGAAAATATGTTTTATTTCATTGATAAACAAACAAGGAGAGGAGAGGGGAGGCTGTAGGGCAGCCGGAGCTCACCAGTAAAGTCTCCTCATCGTCAGAAAATATGTTTTATTTTTCATTTGATAAACAAACAAGGAGAGGAGAGGGGAGGCTGTAGGGCAGCCGGACTCACCAGTAAGTCGTCCTCATCTCAGAAAATATGGTTTTATTTCTTTTGATAAACAAACAAGGAGAGGAGAGGGGAGGCTGTAGGCAGCCGACTCACCAGTAAAGTCGTCCTCATCGTCAGAAAAATATTGTTTTATTTTCATTTGATAAACAAACAAGGAGAGAGAGGGGAGGCTTGTAGGGCAGCCGACTCACCAGTAAGCGTCCTCATCCAAAAATAGTTTATTTTCATTTTATAAACAAACAAGAAGAGCGCTTTAAGTCGTCCTCATCGTCAGAAAATTTGTTTTATTTTCATTTGATAAACCAACAAGGAGAGGAGAGGGGAGGCTGTAGGGCACCGGACTCACCAGTAAAGTCGTCCTCATCGTCAGAAATATGTTTATTTCATTTGATAAACAAACAAGGAGAGGAGGCTGAGGGGAGGACTGTAGTGGCATGCGTCGGATCACCAGTTTTAGTCGTCTTATTCGTCAGAAAATATGTTTATTTCATTTGATAAACAAACAAGGAGAGGAGAGGGGAGGCTGTAGGGCAGCCGGACTCACCAGTAAAGTCGTCCTCATGCGTCAGAAAATATGTTTTATTTTCATTTTAAACAAACAGGCTGTAGGGCAGCCGGAGTAAGTGTCCGCATCGTCAGAAAAATGTGTTTTATTTTCAATAAAAAAGGAGAGGAGAGGGAGGCTGTAGGGCAGACTCACCAAGGAGTAAAATAATTTTCATTTGATAAACAAACAAGGAGGGAGAGGGGAGGCTGTAGGGCAGCCGGACTCATCCGTAGAGTCGTCTCATCGTCATGCCAAACAAACAGGAGAGGAGAAGTAGGGCAGCCGACTCACAGAAGTCGTCCATCATCTCCCAGAAAATATGTTTTATTTTCATTTGATAACAAACAGGAGAGGAGAGGGGAGGCCTGTAGGGCAGCCGGTCAGTCGTCCCATCATTTGTTTTATTTTCATTTTTGATTAAACACGTCCTATCGTCAGAAAATATGTTTTATTTCATTGATAAAAACAAGGAGAGGAGAGGGGAGGCTGTAGGGCAGCCGGACTCACCAGTAAAGTCGTCCCTCATCGTCAGAAATATGTTTTACTTCATTTGTCAAGGGAGGAGAGGGGAGGCTGTAGGGCAGCCGACTCAGTAAATCGTCCTCATCGTCAGAAAATATGTTTTATATTTTCATTTGATAAACAAACAAGGAGAGGAGAGGGGAGGCTGTAGGGCAAGCCGGACTCACCAGTAAAGTCGTCCTCATCGTCAGAAAATTGCATTTTATTTTCATTTGATAAACAAACAAGGAGAGGAGAGAGGCTGTAGGGCAGCCGGACTCCAGTAAGTCTCTCATCGTCAGAAATATGTTTTTATTTTCATTTGATAAACAAACAAGGAGAGAGAGGGGGCTTAGGCAGCCGGACTCACCAGTAAAGTCGTCCTCATCGTCAGAAAATATGTTTAATTTTCATTTGATAAACAAACAAGGAGAGGAGAGGGGGAGGCTGTTAGGGCAGCGGATCCCATCGTAGAGTCGTCCTCATCGTCAGAAAATTTGTTTTATTTTCATTTGATACAAACAAGGAGAGGAGAGGGGAGCTGTAGCAGCCGGACTCACCAGATCGTCAGAAAATATGTTTATTTTCATTTGATAAACAAACAAGGAGAGGAGAGGGGAGCTGTAGGGCAGCCGGACTCACCAGTAAAGTCGTCCTCATCGTCAGAAAATATGTTTTATTTTCATTTGATAACAAAACAAGGAGAGGAGAGGGAGGCTGTAGGGCAGCGGACTCACCAGTAAAGTCTCTCATCGTCAGAAAATAGTGTTTTATTTTCATTTGATAAGCTGTACAAACAAGGAGAGGAGAGGGGAGGCTGTAGGGCAGCCGACTCACCAGTAAAGTCGTCCTCATCGTCAGAAAATATGTTTTTATTTTCATTTGATAAACAAACAAGGAGAGGAGAGGGAGGCTGTAGGGCAGCCGGACTCAGTTAAGCGTCATCGTCAGAAAATATGTTTTATTTTCAATTGATAAACAAACAAGGAGAGGAGAGGGGAGCTGTAGGGCAGCCGACTCACCAGTAAAGTCGTCCTCATCGTCAGAAAATATGTTTTATTTTCATTTGATAAACAAACAAGGAGAGGAGAGGGGAGGCTGTAGGGCAGCCGGACTCACCAGTAAAGTCGTCCTCATCGTCAGAAAATATGTTTATTTCATTTTGATAAACAAACAAGGAGAGGAGAGGGAGGCTGTAGGCAGCCGGACTCACCAGAAGTCGTCCTCATCGTCAGAAAATATGTTTTACTTTCATTTGATAAACAAACAAGGAGAGGAGAGGGAGGCTGTAGGGCAGCCGACTCACCAGTAAAGTCGTCCCTCATCGTCAAGAAAATATGTTTTTATTTTCATTTGATAAACAAACAAGGAGAGGAGAGGGGAGGCTGTAGGGCAGCGACTCACCAGTAAAGTCGTCCTCATCGTCAGAAAATATGTTTTATTTTCATTTGATAAACAAACAAGGAGAGGAGAGGGGAGGCTGTAGGGCAGCCGGACTCACCAGTAAAGTCGTCCTCATCGTCAGAAAATATGTTTTATTTTCATTTGATAAACAAACAAGGAGAGGAGAGGGGAGGCTGTAGGGCAGCCGGACTCACCAGTAAAGTCGTCCTCATCGTCAGAAAATATGTTTTATTTTCATTTGATAAACAAACAAGGAGAGGAGAGGGGAGGCTGTAGGGCAGCCGGACTCACCAGTAAAGTCGTCCTCATCGTCAGAAAATATGTTTTATTTTCATTTGATAAACAAACAAGGAGAGGAGAGGGGAGGCTGTAGGGCAGCCGGACTCACCAGTAAAGTCGTCCTCATCGTCAGAAAATATGTTTTATTTTCATTTGATAAACAAACAAGGAGAGGAGAGGGGAGGCTGTAGGGCAGCCGGACTCACCAGTAAAGTCGTCCTCATCGTCAGAAAATATGTTTTATTTTCATTTGATAAACAAACAAGGAGAGGAGAGGGGAGGCTGTAGGGCAGCCGGACTCACCAGTGAAGTCGTCCTCATCGTCAGAAAATATGTTTTATTTTCATTTGATAAACAAACAAGGAGAGGAGAGGGGAGGCTGTAGGGCAGCCGGACTCACCAGTAAAGTCGTCCTCATCGTCAGAAAATATGTTTTATTTTCATTTGATAAACAAACAAGGAGAGGAGAGGGGAGGCTGTAGGGCAGCCGGACTCACCAGTAAAGTCGTCCTCATCGTCAGAAAATATGTTTTATTTTCATTTGATAAACAAACAAGGAGAGGAGAGGGGAGGCTGTAGGGCAGCCGGACTCATCCGTAGAGTCGTCCTCATCGTCAGAAAATATGTTTTATTTTCATTTGATAAACAAACAAGTAGAAGTATGGAGGATAGCGCACGGAGAGCCACCCTTTGACGAAAATCATTTTTGTATGCTTACAACGAGAGGAGAGGGGAGGCTGCAGGGGAGCCGGACTCACCAGTAAAGTCGGCCTCATCGTCAGAAAAAATGTTTTATTTTCATTCGATAAACAAACAAGTGTGGTGATCTTGGTCGGTTCATTCGGACCATGATCAGGCTCCCCTTGCATTTCTTTGCAAGGTATATAAGTTTGGAGGATAATAGCGCACGGGGAGCCACCCTTTGAAGGGAAATCATTTTTGTAATGAAAAAAGGAGAGGAGAGGGGAGGCTGTAAGGCAGCAGGACTCACCAGTATAGTTGTCATCAACGTCAGAAAACTTGTTTTCTTTTCATCCGATTAAAAACTTTAATCAAATGAATTTTCTTTTCATTTGATTAAAAACGGCACAATGATTGAGGATAGCAACAGAGAGCCACCCTTTGACGAAAAAGTATTTTTGCCAACAAACAAGGAGAGGAGAGGGGAGGCTGTAGGGCAGCAGGTCCTCACCAGTCAAGCCCTCCTCATCGTCAGAAAACATATTTTCTTTTCATTAGATAAAAATGGCACAATTATTTAGGATAGGGAACGGAGAGCCAACCTTGGAGGAAATATATTTTTTGTAAAACAAAGGAGAGGAGAGGGGAGGCTGTAGTTCAGCAGCTCACCAGTATAGTCGTCCTCGTCGTCCAGCAGTGCTAGCTCCAGCTTTGCATCGTAGGCATCGCGGGTCACTGGATCCATGAGGGTCTCATACGCCTACAGTGTGGTGGTGTGGTGGTGTGTTGTTGGTGTGGTGGTGTGGTGGTGTGGTGGTGTGTTGTTGGCATCGCGGGTCACTGGATCCATGAGGGTCTCGTACGCCTACAGTGTGGTGGTACAGAGTTGTTGGCGTGTTGTTGGTGTGGTGGTATAGAGTTGTTGGTGTGGTGGTGGTGTGTTGTTGGTGTGGTGGTATAGTGTTGTTGGTGTGGTGGTGGTGTTTTGTTGGTGTGGTGGTATAGTGTTGTTGGTGTGTTGTTGGTGTGGTGGTATAGTGTTGGTTGTGTGTTGTTGGTGTGGTGGTATAGTGTTGGTGGTGTGTTGGTGGTGTGGTGGGGGGAAATATATTTTGGGACAAATTATTTTGGGACGAAATGTTTGGGGACAAATTCAATCCGCGTAAAGTACGAGATTTTGTGCTTTGTACTGCCCGTAGTGCCTGTACAATACCTTCACTAACCTGCTACGACAATAATTTGTAAGGGAAGACGTGATAACAGTCCAACCTAATTCATTTTTCAACAACAAAATCGACTGCGGCAGGCTCTGTCCCACACTTTTGTTAAATGTGTCCTGAATTAGAGAATCACATAGTAACACAAGTCCCAGGCCCGTTGCAAGCAATGTAGAAAATTATGAATTAAGGGTTCAGGATTTTTAAACCCTCCTCTACCCTCCTCCTTCCTCTACCCTCCTCCTTCCTCTACCCTCCTCCTTCCTCTACCCTCCTCCTTCCTCTACCCTCCTCCTCCTCCTTCCTCTACCCTCCTCCTTCCTATACCCTCCTCCTTCCTATACCCTCCTCCTTCCTATACCCTCCTCCTTCCTATACCCTCCTCCTTCCTATACCCTTCTCCTTCCTATACCCTCCTCCTTCCTATACCCTCTTCCTTCCTCTACCCTCATCCTTCCTCTACCCTCCTCCTTCCTCTACCCTTCTCCTTCCTATACCCTCCTCCTTCCTCTACCCTCCTCCTTCCTCTACCCTCCTCCTTCCTCTACCCTCCTCCTTCCTCTACCCTCCTCCTTCCTCTACCCTTCTCCTTCCTATACCCTCCTCCTTCCTATACCCTCCTCCTTCCTATACCCTCCTCCTTCCTATACCCTCCTCCTTCCTCTACCCTCCTTCTTCCTATACCCTCCTCCTTCCTCTACCCTCCTCCTTCCTCTACCCTTCTCCTTCCTCTACCCTCCTCCTTCCCATACCCTCCTCCTTCCCATACCCTCCTCCTTCCTCTACCCTCTTCCTTCCCATACCCTCCTCCTTCCTCTACCCTCCTCCTTCCCATACCCTCCTCCTTCCTCTACCCTCCTCCTTCCCATACCCTCCTCCTTCCTCTACCCTCCTCCTTCCTATACCGTCCTCCTTCCTCTAGGTCACTCACCTCATTCAGTAGAATGCAAATGTTGTGACCTGCCTCACCCTACAAGATGCATCAAATCAGCAGTAATGGAGTCAATGAGGGTGTGGGACGATCAGCAGTTATGTAGTTTATGAGGGTGTGGGTCAAGGAGGGTGTGGGTCAATTCAGCAGTTACGTAGTCAATGAGTGTGTGGATTGATGAGTGTGTTAGTCAAGGAGGGTGTGGGCTCAAATCAAATCAAATCAAATCAAATCAAATCAAATTAAATCAAATCAAATCAATTAAATTAATTAAATCAAATTAAATCAAATCAGCAGTTATTTAGTCAATGAGGGTGTGGGCTCTCGTGGTTATGATACTGTCACATGTTTCATGTAGTGTGTATTGTGTGGTGTGTTTTGTATTGTAAGTTGTGAGCTGCGTGTTGTGTCTTGTATATTGTAAGCTGCGTGTTATGTGTTTTGTATCATTGTTTTGTAGGTGTTTTGTGTTTTGTACCGTACGCGGTGTAGTATTGGCAAACAGCTTGGCAAACGACCCTTTGCCAAACCGGATTAGGGATCCAGCTTCAGACCACTCCAGGTGGTTGGCCTTTGCCAAGTTACAGTTACCATGGTACTTTGCAGTTCACCGGTTTGAATGTTTTAACTGCCGCAGACATGGTTAAATGGCCAAGCCAATGACATTCTTGATGCTTATACCCAGAATAACTCATTTGAGTCAAACTTGAATCTAGTTTGAATTGAAACAAGTTCGATGCAGCGTCGCCTGTGACGCTAAAAATTGGCGGAGAGTGATCGTGACGGAGCAACAGGTGGCAAGGGAAGCGAGATAGTTACGAGACCGTTGGCTGACGTGTCGGGCTTCATCACGGTCAGACGGATGGATGGATGGATGGTCGGTCGACCGGACAAATGGGTAACACTGGGGGCTCCCGCCCCCCAGAAGGGGGGGCTCCGCCAAAAATGTAAAAAGTAACATGACCTTGAACTTAGTTACTTGACTCCAGTCAGCCAAATTGCTGGCTGTAGCCAGCAATTTGGCTGACTGGAGCCAAGTACCGGTCTGGCTAATCAGCCATAGCTAGTTTGATACTCCTGATTAGAATTGTTACATGGTTTTACAGCAAGCTGGGGCAGACTTCTTTGTGAACATGTATCGAGTAAATGTAACAAAAACATGTAAGCAAAAAGACGATTTGCCAACTGAATTTCAGGTCTGAACTGGAGACAGTCAAAGCCATAGACCATTTGGCAAGTTAGTTTTGCCATGCTTTTCTGAGACCCAGTTAAGGGGAAATTGCATTTTCCAATACTTAATCTTGCCAATACTTAAGGCGTGTAAGGTAGGTATTTTGAGTTTTATGTTGTTGTTTTGTAGGTGTTTTGTGTTGTGTGTCGTTGCTTTGTAGGTGTTTTCTGTTTTCTGTTGTTGTTTTGTAGGTGTTATGCGTTTAGTGTCCATGTTTTGTATGAGTTTTGTGTTTTCTGTTGCTGCTATGTAGGTGTTTTGCGTAGTGTGTCGTTGTTTTGTAGGCATTTTGTGTTTTCTGTTGATGCTTTGAAGGTGGTGTGTGTTGTGTGTGGTTGTTTTGTAGGTGTTGTGTGTTTTCTGTCGTTTTTTTGTAGTTTTTTTGTGTTTCTGTTGTTGTTGTGTAGACGATGTGTGTTGTATGTCGTTGTTTTGCAGGTGTTTTGTGTTTTGTGTTGTTGATTGAAGGTGTTTTGCAGTTGCTTCCTTGTTTTATAGGTGTTTTGTGTTTTCTGTTGTTGTTTTGTAGATGATTTGTGTTGTATGTCGTTGTTTTGTAGGTGTTTTGAGTTTTAGGTTGTTGATTGAAGGTGTTTTGCAGTTGCATCCTTGTTTTATAGGTGTTTCGTGTTTTCTCTTGTTGTTTTATAGATGATTTGTGTTGCATGTCGTTGTTTTGTAGGTGTTTGGTGTTTTCGGTTGTTGATTGAAGGTGTTTTGCAATTGCGTCCTTGTTTTATAGGGGCTTAGTGTTTTCTGTTGTAGTTTTGTAGATGATTTGTGTTGTATGTCGTTGTTTTGTAGGTGTTTTGTGTTTTTTGTTGTTGTTTTGAAGGAGTTTTGTGTGTTAGTGTGTTGCGTCATTGTTTTAAAGCTGTTTTGTGTTTGATGTTGTTGTTTTGTAGGTGTTCAGTGTTATACATCGTTTTTTTGTAGCTGTTCCTGTTTGATGTTGTTTTGTAGGTGTTTTTGTGTTGCTGTTTTGTAGGTGTTTTGTGTTGTTGATTTGTAGGTGTTTTGTGTTTTTGTGTTGCTGTTTTGTAGGTGTTTTGTGTTGTTGATTTGTAGGTGTTTTGTGTTTTTGTGTTGCTGTTTTTTAGGTGTTTTGTGTTGTTGATTTGTAGGTGTTTTGTGTTTTTGTGTTGCTGTTTTATAGGTGTTCTGCGTTTCTGTGTTGCTGTTTTTTACGTGTTCTGTGTTTTTGTGTTACTGTTTTGTACGTGTTTTGTGTTTTTGTGTTACTGTTTTGTAGGTGTTTTGTGTTGCTGTGTTGCTGTTTTGTACGTGTTCTGTGTTTTTGTGTTGCTATTTTGTAGGTGTTTTGTGTTGTTGATTTGTAGGTGTTGATTTGTAGGTGTTTTGTAGGTGTTTTGTGTTGTTGATTTGTAGGGGTTTTGTGTTTTTGTGTTGCTGTTTTGTAAGTGTTTTGTGTTTCTGTGTTGCTGTTTTGTAGGTGTTTTGTGTTTTTGTAGGTGTTTTGAGTTGTTGATTTGTAGGTGTTTTGTGTTTTTAAGTGGTTTTACAGGTGTTTTGTGTTGTGTATTTTGTGTCGTCGTTTTGTAGGTGTTTTATGCTATTGCTTTGTAGGTGTCCTGTATTTGTGCCGTTGTTTTGCGTCTTCACACCGGCCTCCTTGTTGGTCAAGGTGGGGAGATGTGGAGATGAAAGGCCATGGATTAAGTAGGCACATTAATGATTCGGTCACATGCATACTGACATTTCATGTTAGGTGTATTTGTGTCGATGACGATCACACTGTGTCCACTGTTTTCTTTCTTTTGCTACGCGCAGCAGCTTCCAGGCAGCTCCTTTCACCCACCCTTAAGCCAATCCTGAAGCTAGCTAGAGCACCTGACAGCTGGAATGACAGGCTTTCCAATGCAGCTGTAACCTCTACACTCGACTCAGTTGCTGGCTTCTGGAGCTGGGTGGAAGCTGCTAAGCGTAGCTGAAAAAAGAAACATTGGCAGTGTCACTGGGGCTGTATCCATAACTGTTAATTTAAAAAGTACTGCTTATCGGATACCAAACTAGGTCCCGAATTCACATATTAATGGATTTAACAATATCTATTATTTTCAAATACAAGCACCAGCTTTTAGGAAGCTTCCTAAGCCAGCCATTGGGCCAAGCCCCAAGATGGCAACAAAACAGGAAAGCTGGTTGTGTCAGCTTCAAGGTGCATTAGGTCGCATCAGGTTTACCTGACTAGCCAGTCAGTGGAGCTGCCTAGAAGCTGCTGCTTGCAGCTGAAAATAAAAAGCCATGGCTATATCACGGGCAGTAGATATGATAACCCTGGCCACTGCTTCATTTTTTGGCTACTCGTGGCAGCCTCCAGCCAGCTCCATTATCCAGCCACGGGGTCAAATCCAAAGCTTTCAGCTGCACTTGAATGCCTATCATATCAGCTTTCAGTCTCACTGGCTAGATCCAGATTTGGCTCGAAGTCAGGGAAAGGGAGCTGCCTAGAAGCTGCTACTTGTAGCTTTCAGACTCACTGGCTAGATCTAGGTTTGGCTCAAGGACAGGGAAAGGGAGCTGCCTAGAAGCTGCTACTCGTAGCTTTCAGACTCACTACCTAGATCTAGGTTTGGCTCAAAGACAGGGAAAGGGAGCTACCTGGAAGCTGCTACTCGTAGCTTCAAAAAGAAACAGTGGGTAGATATGACAACAATACCGCAGGTGAACACAGCCAAAATAAGAACAATATGATCCCCGATCAATAAATGGCTCAATAGCAGAGCTCCTTGAACGACGAACGTGCCGAATTCGAATCCCTATGGGTGCGCCCTAGTGTTTGCGGCCGCTGTCAACCGCCATGATAGCTTTGTCCAGGTTAAGTAGCAGCCCTTTCCCTACCATGGTAAGACGAGGCTCCCTTAATACCACGCCCCACCAGGCGTTATCATTACTTTAGGAAAAATATTGTTACACCTGGGTGGCTGTGTATTACCGGTAATACACACAAATAATTGAGATGAAAGTGGTGTAAAAGATTCACATAGCGGCAAGGTCACGGGGGTAGGGATGAGTGACAGCGAGGGGTGCACGGGAGTATGTTCGTCAGGGAAATCTAACAGCAGCTTCGGCTGAGGAAGTATTGCATGTTTTACATGTTGTGTGCAGTTGTGCGCTGTGATTTGTTTTGTTTAGTGTTTTGTGAAGTGTTTTGGGTAGTGTGTTCGGTGTTATGTGTGGGTATTTATATCCCGCTTGGTGAGTTGCATGCAAAGGAAAAGATGGAATGGGCCTATATGGGAGCTGGCATGCTTTTACTCTTACCATGAAGTCAGGATGGCACTGCCTGCACATTCCACGGTAGGCGCGTTTGATGTCTTTCGGTGTTGCATCATCATCTATTCCTAGGACGACGTACAGGTCGACCAGCCCGTTTGGCAGCATAATGCTGCCGTTAAATGCATCCTTAACCGCGTCTGTGTTTACCGAGGGCCCGTCGCCAGCTGCGGCGTGGGTGCTGACCTTGCGGCCTGAGGTGGCAGGCGGGGGTTGCGACAATTTAGCGCACTGTCTAGGGAGGCTGGATGGTGGCCGGGATGAGACTGTCGCGCGGGAAGAAAGACTGCTGCGGGCGGTGAGCAGTCGCGACGACGTGAGCATCATCGTTCAAAAAGCGAGCAAGCGCTCCGAGGTAGTCGGGTGGGAGTTAGGGTTGTCGAAGTGGATGGGTAGAGAGGAGGATTGTGTACAATCGATGGACGGCCGAAAGAGTCGCAAGCTTTGGGAACTGCAGTGGAGAGATCTGACCACAACGACGAAAACTAAAGAACAGAATTGCCGCCGAATAACGGAGAGTTAGGGGAGGGGCACGTGACGGAAGGGAGCTGTTTCACAATCGAGTATGCTGCACAAGGGAATGGGGTAATCTGAGGACTGCCAGTTGCTAGGCACATGCAGTTTTGTCGACGGCCTGCTTCTGAACCAGAGATGCTCCAACAGTTTTCTGTTGTGTGTTACCTTACGGTCTACGGTCTTCCACGGTAGCGGTTGCCGTTGGGAACCAGGTTGGGAACACCTCACGTTGACGGTTCTTAGATCTTTGATCGTTCATTCGTCGGGTATTTCTGTTGCGTAGGGAGTGGTTCGAGTGTAATCGAAGGAGGGACTGAAAGTGTGATGCCCCGCAGGGTTTTTTTGTGCTTGCAAGCATCAACATCTGCTACTAAAACGAGCAATTTCTTTGAGCTCGAAGCAACACCTCGACTTCACTCTGCTCTTGAGTGCACAACTTAAGCTACCTCGGTTGGTTGAAGCAACTCCAACTGCCCCTTCGCTTCTAGTACCTACTAAATATAAATACCTACTTTGATACTAGACCTACCTTTTCCAATGCCAAACCTAGCTACTAAGCTACTTCGATGCGATACAGCATCGATAGAGCTTTAGGGGTGCCCAACTTCGTTACTATGCCTCGACCCTCCATCCCTCGCCATCCGTCGTTTCTTGCGCTTATTCTGTTGTGCTGGGGTAGCCCATAGGTCGCATGATGTTGAGGTAGCCCCTGCAGGTTGCATGATGCTTATCAGCATCATTGCGGTTCACTCAATCGTTTTATGACTTGGTGACTACTTATGTACTTCCTTAGAACTATCGGTCTAGACAGTACTGTGTCAGCTTCCCGTAGACAGTGTCATTCTTCATGACACTGTGATGGCTTCCTGTTGACTGCGTCATTGGTTCTTCTGACACGCGCTGTCTAGCCTGTACCCTGATCAGGTTCCAGGCTACCGCCCCTTTCCTCCGCTGGTGTCCCTTTATGGTTCCCCAGTCTTTTTTAATGTTATTCTAATCTCCGTGTATAGATTGGTGCGTCTGACCGCTGCAAGCATCTGTCCACTCTCTGAAGTGTCTTAGGCTGATAATGCTGATGAAGACCATTAGGTTGCATGATGTTTGCGTAGCACCTATATGTTGCATGATGTTGTGGTAGACCATATTGGTTGCATGATGTTGTGGTAGCCCCAATAGGTTGCATCATGTTGAAATAGCCCCTAAAGGTTGCATGATGTTGAAGTAGAAGTCTGCTTGGTGGTGGAAGGTGATGGTAGGTCAGGGGACCCACACACCACCACCGTTGTTATGCCACTGGTAATGGTGGGCGGGTGGAGCAGTGGTGGTGGTGGGTATGATGGGTGGGGGGGAGCTGGGTGCTACATGGTGGGTGGGTGGGTTAGATTGCAGGCTGGTAGACAGTTCAAAGGGTTTAGAGTGAGTCAACTGGATTTCATCTAATTTACAATGGCAGCAACATGCTGAACTCCTGATTTCCAGGCCAATCAAAAATTGATGTGTTCCCATTTCTCTCTTCTTCATCAAGAATCCAGACATAAACAGAACATACAACTGGAATTTGTTGGTTCAAACACACCACAATTCACCAATTTGACAAACTAGCGGGTTGCCATGAACACAGCTTCATAGAGAACCCCCAGATTCGTCAATTTACGAGAGAAACGCTATATATTTTGGGGGCTACATGAGCAGCTTCTAGGCTCCCTTTCCTTGTCCTTGGACAAACCTGAAGCTAGTGCACCTGAAATTAACAGAACAGGCATTCCAATGAAGACGGAATTGTTGGGCTCCACCCAGTGCCTGGCTATTGGAGCCCGTACGCGCAGCACAACAACGAGAGAAGCAGCTGCCAAGCCAAGCAAGGCTCTACATGAAGAAGGCCATGAGGATAATCGGTACCATAATCATTAGGGCGGCGGCGATAATAACATTGGCCTGGTTCTGCTCTACGTACTTCTTAATCTGCTTGCCCATACCCTTGCTCGCGGGGCGCTTGGCAGAGGCAACAGTGGTAGTCTTAGCGTAGGTGTTCTTCACCACAGTGGGCTCTGGTCCAGTCTCCTTTCTGGCAGCCTTTGCGGCCGCCTTGGCAGCAATAGCAGCCTTGTCATCTGCTACCTTCTTCTCAGCGGCAACCTTAGCAGCTGCGGCAGCAACCTTAGCATCGGCCTCTAGTTGCTTGGCACGCTCAGCAGCCTTTGCCTTCTTCTCCTCAGCAGCCTGGGCCTTCTTCAGCTTCCTTTCCTCAGCCTCCTTGGCCTTCAACCGCTGCTCCTCACGCACCTGGATTGTTCCAGGACGGGATGGATGGATAGATCGTTCTAGGATGGGATGGATGGATTGTTCTAGGATGGGATGGATGGATTGTTCTAGGATGGGATGAATGGATTGTTCTAGGATGGGATGAATGGATTGTTCTAGGATGGGATGGATGGATTGTTCTAGGATGGGATGGACGGATCATTCCACAATGGGATGTATCGTTCCATGATGGATAGATTGTTCTACGATGACTGGATTGTTCTAGGATGGGATGGATGGATCATTCCACGACGGGATGGATTGTTCCAAGATGGGATGGATAGATCGTTCTAGGATGGGATGGATCGTTCCAAATGGTTTGATGGATGGATGGTTCATTGGATAGATGGCATAGTGGGAGTGAGGGGTGGGGGTTTGAACCCCGCAAGAAAACCAGCCAAATTGCTGGCTGAAAATATGTAACTAAGTTCAAGTTCCTCACCTGCTCCTCGGTCAGCTCCTCTTCTGCCGCCGCAGCAGCAGTCACAGGGACCACAAATGGTGTGCTGTCAGCTACCGTAGGGAGCTCCACCTTGCTGCTAAAGACCTCAGCTGCCCTGGCAGCAGGGTTGGTGATGAAGGAGGATAGCTCTCGGGTCTTGTATGCAGCTGCCTTCTCTGCCTTCTTTGCTTGCAGGGTTAGAAGCTCGCCAGGGGTCATGAATTTCTCAGCCTCGTCGTCAGCATCGTCGTCTTCAGCATAGTGTACCGGTTCCATCGCTCGTGTGCGTGCTGCCTCCTCCTTCCTGACTGCTACCTCCTTGCTTGCTTGCATCAACAAGTCTGCGATCAACAACTTAGCCTTCTCAGCACCCTGGGCCACAGGCCTAGGTCCTTCAGGGCCCTTGGACTTGGAAGTGGAGGCAGTAGCACAAGAGCCCGGGAGGATCTCGGCAACAGGGGTCCTACGCTGCTCAGACCACAGCTTCTCGTAGGTGACCCTATAGGCCTTGTCGGAAGCCAGGATGGACATCATATTGTCTGTCTGGGCCTCGCACAAGGCAAAGGCCTCCTCAACCTGGCCAGCAGCAACCATGTCGCGAACCTGCAGTGATGGTGCGGTGGTGTTGAGGTGTTGATGGGCTGGTGTTGTGGTGTTATGTTGCGGTGTTGGTGGTGCTGGTAGTGTGGTGTAACTGGGGAGGGGAGGGGGGGGGGGGGGGAGAGTGCAGGTGCACAGGAGCGGGTCCGGTGAGAGTTAAGCAACTTAGTGACTTGGTCTTCTGGTATCGCTCAGCCTTGTCACTGGAGCAAACAAGGGCCCCTAGAACCCTTGTGTGCCTGGCAGAGATTTTTTTTGCGGAGCCCCCAGGGTCATCCGGTTGTCTGTCTGACCAAAAGAAACCCTGCCCTGGCCCTAACTGGTCCCTGACGTAAGCCCTAAAAAAGACACGGAAAATTGGTGGAGAGTATTGGCTATCATAGTGACAGGTGGCAACAGAATCGAGTGTGGCGGACAGAAGCCAGAGTTGACAACTCGGCCAGGGGCTAGTTAGGCCTAGGGTTGGAAGGTGCGGACAAACATTCAATCGGACAACGGGGTGACTCTGGGAGCTACCAACCCCCAGAAGAAAGGGCTCTGCCAGAAAAACAAACCCAAATCATCCACTGAATTCTTATAACTCTTCTGATCACCTTGTCGACGCAACTCCCGCTACTTGTACTCCCTGCCCTTCCTCACTGAATCTTCCCTCCCCCCCTTGACTTCCTCGCCCATTCCCACCCCATATCCACCAAAACGACCCTGGTTGAAAGTGCGCACCTGCAGGCTGAAGGCACGATTCTCGCGGTAAGGCTTCATGCCAGAGTTGGCGGCATCACGAGCCTTGTCCAACTTCTCCAATGCGTCGTTCTTCTTGGCCACAGCCTCGGCCTGTGCCTCCTCAACCACCTTCATTCCCGCCTCGACTTCGACAAGCTTATCATAAATGTCCTTGATGATCTTCTGGGCTGAGTCACGCTCACCCTTCAGGATGCTGCGGGGAGGGAAGGGGGAAGGGGGGGGGGGGGGGGGGGATGATTAGGTTGAGTGGTGCACATAGGGGGGGGGTCAGTGTGGGGGAAGAGGAGGAGGGGGGGGGAGGGGGGCTACCAACATTAAGGGCAAGCTTATCATAAATGTCCTTGAAGATCTTCTAGGCTGTCACGCTCACCATTCATGATGCTGCGGGGGGGGGGGGGGGGGGGGGGGGGTAGGTTGAGTGGTTGTGTGTGGATGGTTCGGGTAATGTGGTTCAGCAGAACACTAAGAAGGTGGGTGGGGCCATTTAGGCTGCTCGCCTTATGTCTGTATGTCTGTATGTGTGTGTAGGGGGTAGGGGGTAGGGGGGGGGGGGGGGGTCTGTTAGCACGAGTGGTGCGCATTTGGGGGACTGGTCGTGAGGTGTACGAAGCACACTATGCGCTGGTCAAGCACAAAGGCCACCAGTGAAGGAGGAAGGAAGAACGGAGCCAAGTATTGATGGAGATATTTCCCATGCCCATCACATATGATCCCCATTCACATTCCATATCTTAACCATTTACATTCCATATGTTCCCCATGGCATGCCCATCCCATATATTTCCCGTCCCATATGTTAAACCCAAAATAAACCCAAATATTTCAGCAGGCCTGGACGGCTGATTGTGTCAGCGCCAAGGCACACTAGGAGGCGTTAGGATTGGTTAGAGAGCAAAGCAGGGGAGCAGCCTAGAAGCTGCTTCTGGTGCCTGGATAGGAAAAACCCTGAACAAGACACGCCACAGACACACAAGAAGCTCCACCCACTCACAGCATGCAATCCAAGCTCTAACCCCCAAACAAAAATAAATTGCATCACACACACCTGAAAAACACCCATACCGTTACCCATGCCACAACCCCAAACAAATGAAAAACTCTCCATCCATTCCACACACCTGAACTCTCCATCCATCTCGGCAATAACCGCCTTGATCTTGCTGCTCTCGTTCTCCATCTCAGTCAGAGAGGACTTCTGGGTGTCGTAGGCCTTGATCTGCTCCCTCTGAGTGCGCAGAGTGGCGATCTGCCTAACCAGCGCCTTCTCTCCTGAGTACGTGTGTGGGGGGGCAAGGCGGTGATTGAGTGTGTGTGTGTGTGTGCGTGGGGGGGGGGGGGGGGGGAGTAGGCCTTGATCTGCCCACCCCTCCCTGAGTAAACAGAGTGGTGACCTGCCTAACCAGCGCCTTCTCCTCCTGGGTACGTGTGTGTGTGGGGGGGGGGGGGGGGCGGTATGGGTGTTTGTGTGTGGGGGGGAAGGGGGGGGAGGGCTTTATCTGTTCCCTATGAGAGCGCAGAGTGGCGATTTGCCTAACCAGCGCCTTCTCCTCTTGGGACAGTGTGTGTGTGTGTGGGGGGGGGGGGGGGGGGGGGGGGACTAAAGATTCAACGCACAGGAAGCATCAGGAAATCCTAGGCATCTATGCCATATCTTAGATCTTCAGGCTTCAGGAATCCATGGGGTGGGCGGGGGCACTGCCTACCTTGAGCTCTATCTGGGAGTGGGAGATACGGTTCTCCATCTCGTTGATCTTGGCATCCAGCTCCTCCTCACTCTTGCAGTCAAGACCCTTGAGAGCATTCTTGATCTCGGTCATCTTGTTCTGGTAGCCTGGGGAAACGAAAATGGTGGGTGAGGGTGAGGGATACCTTCGGGTACGAGTGCTGGATACACCAGGGGCGGGTGAGGTATACATTTTGGTGCAGGCGAGGGATACATGAGGGCGGAGGTGGGTGAGGATACATGCGGGTGCGCGGTGATGGATTCAAGAGGGGCGGAGGTGGGAGAGGGGATACATGCAGGGCGGGTGATGGATACATGAGGGGCGGGGGCGCAGGGAATGGATACATGAGGGGGGCGGGTGCAGGCCCAGTGGAACATGAGGGGACTGGTGAGGGTGAGGGATACATGAGAGGGCGGGTGGGGTGAGGGATACAAGAGGGGACGGGTGTGAATGAGGAATACATGAGGAGGCGTGTGCGGGTGAGGGATACAAGTGGGATGGGTGAGGGTGAGGGATACATGAGGGGACGGGTTAGGAGTACATGAGGGGACGGGTTAGGAGTACATCAGGGGGCGGGGGCGGGATACGTGTACGGCAGGTGAAGCATGCTCAAATACTGAAGCATGAGTGAGGGTGGATAAGTTTCCTCACCCATGCAAACAATGACATGCATGAGTGACCTATTAAACAACGCATTGCACGAGATGAATGCCTTGTACAATGCACACCACTTACAGTACTACAAGGTACTGTTTATAAAACTTGCATGCGTAACCTATAACATAACATGTTGCCTGAGATAAATGCCAGGTATAATACACACCACTAACAGTCCCACAAGGTACTGTTTATAAAAACTTGCATGAGTGACCTAAAACATAACACATTGCATGAAATAAATGCCTTGTATAATGCACACCAATAACAGTACCACAAGCTACTTTTTGCAAAACATGCACGAGTGGCACATAACATAGCACATTGCATGAAATAAATGCCTACTGTAATAAACACCACTAACAGTACCACAAGCTACCTTGAATAAAACATGCATGCTAGCATCAAAGACCCAAACAGCACACCAGGCAGCTAACCCCAACACGAGTACCACTCATGATTGTTGAACACAATAAAGCATGATCGGGTAGACAGGCCAGCTACATTCCTATGGGTAGGTTGGGAGTGTCTATTGTGATCAACCAAGAAACATACAAGGGGGGGCAGGTGGTTGGGTGGGAGGTGGGTAGGTTAGGTCAGGTGGGTGGGTGGGGGCAGGTGGGTGGGTGGGTGCATGGGAGAGGGTGGATACAATGCATTAGCACTTACCCTTGCGCAGCTCTTGCAGCTGTTTGAGGCGAGTAAGCTTCTCCTCAAACTCAGGCTGGGACTCTCCCTTGAGAGCACGAGCATCCTGCATCTGCTTCCTCAGTGCACGGGTTTCATCCTGCAGCAGCAGAAACCATACAGGGATGAGACTAGACAATGATGTGGTGTTGTGCGAGATGTGGTGGCTTATGTGGTGTGGTGTGTGGTATAGTGTTGAGCATGATGAGGTGAGGTGTGTGGTATGGTGTATGGTGTACTTTTCGGGGACTTTTTCTGTGCCTCAGAATGACATGGGAGTGGAACTGGGGTGTTCCTTTCCCATTTCTTTCCTCAATGTCTGTACTCAACCTTCAGAGCACGGGCATCCTGCATCGGCGTCCTCGGTGCATGGATCTCACTACGAGCCAGAAGGAATCAAACAGGGATGAGACTAGGAGATTATGTGTGGTGTTGTGCGTGGTATGGTGTTGTGCGTGATGTTGTGACTTGTGTGGTGTAGTGTGTGGTGTGTGGTACGGTGTTGTGCATGATGTAGTGGGGTGTGTGGTGTGGTGCATGATGTACTTTCCAGGGACTTTTTTCTAGCCCTCAGGATGACATTGCAGTGAAACTGAGGTGTTCCTCTCCCAATTATTTCCTCAATATCTGTACTTCAACTTTTTGCATGAGCATTCTGCATCAGCTGCCTTAGCGCACGGGTCTCACCTAGTGCCATTAGAGATAGAACAGAGATGGGACTTAAAATGTATATAGTTAGTGCATTTTGAGACTAGAAAATGTACATTGCACATGTACTTTTCAGGAACTTATTTCTAGCCCTCACAATGACATGGGAGTGGAACGGGAACTACTGACTCCCAGTCCATGGCAGACATTAGACGAAATGGTGCACATGTGACATGTCAGACCAGCAGAGGTCGAAGACAGTTGATCGCATGGTCACAAGCACATGCTAGCAGGAGGCAGTGAAGATAAACTAGTCATGAGTACTGCTTGATCACTCATGTGATCACCCATGGAATTTGAATGAAATTCACAAGCAATTGCCTCACATGGTACTCATCTTGCCTCCCAGGTGATCATATATTAGTATCTACACATGCCTCGTGCGCAGATGCTTGAGTTCATACCTTCAAGCACAAAGGGCGCATGCAAGACAACATAAACACAAGGCGCAGCCATGCCTTAGGGAATGCTGGAGAAAGATTTCTTGGAGGATCCCTACAATGTGATCCCGAGGCACCATGAGGATCTAGCCTACATGTCCTTGCTGACATGGAGAAAGTGGACTTACCCTCTTGACCTGAACCTTCGCGTTGATTATCTTAATCTTGGCGACATGGCCCTGGAAGTCCTCGGTCAGTTTCTTCAGCTTGTCCGAGGAGTTGTCCACTGGTGGGCGAGGCACACGAACGAAGTAAAGCTTCCTGGCAGGGGCCTCGGGAGCCTCAGCAGCAGACTCCTCGGCATTCTGGGCGTCGGACTCAATGCCAGACTCCATACCAACAAGGTCGATCTTCTCTACCAACTTTGGGATGTCGTCAAGCACATTAGCTCCCTCATCGAAGGCCTGCGCGGAGGATAGAAGAAGAGGGGAGAGGTTCAGGCAAAAATCAATTTCGAAGCAGTCAATGTAAGTCAAGGTAAACAGGCAAGCTTGAACCGGTGTCCCATTTTTCAGCAGACGATCCGAGACGATCCAGAATTTCCCCGCAGCGTTCTGCCTTCGCAGCGAAATAGGTGCACAGGGGCACAGTTAAGCTCAATGGGCCAAATGCTTCGCTTTGTGCTATACAGGCATTTCGCCATGCGATCGACACAGAGTTGCATGAAAGGCATATGCGAGATCTCGAAGGCAGCGGGCATAAACAGCGCAACACGTTCTGCAGCAAGCAAGAAACACAGCGGGGCCATTCACCTGTGCGACTGAAGTTGTAGACACCATTTTCCAAGATCAAGCTTGAGCGGGGGCTTAAATTTGCACGATAGAACGAGGGAGAAGAGAAATGTAGGTGCCTGAAAGTTAGATCACTTCTGCAGGAATGCACACAAGATGTAGTTCGAGCTGCTGTAGTATCCAAATTTTGCTGCGTACTTCACTGAAGCAATACATTTGAATTTTGTGTTCTTGTACTGAGCATCAGGTGTCGTGTCCAGGAGTCTATTTGTCAATTTCCCACAATTTGGATATTACAAATATGGGGGGATCTTGGCCCGGATCTTGGCACCCTTTTATTTCCTCTAGCCAAGGAGCATTTTATTGATGACTGAAGAGTGATGGCAGGCAATCTGGACGGAGCCCATGCTAGACCGCCGAAAGGTCCAGGTGTAGATGGGCGAAAAAGGCTAGCACATCCCCACAGGCGCATGGAGGCGAAACCTGCACATCGGGACGCGGGATAGTACTAAGCGGGCCGCAAAAATCCTGCAGAACGTTTATTCTTGCACATTCTGCACGTGCGTTCGGACTTAAATAGAAGAGAGATAACTTTCGGCCCTAGTCCTAATCCTACGCCCGCGGGCGCGCCAGTAAAAGGCTGTGAGTCCGTTACCCACCCCAGAACAGGTGAGGGGACGCACCTAGCAAGTCAGACAGATTCGGTGCCGCAACCGGACAGGCAGACAGATATTTCCGGTTCCAGAGCCGCACATATCATGTGTTTCTTGTCTTAAGGTGCTACATGTCGCACGAGTGCTAAATTTTGCGCTAAAGGTATTGAGGCTGCTACGTAAGAGCCTTTTTTGCAAAGAGGAAAAAAGGGGCTGCTTTGGGGGGGGGGGGGGGGGGGGGGGGGACAAAAACTTTGCCTGGACCAGCAACGGACTGCATGGTATGTGAAGGGCTAGGTGTGCCCATTTGAGGTAGATTGGAATAGATTTTTTCAATTACCTGGGGATAATGTCCGCGGGTGTAGGTAGTACGGTAGTAGCACTCTCTCTCACACTCACACACACACACAAACAAGGGCTCCCAGGAGCACCGAAGTGGTCAATGAACACACCGGTTCATTTCCTTAGAAACCGCCCAAAGATATGATACTGAACCTTCAGTAAGGTGGATAAGTGATTTTTCGATTTTATATTTCCTGCTAATATTTTTCTACTGCCGAAGACGGCGAGCAGCCAAATTGCTGGCTGGAGCTATGTAACCAAGTTCAAGTTCAAGTAAGTATGTGCGTACTACAGCTGGAGGCGCCACTGGCTCGGTTCGAAATCTGCTTATCCCTGGACACTCCAAAGCACACATGTCACGTTGCTCCCACCTACAAGCTGATGCATCTGCCGAGATCACGGGAATATGTGGAAATCTGTACAATTGCTACTGCGTCACCTCGCATTTTGCGTTAGCCCCAGCTGGTGTTGATTCTTAGATCATATCTGAGCAAGTCATCTCGAAAATCAAGGAGACTATCGTAACTGGACCCCTAGCAAGGTGACAGCCGGTATGAAGGCCACAGTTGGCTGAGGAAATGTGTCAGAGTGGTCAACTACAGAGATACGAGTGCTATATCTTGATCATAGGCATCTTAATCATTACAATTCTTGATCATAACAATGCAACTTCAAATTCTAGTCTCCTACTACTAAGTAGGCACACTTGGCACTGACAAGAGGTAATGCAGGAGGTACCGTTCGTCCAGGCGTCCGCCCGTCCTGCTCATCAAAAATTACAAGAGGAACAACCAACAGCAGGGTTATTCTGTTTCACGTCTCAAAATCAGAATTTTTAGGGGTTGTTACGTGGCAAACGCAGATTTGGGCTCATGAGACATAGCTTTTGAAAACAGTTACGGGAGATACCGACCCTCTACAGATCCTCCGGCTGTGGCGAGATTTTGGAGGGTCTGTTGCGTGGCAAACGTATGTTTTGGCTCGGAAGACATAGCTTTTGAAAACAGTTACGGCAGATACCGAGATTACCGACCCTCTACAGACCCTCAAGCTGTGGCGAGAACAGAGTAGTGACAGCCCCAGAGGCATCCCTCCTAGCTTTCACCATATCAGCACCCACAGTGGGTGCGTTGTCGATCCTGGCAGTGAGGAACAGCACAAGCTCTCCTGCCTCGGGCTCGTATGCAGCAGCGACTCCAGGGCCCGTTGGATCAGATGAAACAGGCGAGGGCGCTGCTGTCCCTGTATACACACACAGGAACCAACTTCAGGAAACAAACAGTGCATCGTTGTTGTTGTCGTACGCAGTGGAGTTTGCGACAACAGGTGCTTCAATATATCATATATGCACATAGGTTATATGGGTGCGCCGATGGGTAGGTAAGGAACAGCACAAGCTCCTCCGCCTCAGGCTCATATCATCATATACAGCAGCTCCAGGGCCCATCAGATCAGATGGAACAGGTGTGGGCGCTGCTGTCCCTGAATAAACAAACAGGAGCTAACTTCATGAAACAAACAGTGCATTGGAGTAAAGGTGCGCTGATGGGCAGCATGGCAAGCAGGAAGCATAAGTGGGGGATCGGATGAAACAGGCGTGGGCTCTGCTGTCCCACCCTGATCCCCACCCATACACCCACACAAACCCACACCCACACCCTGACCTCCCCCCCCCACCACACAAAAAACCATGGTGGTGGTGGGGGGAGGTGGACGAGAGGACGATCATGAAGGCTAATGAAGCCATCACGCACTACAACGAGACCAGGAACCCGAAGACGACCATGGGCCTCGAAGTCACCGTGACACATAGCCATCCTGACTCCCCACACACACAGACACAAACCTCCACACACATACCTAACCTGACCAGTGTTATAAACAAACAGCATACCTTTTCTTTCGGCTATGAGCTGCAGCTTCTTGGCAGCTCCCTGAGCCAGTCAGATTTCACGTGTTGGATGGCTGATTCTATCAGCTTCCAGGTGCACTACTTTACTCTAGATCTACCTGGGTACCAAGCCAGGGGAGCTGCCTAGAAGCTGCTGCTCGTAGCCAAAAAGAAAAGGTATGTGGTTCAGCTCCCAGCAGGACATGTGCAACAGGTGGGGTTGGGGTGGGGGGTGGGGGTAGAGAAGTGCGATTGACAGGGAGGGAAAGAGGGTGTGATCGACAGGGGGGGAGGTGTGTGTGCGTGCGTGGTGGTGGTGAGCTTACCTGTTCATAGGCTCATAACACACACTTCTGCCATACTCTACACACACACCCAAACCACAGCTTCCCTACGCCCATCAGATCTTG
Organism: Microglena sp. YARC; assembly: GCA_022414725.1. Lineage (NCBI taxonomy): Eukaryota > Viridiplantae > Chlorophyta > Chlorophyceae > Chlamydomonadales > Chlamydomonadaceae > Microglena > Microglena sp. YARC. The sequence continues at coordinate 71,660,246 of CM039462.1, forward strand.
CAGATGCCTAAACAAGAGCTTACCAGTTCATAGGCTCATGACACCGACTTCTGCCATACTCTACACCCCCACCCCCACAGCTTACCTACGCCCATCAGATCCTGCAGATGCCTAAACAGGAGCTTACCTGTTCATAGGCTCATGAGTCATGACACCGACTTCTGCCATACTCTACACCCCCACCCCCACCCCCACCCCTACAGCTTATCTGCGCCCATCATATCCTACAGATTCCTTAACAGGAGCTTGCCTCTTTATAGGCTCATGATATCGACTTCTGCCATACCCTACACCCACACCCACAGCTTGCCTGTACCCATCAGATCCTGCAGCTGAGTGCTCTCCATCCCTTACATGGCCCTCTGCATCTCTCCATCTCTCCATCTCTCCAAGCACATCGAGACTTGCGCTAAGGCAGTTGAGCAACTCAGGCATAGGCACATGACCCCGGCTCCTGCCCTACCCCCCCCCCCCCCCCCACACACACACCCACCCACACCCACCCACCCATACCCCCTCCGACCCAACCCACTCATTTACCCCCACCCCAACCTATACTCCCACCCCCACCCACAGCTTACCTGTGCCCATCAGATCATGCGAATGACTAAGCAGGAGCTTACCTGTGCCCATCAGATCATGCAGCAGAGTGCTCGCTATCCCTTGCATGGCCCTCTGCATCTCTCTATCTCTCCAAGCACATCGTAGGGGGGGGTGTAGGGCTCCTGCCCACCCCCCCCCCTCCCCTCCCCCCCCCCATACACACACACTCCTATGCCCCCACCCAAACCTATGCCCCACACCTATACACCCCACCCCCACCCCCAGCTTACCTGTGCCCATCAGATCCTGCAGCTGAGTGCTCGCCATCCCTCGCATGGCCCTCTGCATCTCTCCAACCACATCAGGGCTGCACCCAAAGCTGTCTTGAGCCCCATCGGCAACAGAATCTGAGAAAGAGACACACAAAAAATTAGAACAAGATCACACAGTGGAACGTGAAGTCATGAAGTGAAGCAGCATAATTATAGAAATTCAGGGGATGAACTGGACAAACCGTTTCCGCGAGAACTCGTACTTTGTACTTTGTTGAGAATTGTAATTCTCGACAATTCTCGACAAAGTACGAAACGTTTGTCCAGTTCATCCCCTGAATTGCTATAATACTGTTTGATTTTTGGCGGAGCCCCCCCTCCCGGCTGCATGATGGGTGAGAGGGGTGATAAAGGGGCGCAGAAAGGAGGTGCCAAATAGGTGCCAAGAAGGTGCTGCTGGGATGCAGAAAGGAGTGCCAAAGAGCAGTGCTAAATTTGCCCTCCTGGAGCCCCCAGATTCACCCTGTTATCCGTTTGTCCGACCCCTTTCATCTGACGGACAACCGAGACGAAGCCTGACACGCCAGCCAACTGTCTCATAACTAACTGGCTTTGGTCAGCTCCATCGTTGCCACCTGTCGTTCCGTTGCCTGCACTCTACGCCAATTTTCCGCGTTGCTTGCGACGCTGCATAAGACTTGTTGGGCTACTCATGGCAGCTTATCGCCACCTCAAATAGCCAGCCACTGTGTCAAACCTCATCCTTGAAGCTGCATCGGAATGCTTGTTATAGCAGCTTTAAGGCAAACTATTTAAGTTCAAGTTTGGCCCAAAGACCGGGGGAAAGAGCTGCCTAGAAGCTGCTACGCGTAGCCCCCAAAAGAAACATTGTGCCCCACATAGGAACATCATAGTATGAAGAAGAAGACGAGGAGAAGTACTGCAAACCATAATAACACAACCTTGGTGATGCATGGAGCTGTAGATCTGGTACCTGTGGTATTGAAATTGAAATTGTTACATCCGTGTAACACAGTTACTCACAGGACGTGATGTTAAGGACACCACAGCGTATAGCTGTAGATCTGGTACCTGTGGTAAGTATGTAGGAACTGTTCAAGGAGATAGATGCTGACGACAACTGTAGAAACCTGCAGTCTGTATGTAGGAACTGTTCAAGGAGGCAGATGCTGACGATAACTGTAGGAACCTGTAGTATGTATGAAGGAACAGTTCCTGCATACTGCAGGTGATGCATGGAGCTGTAGATATGTGATCCTTGGGTAAAGGGGGTGGACGGGCCGGCGTGGCCCAGGGGTGTGGCGGTGATGAGGAGTTGTTTTACCTTTGTCCTTGCAATGGTGGGAGTGATCCCCCCCCCCCCCCCCCCCCCCCCCCCTCCCCTCACCCTGGAACCTGTCATTGCCTCATGCCGGTGGCGGAGCCCCCAAGGTTACCCATTTGTCCGTCCGACCGACCGACCAACCGTCTGACCGCACTGAAGCCTGACACGTCAGCCAACGGTCTCGTAACTAATTCGCTTCCGTTGCCACCTGCTGCTCCGTCGTGATCACTCTCTGCCAATGTTTACAGCTGGTACCTGCCACTGACTCATGCCCTCTCACAAGTCCCTCTCTCCCTCTCTCTCTCTCTCTCTCTCTCTCTCTCTCTCTCTCTGACATCTGCCCCTCTTATCTCCCCTGTCCCTCTGGTCACCCCTGTCCTTCTTATCTCACTCTGCCCTCTCGCACCTTTCATCTCCACGCCTATCATTCCAAGGGCCACATCAGCAGGTGGTGGTGGTGGTGCTCCCTCAGCCACACTGTAGGATGGGGCAATCACACCTGCATCCAAAGTTCAAGGGTTTGTGAATGTTGCAATTCCTGTTCACTTGAGTTTCCCTGACTGATCCCTAGGACTTAGTTAGTTAGTTATTTAGTTATTTACTTAGTTAGTTAGTTAGTTAGTTAGTTAGTTAGTTGGTTAGTTAGTTAGTTAGTTATTTAGTCAGTCAGTCAGTCAGTCAGTCAGTCAGTCAGTCAGTCAGTCAGTCAGTCAGTCAGTCAGTCAGTCAGTCAGTCAGTCAGTCAGTTAGTTAGTTAGTTAGTTAAGTTAGTTAAGTGAGTTGTAATTGCTGTTCACTTGAGTTGCAACCACACCTACAGACAAAGTCCAAGGGTTTGTGAATGTTCTCATTGCTGTTCAACTGAGTTGCAATCACACCAGCAGCCAAATTTCAAGGGTTTGTTAATGTTGTAATTGCTGTTCACTTGAGTTGCCCTGACTGATCCCTACGACTTCGTTAGTGAAGTTAGTAAAGTTAGTTAAGGAAGTGGTAGTGGCAGTGGTAGTGGTAGTGGTTGTGGCGGTGGCAGAGGTAGTTAGTGGTGTGGTAGTAGTAGTGGTAGTGGCAGTGGTAGTGGTAGTGGCAGTGGTAGTGGCAGTGGTAGTGGTAGTGGCAGAGGTAGTGGTAGTGGTAGTGGTAGTGGTAGTGGCAGTGGTAGTGGTAGTGGTAGTTGTAGTGGTAGCGGTAGTGGCAGTAGCAGTGGTAGCGGCAGTGGCAGTGGCAGTGGTAGTGGTTGTGGCATTGGGTATTGGTATTGGTATTGGTAGTAGTAGTAATAATGCTACCCCGACCTCTAGCCCTATCTCGTGCTCCCGCTTATGCTTGTGCTAGAGCTTAGTACTCGCTTTTTTCTTCTTCGTGCGACGCGTTGCAAATTTAGCAACTTGGTGCGACCCCAGTGCGACGCGATGCCCCCAGAACCCCCCGGAGCGTGGAGCCCAGGGGGTTCGGGGGGGCATTTCTGATTAGTTTAGCCAGACCTATGCGTCGCCATGCAGCCACGGAATGGCAACGAGCCGCAAAAAAAAGTGCTTGTGCTTGTGCTAGAGCTCAGTGCTCTTGCCCATGCTACTGGTAGGCCTGCTAATAGAAGCGAGTTATCGTGAACCTAGCAACGGGTTCAACCCCCCCGACCTGCCAGTCAAAGCTGGTGCTACTGTGTCAAACCTGTTAGGGTGCCAGTTTTAGCTTTGGTCCAAGTGTTGGTTTGGGTGCCAGTTTTAGCTTTGGTTCAGGTGTTGGTTTGGGTAAAGCTGAGCTTGTTATATAAGTAGTGATCCCACGTCCTTAGAAGTGTCATTATGACATATCTTGGAAGTTAAGATGTATTTATTTATTTATAAGTAGTGATAACGCATGGTGGGGCGTGGTATTAAGGGAGCCCCGTCTTACGGCGGTAGGGAACGGGCTGCTACTTTACCTGGACAAAGTTGCCATGGCGGTTGACAGCGACCGCGAGCACAGAACGTGGGGATTCGAACCTGGCACCTTCTTCGTTCAAGGAGCTCTGCCATTGAGCCATTCGTCGAAACAGGGACATAGCGAGTTATAGATCACATCGATAGTTTGAGTACAGTTTTGGCAAGGGGTGCGGGGGGAGATGGGGGCTCAGGGGTGTCTGGGAAGCAAGACAGAGTCTGAGTACTCGCAGTCTAAATAAATGGCTTACTGTATTTGACCTACGAAGGTTGTTTTTTTAATGTTTTTGAGATCCAAGGGCAAGTTATTTATAATATTGTTTTGATGCAAGGGCAGGTTGTCTTTCATATTTTTGCAATGCAAGGGCAGGCTGTTTTTAATGTTTTTGTAATGCAAGGTCAGGTTGTTTTTAAATGTTTTTTTGATGCAAGGAGCAAATCCCTAACTAGTTAGCCAACTGTATTTGATCTATGGAATTTGTTTTTTAATGTTTTTGTGATGCAAGGTCAGGTTGTTGTATATGTTTTTGTGATGGCAGGTCAGGTTGATTTTAATGTTTTGTGTGATGCAAGGGCAGTTTGTTTTATGTTTTGTGATGGCAGGTCAGCGTATTTGTAATATTTTTGCGAAGCATGGGCAGGTTTTTTTAATGTTGTTTGTAATGCAAGGGCAGTTTCTTTTTTTATGTTTTTGCGAAGAAAGGGCAGGATGATTTTTTTCTGTTTTTTGTGATGCAAGGGCAGCTTTTTAATATTTGTGTGATGGAAGGTCAGGTTGTTTTCAATGTTTTTGTGATGCAAGGCTGTGCAAGGGCAGGTAATTTGTAATATTTTTGCGATGCAAGGTCGGGTTGTTTTTAATGTTTTTGTCATGGCAGTTGTGTAACACCAACGTCTACCCAAATTGCTACCTGGAGCCCAACTTTGAAAGACACCAAATCCCTGATTGTTACCAGAAGCCCCCCTTTCTGAAACAGAAAAACAATTTGGTCCCCAGTACCCCCAGGGAGGCAGTCAGCTTCCCAGCTTTGGGCCAATCCCAAAGCTTTCAGCTGCATTTGAATGCCCCTCATCTCAGCTTCCAGGCACCCTAGCTAGCTTCAGGTTTGGCCCAAGGACAGGGAAAGGGCTGCTACGAGTAGCAAAAAAAAGCTCAAAGAAGCTGCTACGTGTGCCCCCCAAAATCAAAAGTGCCCAGTATCTGCTGGGAGGTAGTCAGCTTCCCAGCTTTGGGCCAATCCCAAAGCTTCCAGCTGCATTCGAATGCCCCATGAGTCAGCTTCCAGGCTAACTTCAGGTTTCGCTCAAGGACAGGGGAAGGGCAGCTACGAGTAGTAAAAAACGCCCAAAGAAGCTGCTACGAGCACCTAAAAAAAGCCCAAAGAACCTGCTACGAGTAGCCCCACATATAGACAGTGATCAGTACTTGCTGGGAGTTAGTCAGCTTTCCAGCTTTGAGCCACTCCCAAAGCTTTCAGCAGCATTCGAATGCCCTTTTGTCAGCTTCCAGGCACACTAGCTAGCTTCAGGTTTGGCCCAAGAACAGGGAAAGGAGCTGCCTAGAAGCCCCCCAAAGCTGCTACAAGTAGCGAAACCAGCCCCCCAAAGATGCTACGAGTAGCCCCCCCAAAATAAACAGTGACCAGTACCTGCAGGGACAACGGGCAACGGGGTGGACCTGGGAACCAGAAGGGGGGGCTCCGTCCAAAATAAACAGTGACCAGTATCTGCAGGGAGGTAGTTGGCTTTCCAGCTTCGCAGCCTTTTGGACCAAGGACAGGGAAAGGGCTGCTACGAGTAGCAAAAAAAGCTCAAAGCAGCTGCTACGAGTAGCCCCCCAAAAGTTCAAAGAAGCTGCCACGAGCAGCAAAACAAAGCTCAAAGCAGATGCTAGGAGTAGCCCCCCCCCCCCCCCCCAAAATAAATAGTGACCAGTACCTGCAGGGAGGTAGTCGGCTTTCCAGCTTTGGGCCACTCCCAAAGATTTCAGCTGCATTCGAATGCTTCTTATGTCAGCTTCCAGCGACACTAGCTAGCTTCAGGGTTGGCCCAAGAACAGGGAAAGGGAGCTGCCTAGAAGCCCCCCAAAGCTGCTATGATTAGCAAAAAAAGCCCAAAGAAGCTGCTACAAGTAGCCAAAAGAAGCTGCTACGAATGGCCCCCCAAATAAACAGTGACCAGTACCTGTAGGGAGGCAGTCGGCTTTCCAGCTTTGTAGCCTTTTGGCACATGGACAGGGAAAGGGCTGCTACAAGCCTGGCTACGAGTAGCAAAACAAAAGCTGCTACGAGTAGCTAAAAAAGACTCAAAGAAGCTGCTACGAGTAGCCCCCCAAAAGCTCAAAGAAGCTGCTACGAATGGCCCCCAAAATTAACAGTGACCAGTACCTGCTGGGAGGTAGTCAGCTTTCCAGCTTTGTAGTAAAAGGTCTGAATTGCACAACATAGGCTCTCCACCTGACCCTGATGATGCAGCTGAACTCTTTATTCTGACCTGAAGTTTGGTGTTAGGTGTGGGTGAGGTGGGTGAGGTGTAGTGTGGTGTGGGTGAGGTGTGGTGTGGTGTGATGTGGTGTGGGTAAGGTGTGGTGTGGTGTGATGTGGTGTGGGTGAGGTGTGGTGTGGTGTGATGTGGTGTGGGTGAGGTGTGGTGTGGTGTGATGTGATGTGGGTGAGGTGGGTGAGGTGTGGTGTAGTGTGGGTAAGGTGGGTGAGGTGTGGTGTGGTGTGGTGTGATGTGGTGTGGGTGAGGTGGGTGAGTGTGTGGTGTGGGTGTGGTGTGGTGTGGTGTGATGTGATGTGGTGTGGGTGAGGTGGGCGAGGTGTGGTGTGGTGTGATGTGGTGTGGGTGAGGTGGGTGAGGTGTGGTGTGGTGTGATGTGGTGTGGGTGAGGTGGGTGAGGTGTGGGTGAGGTGGGTGAAGTGTGGTGTGATGTGGTGTGGGTGAGGTGGGTGAGGTGTGGTGTAGTGTGATGTGGTGTGGGTGAGGTGGGTGACGTGTGGTGTGGTGTGATGTGGTGTGGGTGAGGTGGTTGAGGTGTGGTGTGGTGTGATGTAGTGTGGGTGAGGACATGATAACACTGTGTATGTTCTTTGGCCTCTTCATGTGTGCGTAGGTCCAAGGCGGACACGGACTGAATCATGGCCACCTGATCCCGATGATGATGCAGCTGAACTCTTTGTTCTGACCTGATGTGTGGTGTGGGTGAGGTGGGCGAGGTGGGGTGTGGTGTGGGTGAGGTGTGGGTGAGGTGGGTGAGATGTGGGCGAGGTGGGTGAGGTGTGGTGTGGTGTGGGTGAGGTGGGTGGTGTGGGTCAGGTGTGGGTCAGGTGGGTGAGGTGTGGGCGAGGTGGGCGAGGTGTGGTGTGGGTGAGGTGTGGGTGAGGTGTGTGTGAGGTGTGGTGTGGTGTGGTGTGGTGTGGTGTGGTGTGGTGTGGTGTGGTGTGGTGTCAGATGAGGGTGAGGTGGGTGAGGTGGGTGAGGTGTGGGTGAGGTGTGGGTGAGGACATTATAACACTATGTATGTTCTTTGGCCTCTTCATGCGTGCGTGTGTCCAAGGCGCACATGGACAGAATCATGACCACCTGACCCAGAGGATGATGCAGCTGAACTCTTTGTTCTTTATTGAGTGGATGGGTTGATCGGAGATGAGGTGTGGGTGAGAATATGAATACAATTAATAATAAAAAACGTACGCAGCTGGATAATTTCCAGGTGGATTTTTGGCGTGGGTGAGAATATGAATACACACCATGATCGGGTCTTTTAGTGTGTATGTGTCCAAGGCGGACACGGACTGAATCATGACCACCTGACCCAGATGATGATGCAGCAGGATATTTTTTGGCGTGGGATTCCTGGCATGGGTGAGAATATGAATACACAATATGTTTGGGTCTCTTCGTGTGTGTGTCCAAGGCTTACACGGGCTGAATCATGACCACCCGGTCCGATGATGATGCAGCTGAACTCTTTGTTCTTATCTGAGGGGATGAGGTGTGGGTGAGAATATGAATACAATAAATAATAAAAACGTATGCAGCTGGATAATTTCCAGGTGGATTTTTGGCGTGGGTGAGAATATGAATACACAATACGTTTGCGTCTCTTCGTGTGTGTGTCCAAGGCTTACACGGACTGAATCATGACCACCCGACCTAGATGGTGATGCAGCTGACCTCTTTTATCTTAAATGAGGAGATGGGTTGACTGGGGATGAGGCGTGAGTGAGAATATGAAAACACAATATGTTTGGGTCTCTTTTTGCGTGTGTGTGTGTCCAAGGCGGACATGAATCATGACCACCTGGCCCAGATGATGCATATGAAATCTTTGTCCTAATCTGAGGGGATGGGTTGATTGGGAATGAGGCTCTCACACAACGGCTACACCCACACCACACCTACAGCTCACCCCATTACAGTGTTATTGAATGATGGCAGCACTGCAGTGCACCTACCTAAGCTCTCACACCCACACCACACCCACAGCTCACCCCATTACAGTGTTATTGAATGATGGCAGCACTGCAGTGCACCTACCTAAGCTCTCACACCCACACCACACCCACAGCTCACCCCATTACAGTGTTATTGAATGATGGCAGCACTGCAGTGCACCTACCTAAGCTCTCACACCCACACCACACCCACAGCTCACCCCATTACAGTGTTATTGAATGATGGCAGCACTACAGTGCACCTACCTGAGCTCTCAGGAAAACGCATCCACGGCCGTATGCCTCGTACCCTTCTTCCGCTGCTTTAAAGATTTGAGCTGCCAACGCAGGGTCCTCGCAGAAAGATGCGAAAACATCATCCCAGGCAATCATTAGTGTCTGGAAGTCCTCACCCCCCCTGGGAGCATGAACATGGTGATGGTGGTGGTGGTGGTGGTAGTAGTTGTGATGGTGGTGGTGGAATGGGAGTTATTTGAGTGGCCAACGCAGGGTCCTCGCAAAAAGATGCGCATACATCACCCCAGGCAATCATTAGTGTCTGTAAGTCCTCGCCCTCCCTGGTAACATGAAAATGGTGATGGTGATGGTGGTGGTGTAATGGGTGTTATTTGAGTGTCCAATGCAGGGACCTTGCAAAAAGATACGCATACATCATCCTAGGCAATCTTTAGTGTCTGGAAGTCCTCGCCCTCCCTGGGAACATGAAAATGGTGATGGTGGTAGTGGTGGTGGTGGTGGTGGCGATAGTGGTGATGGTGGTCGTGATGGTGGTGGTGGTGGTGGTGGTGGTGATGATGGTGGTGGTGGTGATGGTGGTGGTGGAATGGGTGTTATTTGAGCGGCCAATGCAGGGACCTTGCAGAAAGATGCGAATACATCACCCCAGGCAATCATTAGTGTCTGGAAGTCCTCACCCTCCCTGGGAACATGAAGATGGTGTTGGTGGTGATGGTGTTGGTGGTGGTGGTGTCGGTGGTTGTGTTGTTGTTGTTGTTGGTGTTGTTGTTGTTGTTGTTGTTGTTGTTGTTGTTGTTGTTGGTGGTGGTGGTGGTGTCAGTGGTTGTGGTGGTGATGGTGGTGGTGATGGTGTTGGTGATGGTGTTGGTGATGGTGTTGGTGATGGTGGTGTTGGTGTTGGTGATGGTGGTGTTGGTGTTGGTGTTGGTGTTGGTGGTGTCGGTGGTTGTCGTGGTGATGGTGGTAGTGTTGTTGTTCTTGTTGTTGTTGTTGTTGTTGTTGGTGGTGGTGGTGATGGTGGTGATGATGGTGGTGGTGTTGGTGTTGGTGGTGTTGGTGTTGGTGTTGGCGATGGTGTTGGTGGTGATGGTGTTGGTGAGGGTGTTGGTGGTGTTGGTGGTGTTGGTGGTGATGGTGTTTGTGTTTGTGTTGGTGGTGATGGTGATGGTGTTGGTGGTGATGGTGATGATGGTGTTGGTGTTGGTGTTGGTTGTGATGATGGTGTTGGTGGTGTTGGTGTTGGTGGTGTTGGTTGTGGTGATGGTGTTGGTGGTGTTGGTGGTGTGGTGGTTTTTTGTTGGTGTTGGTGTTGGTGTTGGTGTTGGTGTTGTGTTGGTGTTGGTGTTGGTGATAGTGTTGGTGGTGTTGGTGGTGTTGGTGGTGTTGGTGGTGTTGGTGTTGGTGGTGTTGGTGGTGATGGTGGTGATGGTGTTTGTGGTGGTGGTGTTTGTGGTGTTTGTGGTGTTGGTGGTGATGGTGCTGGTGGTGCTGGTGTTAGTGGTGCTGGTGGTGATGGTGGTGGTGGTGATAATGGTGGTGGTGGTGGTGGTGGTGGTGATGGTGATGGTGGTGGTGATGGTGACGGTGGTGGTGGTGAGGCAGGCTTGAAGGTCACTGCAAATTTAGGGGGTCTTGTGCTGCACCTTCTCTGTGTGTGTTTTGTGTGCGACACATCGCAAAGTGTGCGACGCGCTGCGACCCCAGTGTAAGGGGTGGCGCTTTGTGCCGCACACTACAAAATCCGGTGGGCTACTCAACTTTTCTGAAATCAGGCTTGGGTAGCCCACCCGGCTACACAACCTTGCCTAGAGAAATCTGAAATAAAAAACACTGGACCCCAGGGCGACGCGCTTCCCCCCGACCCCCCCGGGTATCTGCGCTTCGCGATCTACCATGCGTCCATGCGGTGGCTATGCAACAACCCACATACATTTGAATAGGCAGGACAAAAACAGTGAGCAGTGCAAGTGAGACTAACAAAGCAGAATGATTACTGAGGTGCTGGTGGTGGTGACACCTTGCCCAAGCAGTTTCCTGCGCATGGTCTGCTGCACATAGGGTACCGACACAAAAATACATTTCAATTGGCAGAACAAAACACGGTGCGCAGTGCAGCGTGAGCCTAACAAAGCAGAATGATTACTGAGGTGCTGGTGTTGGTAGGACCTTGCCTAAGTTGCCTGTCAACGTATATCCAGAAATAGTAGAAAACATACATCGAGAAATCACACAATTCAAAAAGAAACTATGTATGTATGTATGTATGTATGTATGTATGTATGTATGTATGTATGTATGTATGTATGTATGTGTTACAGCACAGGGGTAGGCCAAATAGGCCAAAGAGACTTGCTGGTAAGACCTTGCCTGAGCTGTCTGTTGCACATGGGGTACCGGCTCACATGGGCTACCGACTGTTACATACATTTGCATAGGCAGGACCAAATACGGTGTGCAGCTCAAGTGAGCCTAACAAAGATGAGTGGTCCCTGAGGCGCTTGTGCTGGTAAAACCTTGCCTGAGTTGTCCGCTGCACATGGGGTACCGGCATTCTTTTTCTTTTCAGTTACGGGTAGCAGCTACTAGGCAGCTCTCTGAGCCAGCCACTGGGCTAAGCCCCAAGATTGAAACAGTTTTGGACATAGGACACTGTCAGCTGAGTTGCGTCAGCTTACACACCCACTAGGATGCATTAGCTTTGGCTAACTAGCCAGTCAGGGGAGCTGCCTAGAAGCTGCTGCTTTGAGCGTAAAAAAAACACTGGGTACCGGCTGAGGCAGCATATTGAACTAAACTGGACATATACTGGACATATACTGGACATATACTGGACATATACTGGACATAAACTGGACATATACTGTTCTTGAGCTTTAAAAAAAAACTGGGTACCGGCTGAGGCAGCATGTTGAACTATACAGGCTCTACCACATATGAACAATTGTTGATTTCTCAGAGCACAAGGTCCACCTATGCAGGCAGTGTTGAATCATGCAGGCTGCGAGTGCTTCTGGACACTTTGCAAGATGTCTAGAAAGCACTCGCAGCCGTGTCGTTCAACAATAATGCATGTCCCGAGAGGGGAAACGATGATTACCCAGCGGTCCCAACCACAGCCACAGCGGGTCTCATATGGTGGCGACTTAGAACTTGCCAAGATTCCGCACCGGAGCTGCACCCAGGATTCGATACCCCCCCCCCCCCCCCCCCCCCCCCCCCCCCCCTCTCGGAAGGAAGTCTTACCAACAATGCCCCCAACGTTCCTTATTTGAGCTACGTGTACAGCTTCTAGGCAGCTCTTTTCCCTGTCCTTGGGCCAAACCTGAAGCTAGCCAGTGCTCCTGAAATTAACATAATAGGCATTCCAATTCCAAGACGGAATTGTTGGGCTCTACCCAGTGCCTGGCTAACGGAGCTGGCTGGAAGAAGCTGGTATGCGTAGCACAACAACGAAACAGTGGAGAGAAGCAGCTGCCAAGCCAAGCAAGCCAAGCCAAGCAAGCCAAGCAAGCCAAGCAAGCCAAGCAAGCCAAGCAAGGCAAGCAAGGCAAGCAAGCCAAGCAAGCCAAGCCAAGCAAAGCTCTACACGAAAAACAGTGGAGAGAAGCAGCTGCCAAGCCAAGCAAGGCTCTACATGAAAAAGGCCATCATGAGGATCGGTATCATAATCGTTATGGCGGCTAGCTAGTGCTTCTGGAAGCTGTCATGACAGGCATTCCAACACAGCTGAAAGCGTTGGTCTTAAACCAGTGGCTGGATCACAGAGCTGGCTGGACAGAGCTGGCTGGACTGCTGGAGCTGGCTGGACAGCTTTTTTACCTATTTAGGGCCATTTAGAGCCATTTAGGGCCATATGTTTGGGATTTTTATAGCGGCAATTAGGGCCAAAACGGGTCAAAAGTTGCGAAAGCAATATTTAGCGTGAAAAAAAAGAAACAGTGAGTGCCCTATGTGCCCCTAACATGGTGGGTGCCCCTAACTTGGTGGGTGAGATGGGGCGGGTGGGGGTGGGTGGGCGGGTGAGAGGGTGGGTGAGTGGGTGGGTGAGGTGAGTGAGTGAGTGAGTGGGTGGGTGAGTGTGTGGGTGGGTGAGATGGGTGGTAAGTGAGTCGGTGGGACAGGTGTGTTGGGTGGTGTTGGGTAAGGTGGGTGGGTGGGTGGGTGAGTGGGTGGGAGAGGTGGTGGGTGGTGGTGGGTGGTGAGGTGGGAGGGAGGGTGGGATCGACATTCATGTATACCTGCGCATGGTTTCCGCTGTCTCCTTTCCACTGCTTCCCACTAGCTCCTTAAACTTTTTCGTGTCCTTGCTTTTAGCACTAGGTCGCTTTTTTGGTTTCTGAGCGCCTTTAGAAGCCAAGCACCTCACTCTAGAGCCTGGCTTGATTCCATGCTGCTGTTGCTGCTGCTGTTGACCACAGCAGTTTCTGTCAAGCACTGATATTTGAGCTGTCGTAGAGTTTGCTGCATGGCTTGGTAAATTCGGGACCGCCAAGCATGTTGGCTGTAGCTGGCAGTGGTGATGGTGTGCCATGCCTGATTGGGGAGGCGACCTCAGCATAGCTTGCATTTTGGGGGGCTGGGGGTTGGAGGGGTTCAGGAGGTCTAGGTCCTGGACTCTGTTGGTACACTGATGAGTAGTAGTTGAGTTGTTTCGAGCTGGATTGAGTTGTTGTGGGCATGCAGGCAGAAACTGCCTCCTTTTTGTTAGAGCGCTTTTTAGGCACTTCGAATCCCGAAGTAGGGAATGAGAGACAGATCACACTTCTTGAGGGATTGTTCTCGTGGCAGGCAGCGATTGAGTTCGAGGTAAGATCCGGTTTCTTTTCGCAAATTACGATATCAGACTCAGGGAAGATTATAGATGAGGCTGTCGGTTGCGGTTGGTCGGTTAGATTGTCGTTGAGAAACGAAAAGTTAGTTGGTTAGTCACCGAAATAACAGCTCACTGTCGGCGCGCTCATCGCGACCAGGGCGACCAGGGGCAGGCGATAGTGGCGATCCCGACCAGCCTTGGCCCCTCCCGGCTCTGCAGCGATGGAATCGAGAGAATCTTGCACTGTGAACCAGGGCCTGTGAAGGTGTTATACCGTGTTATACTCACGGACTACTCATGGACTACTCACGGATTTCCGAGCACTTGTTGGCCGATGTTGTACCGGAAGGTACACTTCCCTAGTGCGTTATGCATGTCCATGCATCGACTCGAGTGTCAATATCACCACGACCCTCCACACAAAGCATAGTTCACTTCAATGCGACTAAACATCTGCTTGCTCTCTCCTTATTATAACGCACACGCTTCGGTTCCCACGCACCTGTGTTTCACCAGCACCCCAACTGATCTGAGTCAATCGGAACTGAGCGCACTCCGAACCCTCGACCAGGCTCGCACCTCCACCCAACCCTCTTCCTACCTAACCTCAGCCACCCAGCCTCAGGCTGAAAGGGCCCCCATCCTCACTCCATAGACCCTAGTTCCCCTCCATACGCCAGAGCCACACTGATTCTAGCCCCCTCTCAGCCCCCCTCAACAATATGTTCCCCATGAGCGTGGCCATGAAGCATGGACTATCCACGGGGTGGTTGGCGCAGCTTGGATCTGCCATGGGGTCTGTAGGATCAGCAGTGCATGGGCCGGGAGGCAGCTTGGCAGCGCATGTAGCCTCCAGAGGCTTGGTGGCCCATGGTGTTTCAGCTAAGGCTTACAGCTCTGAAGCCAAAAGCCCTAAAGCTTCTTTTACATACTGCATTGACCAAGTCAGGTAAAGTACAAAATGTGCTTTAGACATGCAAGTTAGACTAAGGTACAACCAAGGCTTTAGGAAGTCGTGCACAGGAAAAAAGGGGGGGAGGGGGTTGGGTATGTGGTGGTGGTGTTGGTGGTGGTATGGTGTTGGTGCACACAACAACACACACATGCACCGCACACTAACACACACATGCACTGCAAGCAAACCCTTTCATGCACCACAAACAAACACACGCACCCACTTCCACCACCACGCCCACATCCGCGCCCCCGCCCGCACTCGCACCCACGCCCTCACCAGAACCCATGCCCACGCCCACATCCGCCCCCGCCCGCCCACACCAGCACCCATGCCCACTTCCACGCCCACACCTACACCTACATCCACGCCCACAGCAACATCCACCAACAAATGCACGTAAATGTACTGAGCGCCAACAAGTGCACCTATGCCCTCTAGCCCACACCTACACTCACGCCCACATCCACGCCCACATCCACATCCATATCCACCAAGAATTGCATGTAAATGTACCGAGCGCCAACAAATGCCATCTGACACCTTTTCATGCTCACCAACCAGGAAGTTTGACTACGATAACTACATTTGGGTGACTCAGCAGCCAAAGGTGAGTGGGAGGTTGGGTATCTGGGTAGTGGGAGCTTGGTAGGGTGGTTGGGTCTCAGTTGCTTGCGTCTCAGGACACAGTATGCTGTCATCCACGAGCAGCTATTTTATCAAGACCACCCACTTATTAGTAGTGTGGGTTTGGTGTGTTTGGGGTGGGGTGGGGGTGGTGGGTTGGACAGCATGGGTGGGTGGTGGGTGGGTTGGTTGGGTGTTTGGTTGGGTGTTTGGGTGGGTGTTTGGGCGGGTGGTGTGTGTGTGGTGTGTGTGTGTGTGTGTGTGTGTGTGTGTGGGGGGGGGGGGGGGGCAGCATGGATGGATGGTGGGTGTCTGGTTGGGTGTCTGTGTGAGTGGGTGGGACAGTATAGGTGGGTTGGGGGTGGGTGGGTTTGACAGCATGGGTGGGTGGTGGGTGGGTGGGGTGAGTGGATGAACATCATGGGTGGGTTGGGTGAGTGGATGGACAGCATGGGTGGGTGGTGGGAGGGTGCGGTGAGTGGATGGACACCATGGGTAGGTGGTGGGAGGGTGGGGTGAGTGGATGGACAGCATGTTTGGGTAGTGGGTGGGTGGGTTGGGTGAGTGGATGGACAGCAAGGGTGGGTGGTGGGTCCGGGTGGTGGGTGGGTGGGTGGGTTGGGTGAGTGGATGGACAGCATGTGTGGGTGGTGGGAGGGTGGGGTGAGTGGATGGACAGCATGTGTGGGTGGTGGGTGGGTGGGTTGGGTGAGTGGATGGACAGCATGTGTGGGTGGTGGGAGGGTGGGGTGAGTGGATGGACAGCATGTGTGGGTGGTGGGTGGGTGGGTTGGGTGAGTGGATGGACAGCATGTGTGGGTGGTGGGAGGGTGGGGTGAGTGGATGGACAGCACGTGTGGGTGGTTGGTGGGTGGGTTTGGGTGAGTGGATGGATAGATTGTGTGGGTGGTGGGTTGGTGGGTTGGGTGAGTGGATGGACAGCATGTGTGGGTGGTAGGTGGGTGGGTTGGGTGAGTGGATGGACAGCATGGGTGGGTGGTGGGTGGGTGGGTGGGTTGGGTGAGTGGATGGACAGCATGGGTTTTGTGAGTTTTACGGGTAGTTTGGAAATTCAAAAAGCAACCGCAGCTATGATTGACTTGACAGAACATCCCATATTCATATCAGCCTTATGAATATTGAATTCATTTTAAATGCAATTAGTAACAGCTCTGGTGGTTGGCTCCAGGGCAAGCAAACAGGCTGGCCCCCTCAACCTCACGCCTTGTAGTAAGGCGTACTATTTATTTATTTAAAGCTGAATCAGGTGGTTGGCCCCAGTGAAAGCAAACGGGCTGGCCCCCTCAACCTCCCCCCTTGTAAAAAGGCGTACTATATATACTTGTATTTTTTATTTTTTATTAAAAGCTCCGAGTGTGTTTATTGGCAGAGCCCTCTCTCTTCTAGGAGGTGGAAGCCCCCAGGGTCACCCCGTTGTCTGTTTGTTCGACCGTCCGACATTTATGCAACCGACACGAAGCCTGACGCGTAAGCCAACTATCTCGAAACTAACTGGCTTGGGTGCGCTCCATTCTGTTGCCACCTGTCGCTCTGTTGCCAACACTGTCCGCCAATCTTCCGTGCGCTTGCGACGCTGCCCAGGAGTTGTCCATTTGTGTTCAGAATAAAGATTTGCTGTTCCTTGGAAAAACAATCCATTTCCGCCACTCACCAGGATTTTTCCAGGTTTTTAATCGGTTTTTTTCCCAGTTTTTGTTCTGCCACTTTCTGCCACTCACCAGGGTTCTTCCATTCACCAAATTGGCCAGCGCTTGAGCGCACTTGAAGAAAACAAGAGTGCGCTTTGTAGTGCAAAAATGCTTGCTACGCCCACAAGGGGTTGCAAAAAACTGCGCGAAACGGCAGCGCTTGGAAGTACCCTGCCACTCACACTGCCCAAGAGTGGGGCGTAAAAAAGTCAGCGCGCCAGCGCGCAAAAGTGCGCGCTTAGAAGTACCCTGCCACTCACCAGTTATTTTCGCCAACTTCACCAGTTTTGTTTTTTACAGGAAATTAACCAGTGACTTTACGTAGCACCATGCTGCTCCTAGCTGTCTTTTGGGTGCTGTAAGTATGTTACAATCCAGGGGTTTTCCAAACAGGCTAAAGGGACTTGCCCAACTGTGATAGAAAGGGCTAAGAGGAAAAGGCATTGATGAACTGAACCCCAAACAATCGTTTACCGACGGGGGCCCTGAGTTTGTGTTACAGTGATCATTTAAATTGGGAGCGGCTTATACACTTGAACTTGGTTACATGGCTCCAGCCAGCAACACAAACACCAAGGTAAAAAGAGAGGCTTATACACTTGAACTTGGTTACATGGCTCCAGCCAGCAACACAAACACCAAGGTAGAAAGAAAGATGACAAGGGGCTCATGTCCTAGCAGTCAAACAACACAGCCCTGAGTTTGACCTATAACCTGAAGGTCTGAAAGGAAGTAGGATACGCGTGGTGTGGTGTGGCGTGTGTGGTACAGTCAAACAACACCGCCCTAAATTCGGACTCGAGAAACCTGTCTTCCGGCAGCAGGGTTTGAACTCCCGTTGCCAAAGCCTGAACAACGGGGTCTTGACCATACCGCCCTTCAGACTGGGCGCTGGCTGATGTGTCAGGCTTCGTCTTGGTCAGACGGTCGGTCGGTCGGACGGACAAATGGGTAACCCTGGGGCTCACGCCTCCCAGAAGGGGGGGCTCCGCCAAAAACAATACGGTACATACTGTAGCACTGGGACTACAAGTTACACTTTGTAGCAATTCAGGGGATGAACTGGACAAACGTTTCGTACGTCGTCGAGAATTGTTGAGAATTCCAGGCCAAATTGACGAGAATTCTCGGATTTCCTGGCCAAAATTCTCGACGAAGTACGACGTACGAGTTCTCGCTGAAACGTTCTGTTCAGTTCATCCCCTGAATTGCTATAAAGCCATTCATGGTATGATTTGGATTTCGGTCTTGTAGTTTGTACCTCCACTTTTTTTGGCAAATTTTCCGACCATTCATTGAATTCTTGATTCCAGGTTAATCTTTCAGAATTCTCAGCCAAAATTCTCAAATTTGAGGTACAAACAACAAACTATGAAGTGTTTCGAAAACTCAAATCCAAATTATCCACTGAATTGCTATAAATTACTAGAATTACTATAAATTACTATAAATTGCAAGAAATTACTATAAATTACTATAATTGCTAGAAATTGCAAGAAATTACCATAAATTACCATAATCGCTAGAAATTGTTTTAATTTATATAAACTGCTAAAATTGCTATAAATTGCTAAAATTGCTACAATTGTTCTAAATAAAGCCCTGCCACCTACTGCCGCAGGATCTCCGTGCCTCCCTCTTTGCTCTCCGTGCATTCAACATCGAGCTGGTTCAGATTGCAGATCAAGTAAGCGGGTTGAGCTCTTAGTTGTTTTAGACGACGGGTCAAAACATAACTGGCGGTGAAGGTTGGTTTAAATGGTTAAGGTTGGTTTGAAAGGTTATGGTTGGTTTAAAAGGTAAAGGTTGGTTTAAAAGGTTAAGGTTGGTTTAAAAGGTTAAGGTTGGTTTCAAAGGTTAAGGTTGGTTTACAAGGTTAAGGTTGGTTTTAAAGGTTAAGGTTGGTTTTAAAGGTTAAGGTCGGTTTAAAAGGTTAAGGTTGGTTTACAAGGTAAAGGTTGGTTTAAAAGGTTAAGGTTGGTTTAAAAGGTTAAGGTCGGTTTAAAAGGTTAAGGTTGGTTTAAAAGGTTAAGGTTGGTTTAAAAGGTTAAGGTTGGTTTAAAAGGTTAAGGTTGGTTTAAAAGGTTAAGGTTGGTTTACAAGGTAAAGGTTGGTTTACAAGGTACAAGGGTTTGGTTTGAAGGGTTAAGGTTGGTTTGAAAAGGTTAAGGTTGGTTTGAAAGGTTAAGGTTGGTTTGAAAGGTCAAGGTTGGATCACTTTTGGGATAGGCTTTACAACCTTTCTATGCAGGTTGACAGGGTGGATACAATTAACTTCCCTGTCCTTACCCCTGTCCCCCTCCCCCTCCCCCTCCCGCCCCCCTCATCCCGTCCCCCTCCCACAACCCGCTCGTACCTCCTCGCCCCCCCCACCCCCCCCCCCCAAACACACACACCCCTCCGCCCCCCTCCGCCCGCTCCCCTAATCCCACCCCACCACCACACACACACACAAACGCACACCTCATCCCCTTTCATCCTCTTCCCCTCATCCTCCCCTTCCCCTCAGACTCTCTCCTCTCCCCACCTCCACCATCCCCCACCCCTCTCCCCTCTTCCCCTATGCTCCCTCTCCTCCCCCCAGGTAAAGAGCAAAGAGAATCACGCCATGGTCCAGATTCGTTATCAGTGGTGGCGGTCCCTCTCCCACCTCCTCGCATGCCCCTCATCCTCCCCCTCCTCCCACGTCCTCAACCCCTCCCCTCATCCTCCCCCTCCCCTCATTCCTTTCCCTCCCCTCATCCTCTACCTTCCCTCCTTCTCCCTCCCCCACCTCCAACCCATGCCCCCCACCCCATCTCCCTCACCACCCATGCTCCCTCTCCCTCCCCCTCATGTAAAAAGCAAGGAATCACCCATGGTCCCAGATTCGTTATCGTGGTGGCGGTCCCCCCTCCCTCATACACCCCCACCCCTCCCCCTCATTCCTCCTGCTCCCTCTCCCCTCCCCCCTGGTAAAAAGCAAAGAATCACCCATTGTCCAATCCGTTATCAGTGGTGGCGGTCTCTCTCCCCCCCACCTCCACTCATGCCCCTCATCACCCTCCCCTCATCCCCTCCCCTCATCCTCCCCCTCCCCCTCCCCTCACCCTCCCTCTCCCCACCTCCACCCATGCCCCCCCCCACCCACGCCCCCCCCCACCCACCACCCACCCATGCTCCCTCTCCCTCCCCCCCCAGGTAAAGAGCAAAGAATCACCCATGGTCCAGATTCGTTATCAGTGGTGGCGCGACGCAGTGGGAGCAGCTTTCAGCTCTAGTGGCGCCATCCCTGTCCCGCAACACCCCGTTATACAAGCACTACATACAGTACTGCAGCATGGCGTACCGCTGAAGAAGTACCACTTCAGCCGATTGATAAGACACCCCGGGAGGCAAGACATGGTGGATTCGCAGGGCCTCCCTTGAGGGACCATGGAGGGACCTGGAAAACATATGCTGAAGGGCACGGCATCGCTAGGTTGGTGGGTTGGGAAGGTTTGGGTTTATTTTAGTTTGGGCCTTGCGGATGGGATGGGTTGGATTGGGATGGGGCGGATGGATGGGTTGGGGGAAAGGTTGGGTTGGTGTTTTATTTTAAACGCGCATGTATTATGGCCTTGACCATGGAAGGGCTGGGAACATATGCTGAGGGCACGGCATCGCAGGTGGGTTGGATTGGGGCGGGTTGGGTTGCAGTAGGTTGGGTTGGGTTGGGGAAGGTTGGTTTGGTTGTTTATTTTAAACGCGCATGTATTATGGCCTTGACCATGGAAGGGCTGGGAACATATGCTGAGGGCACGGCATCGCAGGTGGGTTGGATTGGGGCGGGTTGGGTTGCGGTAGGTTGGGTTGCGGGCGGATGGGAATGGGTTGGGGAAGGTTGGTTTGGTTGTTTATTTTTAAACGCGCATGTATTATGGCCTTGACCATGGAAGGGCTGGGAACATATGCTGAGGGCACGGCATCGCAGGTGGGTTGGATTGGGGCGGGTTGGGTTGCAGTAGGTTGGGTTGGGTTGGGGAAGGTTGGTTTGGTTGTTTATTTTAAACGCGCATGTATTATGGCCTTGACCATGGAAGGGCTGGGAACATATGCTGAGGGGCACGGCATCGCAGGTGGGTTGGATTGGGCGGGTTGGTTGCGGTAGGTTGGGTTGGGGCGGATGGGATGGGTTGGGGAAGGTTGGTTTGGTTGTTTATTTTTAAACGAGGGCGCATGTATTATGGCCTTGACCATGGAAGGGCTGGGAACATATGCTGAGGGCACGGCATCGCAGGTGGGTTGGATTGGGGCGGGTTGTCTTATTTTAAAGGTTTTGGGTAGGTTGGGTTGGGCAGATGGGATGGGGGTTGGAGGTTGGAAGGTTGGTTTGGTTGTTTATTTTAAACGCGCATTGTATTAATGGCTTGACCTTGAAGGGCTGGGAACATATAGCGGCATGCATCGCAGGTGGGATGGATTGGGGCAGGTTGTGGGTTGGGTTGATGGGGAAGGTTGGTTTGGTTGTTATTTTAAACCGCATGTAATTATGGCCTTGCACGACCATTGGGCACAACAGTGGCGTTATGCTGCTGAGGGCAACGGCAGTTAGGTTGGGCAGGTGGGTTGGATGGGGCGGGTTGGGTTTGCGGCGTTGGGTTGAGGGAATGGGTGGTTTAGAGTGCTTTTGGTTGTTAGGTTGGTTTGGTTGTTATTTTAAACCGCGCGGTTATTATGCCTGCCTTGACCATGGCTGGGTTGAGCGGGGCAGCATCTGAGGTGGGTTGGTTGCAGGGCATGGATGGTTGGGGCGGTGTTGGGGAAGGTTGGTTGGGGTTTGTTTATTTTAAACCGCGCAATTGGTTAAAAATTTTAATGGCCTTGGGGGACGCATGCCTTTGCCTGGAAGGGCCTGGGAACATATGCTGAGGGCACGGCATCGCAGGTGGTTGGATTGGGGGGGCGGGTTGGGTTGCGGTAGGTTTGGGTTGTTTGGGGAAGTTGGGTTTGGGGAAGGGGTTGTTTTATTTTAAACGCTGTTATGCATGGGTATTTATGGCCCTTGACCATGGAAAGGGCTGAAATTGGAAACATATGTCTAGGGGCATCGCATTCGCAAGGTTGGGTTGGATTGGGGCGGGTTGGGTTGGTGGGGCGGATGGGATGCGGGTTGGGGAAGAGTTGTTTGGTGTTTATCCGGGTTGGGACATGGAAGGCTGGGTTTATGCTTGTGGGTTTGGATTGGGGCGGGTTGGGTTTTTGCGGGTTGGGTTGGTGGGCGATGGGATATAGGTTTGGTTGGTTGTTTATTTTAAACGCGCATGTATTATGGCCTTGACCATGGAAGGGCTGGGAACATATGCTGAGGGCACGGCATCGCAGGTGGGTTGGATTGGGGCGGGTTGGGTTGCGGTAGGTTGGGTTTGGGGCGATGGGATGGGTTGGGGAAGGTTGGTTTGGTTGTTTATTTTAAACGCGCGTGTACTATGGCCTTGACCATGGAAGGGCTGGGAACATATGCTGAGGGCACGGCATCGCAGGTGGGTTGGATTGGGGCGGGTTGGGTTGCGGTAGGTTGGGTTGGGGCGGATGGATGGGTTGGGGAAGGTTGGTTTGGCCTGTTTATTTTAAACGCGCAATTGTATTATGGCCTTTTGACCACAGGAAGGGCTGGGAACATATGCTGAGGGCAGGTGGGTTAGGACGGGTTGGGGTTGGCGGTAGGTTGGGTTCGGGCAGGTGGGTTTGGATTTGGGTTTAATTCCTTAAACGCGGGTGGGAAAGGAGCTGGGGCTTCGATGGCACGGGCATGCAAGGTGGGTGGATTTGGGGTTTGGGTTGCGGTTTGGGTTGCGGGCGGATGGGATGGGTTGGGGAAGGTTGGTTTGGTTGTTTATTTTAAACGCGCATGTGATTAATATGGGCCTTGACCATGGAAGGGCTGGGAACATATGCTGAGGCATGAGGGCACGCACGCAGGCAAATCGCCACGGTGGGTTGGATTGGGGTTTTGGGGCGGGTAGGGTTGGGGGTTGGGTTGGGGCGGATGGGATGGGTTGGGGGTTGGTTTGGGTTGTTTATTCTTAAAACGCGCATGTATTTGGCCTTGGACCTATTGGAAGGGGCTGGGACATATGCGCACGGCAATCGCCCAGGTGGGGTTGGAGGTGGGTTGGATTGGGGCGGGTTGGGTTGCTGGGCGGATGTGGATGGGGTTGGGGAAAGGTTGGTTTGGTTGTTTATTTATTAAATGGCCACGGGAGGGCAATCGGGCAGGTTGGGTTTGGATTTGGGGGCGGGTATTGGGGGCTGAGGGGTTGGTTTGGTCTGTTTATTTAAATGCATGTATTATGTTGGACCACCGGAAGGGCTGGGAACATAAGTGAGGGCACCGCGCATCGCAGGTGGAGGTTGGATTGGGGCCGGGTTGGGTTGCGGTACGGCCATTGGGTTTGGGGCAGTTGATCTTAATTTTAAACTGCGGCATGTACTTATGGCCTTAGACCAGCAGTAAGGGCTATGGGCTGCTGAGGGCACGGCATCGGCTAGGTGGGTTGGATTATTGGGGCGGGTTGGGTTGCGGTAGGATTGGGTGGCGGATGGATGGGTTGGGAAGGTTGGTTTGGCTTGTTTATTTTAAACGCGCATTGTATTATGGCCTTGACCATAGGGAAGGGCCCGGGAACATATGCCCTGAGGGCACGGCATCGCAGGTGGGTTGGATTGGGGCGGGTTGGGATTGGGTTGCGGTAGGTGGGTATTTGGGCAGGATGGGGATGGGTTGGGGAAGGATTGGGGCGGGTTGCGGTTTTTTTCGGGTTGTTTATTTTAAATGCGCATCTCGGTATTATGGCCTGACCAAGGGCTGGGAACATATGCTGAGGGCAGCGGCATCGCAGGTGGTTGGATTTGGGTTGGGTTGCGGTAGGTTGGGTTGGGGCGGATGGGATGGGTTGGGAAGGTTGTTTTTTTGTTGCATGTATTATGGCCTGGCCCCTTGAAACCATGGAAGGGCTGGGAACAAAGGGCACGACGCAATCGCCATCGCAAGGTGGGCGCGCGGTATTGGGATGGGTTGGGGCCTTGGTTTGCCTTGAGGCCATTGACCATGGAAGGGCTGGGAACATATGCTGAGGGCACGGCATCGCAGGTGGGTTGGATTGGGGCGGGTTGGGTTGCGGTAGGTTGGGTTGGGGCGGATGGGATGGGTTTGGGGAAGGTTGGTTTGGTTGTTTATTTTAAACGCGCATGTATTATGGCCTTGACCATGGAAGGGGGCTCTGGGAACATATGCTGAGGGCACGGCATCGCAGGTGGGTTGGGATTTTGGGGCGGTTTGGGTTGCCGTAGGTTGAGGTTGGGCGGATGGATGGGGGTTGGGAAGGGGGTTGTTTATTTTAAACGCGCATGTATTATGGCCTTGACCATGGAAGGGCTGGGAACATATGCCCTGAGGGCAACGGCATCGCAGGTGGGTTGGGATTGGGGCGGGTTGGGTTGCGGTAGGTTGGGTTGGGGCGGATGGGATGGGTTGGGGAAGGTTGGTTTGGTTGTTTATTTTAAAACGCGGGCGCATTATTATTGGCCTTTTTACGGACCATGGGAAGGGCTGGGAACATATGCTGAGGGCACGGCATCGCAGGTGGGTTGGATTGGGGCGGGTTGGGTTGCGGTAGGTTGGGTTGGGGCGGATGGGATGGGTTGGGGAAGGTTGGTTTGGTTGTTTATTTTAAACGCGCATGTATTATGGCCTTGACCATGGAAGGGCTGGGAAACATATGCTGAGGGCACGGCATCGCAGGTGGGTTGGATTGGGGCGGGTTGGGTTGCGGCGGAGGTTGGGTTGGGGGCGGAATGGGATGGGTTTTTGGGAAGGTTGGTTGGTTGTTTATTTTAAAACGCGCGCATTGTATTAATACGGCCTGTAGACCATGGAAGGGCTGGGAATATGTGAGGGCACGGCACGCAAGGTGGATTGGATTGGGGGCGGTTGGTTTGCGGTAGGTTGGTTGGGGCGGGATGAATGCGGTTGGGAAGGTTGGTTGGCGTTATTTTTAAACGCGCATGTATTATGGCCTTGACGCATGGATGGGCTGGGAACATATGCTGAGGGCCACGCGCATCGCAGGTAGCGTTGGATTGGCGGAGTTTGGGTTCAGTAGGTTTGGTTGGGGCGGATGGCGAGGGATGGCGTTGGGGAAGGTTGGTTTTGGTGTTTATTTTTAAA
This sequence comes from Microglena sp. YARC, assembly GCA_022414725.1. NCBI lineage: Eukaryota > Viridiplantae > Chlorophyta > Chlorophyceae > Chlamydomonadales > Chlamydomonadaceae > Microglena > Microglena sp. YARC. The sequence continues at coordinate 71,685,314 of CM039462.1, forward strand.
CGCGCAATGTTATTTTATGGCCTTCGACCATGAAGGGCTGGGAACATATGCTGAGGGGCACGCACGCAGGTGTGCTGTTGGATTGGGTTGGGTGACTGCGGTAGGTTGGGTTGGGCCGGGACGGGATGGTTGGGGACAGGTTGGTTTGGTTGTTTATTTTAAACGCGCATGTATTATGGCCTGACCATTGGAAGGGCGGGAAACATATGCTGAGGCACGGCTCCAGGTTGGGTTGGATTGGGGCGGGTTGCGGTCTCAGGTAGGTTGGGTTGGCGGAGCGGATTGGGATGGGTTGGGGAAAGGTTGGTTTCGGTTGTTTATTTTAGAACGCGCATGTATATGGCCTTACCATGAAGGGCTGGGAACATAATGCTAGAGTGGCACTTAGCATCCGCGAGGTTGGGTTGGATTGGGCCGCGGGTTGGGTTGCGGTAGGTTTGTGGTTGGGTTGCGGACTGGGAATGGGGTTGGGGAAGGTTGGGTTTGGCTCTCTGTTCTATCTCTTAAACGCGGCATGTATTTATCGCGCTTGACCCATGGAAGGGCTGGGAACATATAGCTGAGGCACGGGCACGCAGGGGTGGGTTTTGAAATTGGGGGCGGGTTGGGTTTTGCAGTAGTTTTGGTTGGGTCGCGGATTGGGATGAGGATGGGTCTGGGGAAGGTTGGTTTGGTTGTTTACTTTTAGACAACGCGCATTGTATTAATGGCCTTGACCATGGAAGGCTGGGAACCATATGCGGAGGGCACCGGCCATCCGCAGGTGGGTTGAATTGGGGCGGGTTGGGTTGCGGTAGGTTGGGTTGGGGCGGATGGGATTGGTTGGGAAGGTTGGTATTGGTCTGTTTATTTTAACGCGCATGTATTATGGCCTTGGGACCCATGGAAGGGCTGGGAACATATGCTGAGGCACGGCCATCGCCAGGTGGGTTGGATTGGGGCGTGGTTGGGTTGCGGTTTAGGTTGGGTTGGGGCGGATGGGTATGGGTTGGGGAAGGTTGTTTGGTTTGTTTATTTTAAACGCGCCGTTGTTAATACGGCCTTTGACCATGAAGGGCGGAACATATGCTGAGGGCACGGCTCGCATGTGGTTGGATCTGGGGTCTGGGTTGCGGTAGGTTGGGTTGGCGGTGGGATGGGTTGGGAAGGTTGGTTTGGTATGTTTATTTAACGCGCATGTATTATGAGCCTTGACCTGGAAGGGCTGGGAAAACATATGCTGAGGGCCGACGCACGCGATTGTTGGATTGGGCGGGTTGGGTTGCGGTAGGGGGGGCTTGGTTGTTTGCAAGATGGGATGGGTGGGGGAAGGTTGTTTACTTTACTCAGGCGCGGTTTTGTACTCGCCTTGACCATGAAGGGCTGGAACATTATGCTGAGGGCACGCATCGGCAGGTGGTGGATTTGGGGCGGGTTGGGTTGCGGTAGGGTTGGGTTGGGGCGGATGGGAGGGGGGGGAAAGGTTGGTTTGCGTGCTACATTTTAAAAATATGCCCGCATGTATTATGCCTTGACCATGGAAGGCTGGGAACATATGCGTTCGAGGGCACGCATCGCAGGGGGTTTGGAGTGTGGCCGTCGGTAGGTTGGGTTGCGGAGCGGATGGGATGGGTTGGGGAAGGTTGGTTTGGCTGTTATTTTAAACGCGCATGTATTATGGCCTTGACCATGGAGGGCTGAGGGAACATATGCTGTCCAAAAACCCCCCAAGGAATTCCGATTAGAGCTTAGCTATAGAACCAAAACCTTTTAAAAGGACTCCTTTCAATAGTGGCCCCAAGCATTAATATATTTACCCTTATTAAAAGGCCGCGCGAGCATACAGCGAGGGGTAGTCGCTCGTATTTAACTGGAGGGGCGGTTGTCTGTGTAACGCCTGCGCATATTAAACCCTCTCGCTCGCGATTGTCTCCCAACTGCCGATGGGGAAAGCGATGGTGAGCGTGTCAGAGCGTCGAGAAATTATTGGACATGATTTATCTTATTAGATAGTTTAACCGTGTGTCTCTCAGCAGTGCTGTTACTTCCATGCCCCCTTTTACACCAGAATGACTCGCTTCCTAGGCCCACATAGTGCGTGAGCGCGGGCCACAGCCCACCTGCGCTCACGTGTTAGCGCTCGCGGTATTATGAGTTTCCGGCCCCGCCCGGCCTAATAAAGAAAGGGGGAGGATATTAAATGAGGGCGTGATAGAGGTAATGTGGCTGGCCTCCTCCGCGCGTGATGCGAGATGGGTTGGAGGTTGGGTATTCAATTGTTACATCTTTAAACTCGCAAAGCAGCCATGAGAATTATTATCCAATTGACCATGCAGGACTCTGGCGAAACATTAATGTTGTCCCGCGAAGGGCTCAGCTTCACTGCCCAGGGAAGTAAACAGCGATCGGAATCGGGGCCGGGCCTTGCGGTATGCGACCCCAGGTAGGTTGGGTTGGGGCGGATGGGGATGGGTTGGGAGAAGGTTGGTTTGTGTTTATTTTAAACGCGCATGATTATGGCCTTTGAGCCATGAAGAGGCCCTCGCGCCGGACCTAACAATAATGTCTGAGGGGCACCGCATCGCAGGTGGGTTGGATTGGGCGGGGTTGGGCTCTTTGCGTATGTATTGGTTTGGGGCGGATGGGATGGGATGGGTTGGGGAAGGTGGTTTTGGTTGTCTTGATAAACCAACGCCGCTATTATAGGGTTCCTGCCGTTGACCATGAAGGGTCTGAGGAACCATATGCTTAGATGGCACCCGCCGGCCAATCTGCAGAGTGAGGGTTGGTTGGTGGCGGTTCGGTTGGTGTTCCTTTGCAGCCCCAAGGTTGGGTTGGGGCGGATGGCATGGGTTGTGCACGCAAGGTCTGGTTTCGGTTGTTTTATTTTCAATCTGCGCCACTCATCTTCACTCCCGCCTCAACACCTCTTATGACCAGTGGAAGAGGTGCTAGCGCGGAACATATGCTGATGGCACGCCACATCGCAGGTGGGTTGGAATTGGGCGGGTTGTTGGTTGCGGTTAGCGTTTGGGGTTGGGCGGATGGGATGAAGGTTGGGAGATTGTTTGGCCAGTTTTAATTACAGGTGAGAACGCGCATGTATGTATCAAGGGGCCCTTGACCATAGGTGAAGGGCCTCATGAGCGGTACCTCATCCGCACGGGCACGGCATCGCAGGTGGGTTGGTTGGGGCGGGTTGGGATCCTTCAGTATAATTTTTAGAGTGTGGGAAGGGGGGGCGGATGGGATGGGAAATCATGGGAGAATTGAGGGGGAAGGTTGGTTTGGTGTTGATTGTTATTTTAAACGCGCGATGCTACTTATCGTGCCTGACCATGAAGGGCTGGGAAATGGTATGCTGAGGGCACGGCATCGCAGGTGGCGTTGATTGGGGCGGGTTGGTTCAGGATTAAGTAGGTGATTAGAAGGGGTGGTGGGGCAGGACTGGGATGGGTGGGAAGGTTGGTTCTGGTTGTTTATTCTTAAACTCGCTCATGTATTTAACTGGTGACTGTTGATCTCATTGCGTGGAAGGGACTGGGAAATATGCTGAGGGCACGGCAGTGCGCAGAAGTCGCGAGGCGTTCAGGTGTGGGGCCGGGTGGGTTGCGGTATGTTGGCGTGGGCGCTTGGCTGGCACTGGCTAATGCGCGCCCACAATTATCGCACTCCTGCCGCGCTGTCCTCACTTTACCTTGATTCTTAGTTAGGGGATGCGCACTGTATTTATGGCCTTCGACGATGGAAGGGCTGGGAACATATGCTGACGGGACCCGGGAATAAAGCTAAACGGGGTAAAGGGGGAATCCGAGCCAGGTGGGTTGCGATTGGGGCGGTTAGGTTGCCGCCTAGGTTGGTTTAGTATTGGGGCGGAGGATGGGTTGGGGAAGGTTGGTTTTGGCGCCCGCTGTGGTATGATTTTAAAAGACGCGGCATGTATTATGGCCTGTGCATCCTATGGAATGGGCTGGGAAACAATAGTGCTGAGGGCCACCTTGTATACTCTTCACTTTCGCAGTGTGTGGTGTTCGGCTGGGGCGGGTTGTCGTGCCTGGTTAGGTTGGGTCTGAGGGCGGATGGCGGGATGGGTTGGGGTAAGGTTGTTCGGGCTGTTTATATTTAACTGCGCGTTGTACTACGGCTTGACTCATGGAAAGGCTGGAACATTATGCTGAGGCCACCTTGAGGACGACGTAAC
>CM039462.1:71690493-71755492 GCA_022414725.1 Microglena sp. YARC
GACCATCATCACCACCAACCACCCACCACCACCATCTCATCTTTACCCACCACCACCACATCATCACCAACCACCACACCAAGAACGCGACCATCTTCAAAAAAAGACCACACAACCACCACCACCATCATCCCACCACCAACGAACCAACCCGTGATTCACCACACCACCCACCACCACCCCCACATTCTCACCATCCACCACCAGCGACCATCATCACCACCCCACCACCCACCACCCCCCATCATCACACCACCAACCACCACCATCTCTCAATCTACTACCCCCACCACCACCGTCTCATTCACCACCCCTACCACCACCACCATATCACGCACCCCACCACCACAATACTTCACCACCACCACCCGCCCGAAGCGGACCATTCACACCACCTACCACACCCCAAAATCCCCCCACCAAATCATCACCACCACCAAACACCACCATCATCCAAACCACCACCCACCGCTCTCTATGAACGGCGACCATCATCACCACCACCACCACCCCCCCACCACTCTCACCACACATCCTCACCATCATCACCATCTCTATCTCTCTCTGTATCTCTATCTCTCTACTTTCTACCCCTCCTACACCTTATTATCATCACCACCACCACTCACAGCGTATCCATCTTTTATTCTAAACCTATCTATCAACAGCGACCATATCCTCTACACCCTCGCGACTCAATACCACCCAGCCACGCACCACCATCATCAGACACACCTACACCCTTAGCGACCTATGCATCACACCACCACCGACAGATCATTCACTCACCAGTCGACATAGGCGACGATCTCATGCACCCACACCACAACGTCGCATGCATTACCGACACCCTGGAGACATCATCACGCTCAACACCACCAATCACACTCACACCACCGACCATCATACCACCACCGACCACACCATCATCACCACGAGACGGACCATCATCACCACCACCACCACCACCATCATCATCACCACCACCACCGGACCATCATCACGACACCACCACCAACCATCATCACCACACCACCACCGCGACCATCACAACCAACCACCACCACCATCATAACCACACCACCGCGACATCATCACATCCACCAACCCACATAATCACACCACCCACACCTACCATCATAAACCTTACACACCACCACCACCCCGCGGATCATCATCACCACCACCACACCACCACCACCATCATCACCACCACCACCGCGACCATCATCACCACCACACCACCCATCATACACAAAACACCACACACCACCATCACCACCACCATCCACCACCACACCATCATCACCACACCGACCCCACCATCATCACCACCACACCACCACGACATCATCACCACCACGACATCATCCCACCACCACCATACATCATCACCACACCACACACCACGCATCATCAACCAGCTGTACGCACCACACCAGCATCAATCACCACATGCACCAATCATTTCCACCACCACCGGGCACCCTCTCCTCCTCCCTCCCACGCTGCTCCAGATGTCTCCTTCGTTTCTGATGCTGAACCCTCAGAGCATCATCAGCCCCTCCTCTTCAGGATCTATCAGACTCTCTACAAGCTCACCTGATGAACCTACCTCTAGGTAGTAAACACTCTCCTCCGTCCCACGCTCCCCAGGTGTCTCCATCGTTTCCGAGGCTGCCCCTCGGAGCATCATCAGCCCCTCATCTCCAGGATCTGTCCAGACTCTCACCGCCTCCATACCAGCAGGGACGCTCTTGTCCCTCACTCCTCTTGTATCTACCTCGGGAAGTGGCACTGGCTGTGCTACATCTTCGCGAGGCTCCTGTTTTTTTCCAGTTTCAGCCCTGCTGACAACAAAGCTGGTACACAGGTTATGGTGGTGAGTTATGGTGGTGGTAATGGCTGTGGTCTTAACCTGGGAAGCGGCACTGGCTGTGCTATACCTACCAAGGCTCCTGTTTTCCAGTTTCAGCCTGCTGACAACAAAGCTGGGTACAAGGTTATGGTGGTGAGTCATGGTGGTGGTTATGGCGGTGGATGGTGGTTGGTGGTGGTTATGGCGGTGGATGGTGGTTGGTGGTGGTTATGGTTGTAGATGATGGTGGTTATGGTGGTGAGTTATGGTGGTGGGTGGTGGTGGTTGTGAAAAGCCACCCTTGACCCACACTTGTGAAGCAAGGCGTTGCCCCTTAATGAAAACGCCACCCTTGACCCGCACTTGTGAACGAGGCGTTGCCCCTTATGAAAAGCCACCCTTGACCCGCACTTGTGAACGAGGCGTTGCCCCTTATGAAAAGCCACCTTGAGCCCGCACTTGTGAACGAGGCGTTGCCCTTATGAAAAGCCACCCTTGACCCGCACTTGTGAACGAGGCGTTGCCGGCCTTATGAAAAGCCACCCTTGTATGACCCCTATTGTGGAACGAGGCGTTGCCCCTTAATGAAACAAGCTGAAAACACGCCACCCTTGAAAAGGCCACCTTGCACTTGTGAACGAGGCGTTGCCCCTTATGAAAAGCCACCCTTGACCCGCACTTGTGAACGAGGCGTTGCCCCTTTTGAAAAGCCACCCTTGACCCGCACTTGTGAACGAGGCTTTGCCCCTTATGAAAAGCCACCCTTGACCCACACTTTTAAATGGCTACCCAAAATCACTACCAGGGAGTTCACCCTTTGAAAGACAACAAAACCCTGATTGCTACCGTGAAGACCCCTCTTCTGAAAAAATACTTGTTCCCTCCCACCACCCACCCTTGACCCACCCACCTACCCACAACCCACCCACCTACCAACACACACACACTACCCACCTACCCACACACACAGCCTAAACTCCGACACCTACCACACCACACCACACCACACCCCGTGTCGATGGCATGTCTCAGAGAAGGTGTGAGCTTGTCGGCTGGATGTGGCTCTGCTACGTTCCGCATGGGACCCTTCTAGCAGAGCTGGGTCAAAAAGTGTTGCAACCAGCGCTTATGTCCCAGTTAAACGCTTGTAAGGAACTGCTGGCCTCAGAGAGCGCGTTAACTGTTCTCAAGGCGTACCACTTCTTGCCAGCTGGAGATACGAAGCCATCATGTGACTCTCCTGTACCCGAACCTCACGTCGGAGACGAATGAGCTTAAGCTAGCTTCAATGCGGTGCGTGCAAATGCGTGGGACCACTGTACAAAAACGACATTTATCACTGTACCACTTGTTGCCAGCTGGATGTAGCCACCATGTAACTCTCCTGTATCGAAACCTCATGCCAGAAACGAATGAGCTGAAGCTAGATCCAATGCGGTGGGTCGGGGGGGGGGGTGGGCAGATAGGGGGGCCCTCCCTCACCCTGCCCCTCCTCACCCCCCTCTCCTTACCCCCTGCCTCCTCCCTCACCCTCTGCCCCTCCCTCACCCTCTCTCTCCCCACCCTTCATCCCCCTCCTCACTTCACCTCCTTACCCTGCTCTCTCCCTCACCCTCTCCCTCACTTCCCCTTCCCCACCCTTACCCTGCCCCCTCCCTCACCTCTCCCTCACTCACTCCCTCCCTTACCTGCTCTCTCCCTCACCCTCTCCCTCACTTCCCCTTCCCCCACCCTTACCCTGCCCTCCCTTACCCTCTCCCTCACTCACCTCCCTCCTTACCCTGCCCCCTCCCTCACCTTCCTCCTTACCCTGCCCCCTCCCTCCCTCCCTCCCTCACCCTCCCTCACCTCCCTTACCCTGCCCCTCCCTTCCCCTCCCCCACCTCCCTCCTCCTCACCTCCCTTACCCTGCCCCCTCCCTCACCTCCCCACCTCCCTCCCTCACCTCCCTCACCTCCCTCCCTCATCTCCTTACCCTGCCCCACCTCCCCCTCCTCACATCCCTTACCCTGCCCCCTCCCTTCCTCCCCCACCTCCTCCCAACCTCACCTCCCTTACCCTGCCCCCTCCCTCCCCTCCCCACCTCTCTCCTCCCCGCACCTCCCGTACCCTCCCTTCTCTCCTCCTCCCTCCCTTCCTTACCCTTCCCTTCTTCATCTCCCTCCCCCACCTGCCTCCCTCACCTTCCTCCTTACCCTGCCCTTGTCTCACCCTCCCTCACCTCCCTAACCTGCTCCTTCTCTCACCCTCTGCAGGCAAGGGATACATGCTCTTCCAGGCGTACCCAACAACCTGGCCCTGGCTCTTAATCTGCCCCCTCCCCAACCTCACCTCCCTCCTTCACCTCCTTACCCTGGGCCCTTCTCTCACCCTCTGCAGGCAAGGGATACATGCTATTCTAGGCCTACCCAACAACCTGACCCTGGCTCTTACCCTGCCCCCTCCCTCACCCTCACCTTCCTCTTTCCTCCCTCACCTCCCTTCACCTCCCCCTCCCTCCCTCCCTTACCCTGGCCCTTCTCTCACCCTCTGCAGGCAAGGTGTACATGCTCTTCTAGGCCTACCCCAACAACCTGAACCCTGGCTCTTACCCTGCCCCTCCCTCACTCTCACCTCCCTCCCCTCACCTCCCTCCGTAACCTCCTTACCCTGGCCTTCTCTCACCCTCTTCAGGCAAGGAATACATGCTCTTCTAGGCCTACCCAACAACCAACCTTGCGTCCGCTCTTCCAACGCCCTTGACTTTGGTCTGGCAGAATCAGCAGGGTCGGTAGCTGGCCCAGAACAAGTTAGACTGAAAGATGTTCATGTGGGGCTTGGCCTGCCAGCTATTGGAGGCTCTGTGAGCATGGTGGATGGCTCATACGACTACCACCACTACATGCAGGTACACTACCACCACTACCACAACCACTACCAATCACCACTACAATCACAACTATCATCACCACTATCACCATCACTATCACCACCACCAAACCACCAACACCTACCACCACTGCCACCACTATCACCTACCACCACCACCACCACTATCACCACCACTACCACCATCACTATCACCACCACTACTGCCACCATTACCACCACCTCTACCACCTCTACTACCATTACCACCTCTACCACCACCACTACCACCTCTACCACCACTACTACCACTACCACCTCTATTACCATTACCACCACTACCACCACCACTACCACCTGACTACCATTACCACCACTACCACCTCTACTACCACTACCACTACATGCAGCCCTCCCACAGCTCATACAAGCTGCCCTAATAAGTCATCCTTGTTTCAAACTCTGGGGGTTGGGTCAGCATTGAGGCCTACAGCTGCCATGATTATGGACTGATTCACATGCTTCATAAATCCTTCAGTTGCACCAGGTGGTATCCTGACATGGTGGTGGTGGTGACCAGGGTACTTCCATTGACCAAATTGGCCAGCGCTTCAGCGCACTTGAAAAATAAAAACTGCGCTTTGTAGTGCATAAAGCGCAAAAATTGCTTGCTGCGCCCACAGGGGGTTGCAAAAAACTGCGCGAAACGCGCAGTGGGGCTCAAAAAGGCAGCAGGCCAGCGCTCATAAGCGCGCGCTTTGAAGTAACCTGGTGGTGACAGTGGTGGTGGTAGTATGTGATGACTATGTACTGATTCAAATGCTTCATGAATCCTGCAGTTGACCAGGTGATATGCACCAGGTGGTATCCTGACATGGTATGGTACATTATGACTACGTACATATTCATATGCTTCATGAATCCTGCAGTTGCACCAGGTGGTATTCTGACATGGTATGGTACATTATGACTGTGTACTGATTCACATGCTTCATAAATTGAAAAGAAATTGTTACATCCGTGTAATACAGTTACTCACAGGACGTGATGTTTAAGGACACCACAGCGTAAGCCGGAGCTTCATAAATCCTGAATCATTTGAAGGATGGAAATGCCTTATACATTGTGTTACAATATGCAATGGCCGATGCTCATGCTCCATGAATCCTGCTTACTTTGCACGATGGAAATAGCTTATACATAATACATTGTATTAAAATATGCGATGAGAATTGCACAATAAAATTATCATCCCATGTGGGATGGTGATTTAATTATATTGTACAATTAAATTATCACTGAAGCACGTCATGCGCAGGATCGATTCAAAGTACATTTCCCCTCATACATGTACATGTACAAACCCCTCATACATGTACATGTACAACCCCTCCAATACAATGTACATGTACAATCCCATGTACATGTACAGTACATATCCCCTCATACATGTACATGCACATATCCCCTCATACATGTACATGTACAAACCCCTCATACATGTACATGCACATATCCCCTCATATTTGTACATGTACATATCCCCTGATACATGTGCATGTACATATCCCCTCATACATGTACATGTACATATCCCCTCATACATGTACATGTACATATCCCCTCGTACATGTACATGTACATGTACAAACCCCTCATACATGTACGTGTACATATCCCCTCATACATGTACATGTACATATCCCCTCATACATGTACATGTACATATCCCCTCATACATGTACATGTACCCCCTCATACATGTACATGTACATTATCCCTCATATATGTACATGTACATATCCCCTGATACATGTGCATGTACATATCCCCTCATACATGTACATGTACATATCCCCTCATACATGTGCATGTACGTATCCCCTCATACATGTACATGTACAAACCCCTCATACATGTACATGTACATATCCCCTCATATATGTACATGTACATATCCCCTCATACATGTGCATGTACATATCCCCTCATACATGTACATGTACAAACCCCTCATATATGTACATGTACATATCCCCTCATACATGTGCATGTACATATCCCCTCATACATGTACATGTACATATCCCCTCATACATGTACATTTACATATCCCCTCATACATGTGCATGTACGTATCCCCTCATACATGTACATGTACAAACCCCTCATACATGTACATGTACATATCCCCTCATACATGTACATGTACATATCCCCTGATACATGTGCATGTACATATCCCCTCATACATGTACATGTACAAACCCCTCATACATGTACATGTACATATCCCCTGATACATGTGCATGTACATATCCCCTCATACATGTACATGTACATATCCCCTCGTACATGTACATGTACATATCCCCTCATACATGTACATGTACATATCCCCTCGTACATGTACATGTGCACATCCCCTCATACATGTACTGACATACATGTTGCTGTCATGTGCAGGATCGATTCAACGACAAAGGATGGGGCTGTGCGTACCGCTCCCTGCAAACCATCTGCTCCTGGTTCAGGCTGCAGCAGTACACCAGTAGACCAAGCCCTGGTCACAAGTGCGTGGATAATATATTATATACCCTAAGTAATGATAACGCCTGGTCGGGTGTGGTAGTAAGTGAGCCCCGTCTTATGGCGGTAGAGAACGGGCTGCTACTTAACCTGGACAAAGCTACCATGGCAGTTAATAGCGACCATGAACACTAAAGCGCAACCGTAGGGATTTGAATCCTGTATCTTCTTGTTTCGACGTACTCTACCATTGAGCCAGTCGTCAAAAACGGGATAAGCACTAGTGAAATAATACAAGCCGTGACTGTGTTGTGTGTGTGTGTGTGAGGGGGGGGGGGGGGGGGGGGCTTTTAGTCTGGGGGCTCATGTATGTAGAGAACATAAAGTTCACATTCTCTACTGGTTAACTAGCCCCTTTCAGTGATATACAATGGTCTAGTGGTAGACCAGATCGCTTGAGGATGAAGAGTCGGGGGTTCGACTCCCCCTTGGGTCGCTCTTGGCGTTGCAGGTCGTCGCCAACCGCGATGGTAGCTTGTCCAGTTGAGGTAGGAGACCGCTCCCTACCCGCGTACGACGGGCTCCTTGACCACCACGCCCCACCAGGCGTTATCATTGCTGGTGAACTAATACAAGCTGTGACTGTGTTGCCTCTTCCAACTGGATTACTTCACATGCTATGTTTCTTGCATCCTGACCAGCCTGCCCTACTGCTCTACCATGTCACATCCCCTGCTGCCACTCACCCCCAGGCCCTTCTTTGTTTGTGCGCGTGGGTGCATGTGTGTGTGCTAGCATGTGAGATTATGTACATGTGTGATAGTGTATATGTGCATGTGTGATTATGTGTATGTGCATGTGTGATTATGTACATGTGTGATTATGTATATGTGCATGTGTGATTATGTACATGTGTGATTATGTATATGTGCATGTGTGATTATGTACATGTGTGATTATGTATATGTGCATGTGTGATTATGTATATGTGTGATTATGTATATGTGCATGTGTGATTATGTATATGTGTGATTATGTATATGAGTGTGGATTATTATGTATATGTGTGATTATGTATATGTGTGATTATGTATATGTGTGATAATGTCTACGTGTGATTATGTATATGTGCATGTGTGATTATGTATATGTGTGATTATGTATATGTGCATGTGTGATTATGTATATGTGTGTGATTATGTATATGTATATGATGTGCATGTGTGATTATGGTATGTGCATGTGTGATTATGTATGTGTGCATGTGTGTATTATGTATGGTATGTGCATGTGTGATTATGTATATGTGCATGTGATGTGCATGTGTGATTATGTATATGTGCATGTGTGATTATGTATATGTGTGTGTGATTATGTATATGTGCATGTGTTATGATTATGTATATGTGCATGTGTGATTATGTATGTGTGATGTGTGATTATGTATATGTGCATGTGTGATTATGTATATGTATATGTGTGATTATGTATATGTGCATGTGTGATTATGTATATGTGTGTGTGATTATATGTGTGATTGTATGTATATGTGCTGCATGTGTGATTATGTATTGTGTGATTGTGATGTAATATGTGCATGTGTGATTATGTACCGGTACATGTGCATGTGTGATTATGTATATGTGCCTGTGTGATTATGTATATGTGCATGTGTGATTATGTATATGTGCATGTGTGATTATGTATATGTGCCATGTGTGATTATGTATATGTGCATGTGTGATTATGTATATGTGTGATTATGTATATGTGCATGTGTGATTATGTATATGTGTGATTATGTATATGTGCATGTGTGATTATGTATATGTGCATGTGTGATTATGTATATGTGCATGTGTGATTATGTATATGTGCATGTGTGATTATGTACATATGTGTGATTATGTATATGTGCATGTGTGATTATGTATATGTGCATGTGTGATTATGTATATGTGCATGTGTGATTATGTATATGTGTGATTATGTATATGTGCATGTGTGATTATGTATAATGTGCATGTGTGATTATGTATATGTGCATGTGTGATTATGTATATGTGCATGTGTGATTATGTATATGTGCATGTGTGATTATGTATATGTGCATGTGTGATTATGTATGTGTGCATGTGTGATTATGTATATGTGCATGTGTGATTATGTATATGTGCATGTGTGATTATGTATATGTGCATGTGTGATTATGTATATGTGTGATTATGTATATGTGCATGTGTGATTATGTAATATGTGTGATTATGTATATGTTCATGTGTGATTATGTACATGTGTGATTATGTATATGTGCATGTGTGATTATGTATATGTGCATGTGTGATTATGTATATGTGTGATTATGTATATGTTCATGTGTGATTATGTATATGTGTGATTATGTATATGTGCATGTGTGATTATGTATATGTGCATGTGTGATTATGTATATGTGATTATGTATATATGTGTGATTATGTATATGTGCATGTGTATTATGTATATGTGCATGTGTGAATTATGTATATGTGCATGTGTGATTATGTATACATGTGTGCATGTGTGATTATGTATATGTGCATGTGTGATTATGTATATGTGCATGTGTGATTATGTATATGTGCATGTGTGATTATGTATGTGTGCATGTGTGATTATGTATATGTGCATGTGTGATTATGTTATGTATGTGTGATTATGTATACGTGCATGTGTATTATGTAACATGTGTGATTATGTATATATTATGTGTGATTATGTACATGTGTGTGTGTATTATGTAATATGTGTGATAATGTATATGTGCATGTGTATTATGTTACATGTGTGATTATGTATATGTGCATGTGTGATTATGTACATGTGTGATTATGTACATGTGTGATTATGTACATGTGTGATTATGTACATGTGTGATTATGTATATGTGCATGTGTGATTATGTACATGTGTGATTATGTATATGTGCATGTGTGATTATGTACATGTGTGATTATGTATATGTGCATGTGTGATTATGTACATGTGTGATTATGTATACGTGTGTGTATTATGTACATGTGTGATTATGTATATGTGTGATTATGTACATGTGTGATTATGTATATGTGCATGTGTGATTATGTACATGTGTGATTATGTATATGTGCATGTGTATTATGTACATGTGTGATTATGTATATGTGTGATTATGTACATGTGTGATTATGTATATGTGCATGTGTGATTATGTACATGTGTGATTATGTATATGTGTGATTATGTATATGTGCATGTGTGATGTATTGTGCATGTGTGATTATGTATATGTGCATGTGTGATTATGTATATGTGCATGTGTGATTATGTATATGTGCATGTGTGATTATGTGTATGTGTGATTATGTATATGTGCATGTGTGATTATGTATATGTGTGATTATGTATATGTGCATGTGTGATTATGTACATGTGTGATTATGTATATGTGTGCATGTGTGATTATGTACATGTGTGATTATGTATATTGTGCATGTGTGATTATGTATGTGTGATTATGTGTGTGATTATGTATATGTGCATGTGTGATTATGTATATGTGTGATTATGTATATGTGCATGTGTGATTATGTACATGTGTGATTATGTATATGTGTGATTAATGTGCATTATTATGTATATGTGCATGTGTGATTATGTATATGTGCATGTGTGATTATGTATATGTGCATGTGTGATTATGTATATGTGTGATTATGTATATGTGCATGTGTGATTGTATGTGCATATGTTGTGTGATTATGTATATGTGCATGTGTGATTATGTACATGTGTGATTATGTATATGTGCATGTGTGATTATGTACATGTGTGATTATGTATATGTGCATGTGTGATTATGTATATGTTCATGTGTGATTATGTATATGTGTGATTATGTATATGTGCATGTGTGATTATGTATATGTGCATGTGTGATTATGTATGTGTGCATGTGTGATTATGTATATGTGCATGTGTGATTATGTATATGTACATGCATGTGTGATTATGTATGTGTGATTATGTATATGCATGTGTGATTGTATGTATATGTGTGATTATGTATATGTGTGCATGTGTGATTATGTATGTGTGTATTGTGGCATGTGTGATTATGTATATGTGCATGTGTGATTATGTATATGTGCAAGTGTGATTATGTATATGTGCATGTGTGATTATGTATATGTGCATGTGTGATTATGTACATGTGTGATTATGTATATGTGCATGTGTGATTATGTATATGTGTGATTATGTATATGTGCATGTGTGATTATGTATATGTATATGTGTGTGATTATGTATATGTGTGCATGTGTGATTATATGTATGTGTGTTGATTATGTATATGTGTGATTATGTATATGTGCATGTGTGATTATGTATATGTGTGATTATGTATATGTGCATGTGTGATTATGTATATGTGTGATTATGTATATGTGCATGTGTGATTATGTATATGTGTGATTATGTATATGTGCATGTGTGATTATGTACATGTGTGATTATGTATATGTTCATGTGTGATTATGTACATGTGTGATTATGTATATGTGCATGTGTGATTATGTATATGTGCATGTGTGATTATGTATATGTGCATGTGTGATTATGTATATGTGTGATTATGTATATGTACATGTGTGATTATGTACATGTGTGATTATGTATATGTGCATGTGTGATTATGTATATGTGCATGTGTGATTATGTATATTATGTATATGTCATGTGTGATTATGTACATGTGTGATTATGTATATGTTGCATGTGTGGATTATATGTGTGGCATGTGTGATTATGTATATGTGGTACATGTGTGATTAATGTATATGTTGTGTGCATGTGTATTATTTGTATATGTGTGCATGTGTGATTATGTATGTATGTGTGATATGTATGTGTGATTATGTATATGTGCATGTGTGATTATGTACATGTGTGATTATGTACATGTGTGATTATGTATATATGTGTGCATTATTATGTACATGTGTGATTATGTATATGTGCATGTGTGATTATGTACATGTGTGATTATGTATATGTGCATGTGTGATTATGTACATGTGTGATTATGTATATGTGTGATTTTTGTGTGACATGTGTGATTATGTATATGTGTGATTATGTATATGTGCATGTGTGATTATGTATATGTGTGATTATGTATATGTGCATGTGTGATTATGTATGTGTGATGTGTGATACATTTGTGATTATGTACAGGTACATGTTGCATGTGTGATTATGTACATGTGTGTGTGATAATGTATATGTGCATGTGTGATTATGTGTATGTGTGATTATGTATACGTGCATGTGTATTATTATGTATTATGTGCATGTGTGATTATGTACATGTGTGATTATGTATATGTGCATGTGTGATTATGTACATGTGTGATTATGTATATGTGCATGTGTGATTATGTACATGTGTGATTATGTATGTATGTACATGTTTGATTATGTATATGTGTGATTATGTACATGTGTGATTATGTATATGTGCATGTGTGATTATGTACATGTGTGATTATGTATATGTGCATGTGTGATTATGTACATGTGTGATTATGTATATGTGCATGTGTATTATGTACATGTGTGATTATGTATATGTGTGATTATGTATATGTGCATGTGTGATTATGTATATGTGCATGTGTGATTATGTACATGTGTGATTATGTATATGTGCATGTGTGATTATGTACATGTGTGATTATGTGCATGTGTGATTATGTACATGTGTGATTATGTATATGTGCATGTGTGATTATGTGCATGTGTGATTATGTATATGTGTGATTATGTGTATGTGTGATTATGTACATGTGTGATTATGTATATGTGCATGTGTGATTATGTACATGTGTGATTATGTATATGTGCATGTGTGATTATGTATATGTGCATGTGTGATTATGTATATGTGCATGTGTGATTATGTATATGTGCATGTGTGATTATGTATATGTGATTATGTATATTGTGCATGTGTGATTATGTATATATGCATGTGTGATTATGTTACATGTGTGATTATGTATATGTTGTGATTATGTATATGTGCATGTGTGATTATGTATATGTGTGATGTGTATTATGTACATGTGTGATCATGTATATGTGCATGTGTGATTATGTATATGTGCATGTGTGATTATGATATGTGCATGTGATTATGTATATGTGCATGTGTGATTATGTATTATATGCATGTGTGAGTGTGATTGTATATGTGCATGTGTGATTATGTACATCATGTGTGATTATTATATGTATGTGTGATTATGTACATGCATGTGTATTATGTGTGATTATGTGTGATTTATGTATATGTGCATGTGATTATATGTGATTATGCATGCATGTGTGATTATGTATATGTATTTATGTATATTATGCATGTGTGATTATGTATATGTGATGATTATGTACATGTGTGATTATGTACATTTTGATTATGTATGTGTGATATGTACATGTGATTATGTATGCATGTGCAATTATGTATATGTGCATGTGTGATTATGTATATGTGCATGTGTGATTATGTATATGTATATGTGCATGTGTGATTATGTATATTATGTATATGTGCATTATAGTAGTGTGCATTATGTACATGTGTGATTGTGTATATGTCATGTGTGATTATTATGTACATGTATTATGTACATGTGTGATTATGTATATGTGTGATTATGTGTACATGTGTGATTATGTATATGTGCATGTGCATGTGTGATGATTATGTACATGTGTGATTATGTATATGTGCATGTGTGATTTTGTAACATGTGTGATTATGTAGTGTGTGTGATTATGTACATGTGTGATTATGTATATGTGTGGATTATGTACATGTGATGATTATGTACATGTGTGATACATGTATATTATGTGTGCATGTGTGATTATGTATATGTGCATGTGTGATTATGTATATGTGTGATTATGTATACATGTGTGATTATGTACATGTGTGATTATGTATATGTGTGAATGTACATGTGTGATTGTGTGATGTACATGTATATGTATATTATGTGCATGTGTGATTATGTATCATGTGATTATTATGTATATGTGCATGTGTGATTATGTATATGTGCATTGTGATTATGTATATGTACATGTGTGATTATGTATATGTGCATGTGTGATTATGTATATATGTGTGATTATGTATATGTCATGTGTGATTATGTACATGTGTGATTATGTATATGTGTGCATGTGTGATTATGTACATGTGTGTGTGATTATGTATATGTGCATGTGTGATTATGTATATGTGCATGTGTATTATGTGCATGTGTGATTATGTATATGTGCATGTGTGATTATGTATATGTGCATGTGTGTGTGTGATTATGTATATGTGCATGTGTGATTATGTACAGTGTGATTAATGTATATGTGCATGTGTGATTATGTACATGTGTGATTATGTATATGTGCATGTGTGATTATGTACATGTGTGATTATGTATATGTGCATGTGTGATTATGTATATGTGTGTGATTATGTATATTATGTGCATGTGTGATTATGTACATGTGTGATTATGTACATGTGTGATTATGTATATGTGCATGTGTGATTATGTATATGTACATGTGTGATTATGTATATGTGATGTGTGATTATGTATGTGTGCATGTGTGATTATGTATATGTGCATGTGTGATTATGTACATGTGTGATTATGTATATGTGCATGTGTGATTATGTATATGTGTGATTATGTATATGTGTGATTATGTATATGTGCATGTGTGATTATGTACATGTGTGATTATGTATATGTGCATGTGTGATTATGTACATGTGTGATTATGTATATGTGCATGTGTGATTATGTACATGTGTGATTATGTGCATATACGTGCATGTGTGATTATGTACATGTGTGATTATGTATATGTGCATGTGTGATTATGTATATGTGCATGGTGTTGATTATGTATATGTGTGTGTGATTATGTACATGTGTGATTATGTATATGTGCATGTGTGATTATGTACATGTTGATTATGTATATGTGCATGTGTGATTATATGTGCATGTGATTATGTATATGTGCATGTGTGATTATGTACATGTGTGATTATGTATATGTGCATGTGTGATTATGTACATGTGTGATTATGTATATGTGCATGTGTGATTATGTACATGTGTGATTATGTATATGTGCATGTGTGATTATGTATATGTGTGTATTATAAGTATATGCATGTGTGATTATGTATATGTTTGATGTTACATGTGTGATTATGTATATGTTACATGTGTGATTATGCATGTGATTATGTACATGTGATGTGTGATTATGTAATATGTGCATGTGTGATTATGTACATGTGTGATTATGTATATGTATGTTACATGTGTGATTATGTATATGTGCATGTGTGATTATGTATATGTGCATGTGTGATTATGTATATGTGTGATTATGTATATGTGCATGTGTGATTATGTATATGTGCATGTGTGATTATGTATATGTATGTGTGATTATGTACATGTGTGATTATGTATATGTGTGATTATGTATATGTGTGATTATGTATATGTGCATGTGTGATTATGTATGTGTGCATGTGTGATTATGTATATGTGCATGTGTGATTATGTACATGTGTGATTATGTATATGTGTGATTATGTACATGTGTGATTATGTATATGTGTGATTATGTACATGTGTGATTATTTATATGTGTGATTACATGTGTGATTATTGTATATGTGCATGTGTGATTATGTAATGTGTGATGTGTGATATGTATATGTGCATGTGTGATTATGTGTGATTATGTGTGTGATTATGTATATGTGTGATTATGTATATGTGCATGTGTGATTATGTATATTATGTACATGTGTGATTATGTATATGTGCATGTGTGATTATGTATATGTGTGATTATGTACATGTGTGATTATGTATATGTGCATGTGTGATTATGTACATGTGTGATTATGTATATGTGCATGTGTGATTATGTATATGTGCATGTGTGATTATGTATATGTGCATGTGTGATTATGTACATGTGTGATTATGTATATGTGCATGTGTGATTATGTATATGTGCATGTGTGATTATGTATATGTGCATGTGTGATTATGTATATGTGCATGTGTGATTATGTATATGTGTGATTATGTACATGTGTGATTATGTATATGTGTGATTATGTACATGTGTGATTATGTATATGTGCATGTGTGATTATGTATATTGCATGTGTGATTATGTATATGTGTGCATGTGTGATTATGTATATGTGCATGATTATGTGTGCATGTGTGATTATGTATATGTGCATGTGTGATTATGTATATGTGTGATTATGTATATGTGCATGTGTGATTATGTACATGTGTGATTATGTATATGTGCATGTGTGATTATGTATATGTGTGATTATGTATATGTGCATGTGTGATTATGTACATGTGTGATTATGTATATGTGCATGTGTGATTATGTATATGTGCATGTGTGATTATGTATATGTGCATGTGTGATTATGTACATGTGTGATTATGTATATGTGCATGTGTGATTATGTATATGTGCATGTGTGATTATGTATATGTGCATGTGTGATTATGTATATGTGCATGTGTGATTATGTATATGTGCATGTTATGTATATGTGCATGTGTGTGTGTGATTATGTATATGTGCATGTGTGATTATGTATATGTGCATGTGTGATTATGTATATGTATATGCATGTGTGATTATGTACATGTGTGATTATGTATATGTGCATGTGTGATTATGTACATGTGTGATTATGTATATGTGCATGTGTGATTATGTACATGTGTGATTATGTATATGTGCATGTGTGATTATGTACATGTGTGATTATGTATATGTGCATGTGTGATTATGTATATGTGCATGTGTGATTATGTATATGATATGTGCATGTGTGATTATGTACATGTGTGATTATGTATATGTGCATGTGTGATTATGTACATGTGTGATTATGTACATGTGTGATTATGTATCATGTGTGATTATGTACATGTGTGATTATGTATATGTGCATGTGTGATTATGTACATGTGTGATTATGTATATGTGCATGTGTGATTATGTACATGTGTGATTATGTATATGTGTGTGGTGATTATGTACATGTGTGATTATGTATATGTGCATGTGTGATTATGTACATGTGTGATTATGTATATGTGCATGTGTGATTATGTATATGTGTGATTATGTACATGTGTGATTATGTATATGTGTGATTATGTACATGTGTGATTATGTATATGTGCATATGTGCATGTGTGATTGTGATGTATATGTGCATGTGTGATTATGTATGCATGTTGTGATTATGTATATGTGCATGTGTGATTATGTATATGTGTGATTATGTATATGTGCATGTGTGATTATGTATATGTGTGATTATGTATATGTGCATGTGTGATTATGTATATGTGCATGTGTGATTATGTATGTGTGATTATGTATATTATGTATATGTGCATGTGTGATTATGTACATGTGTGATTATGTATATGTGCATGTGTGATTATGTATATGTGTGATTATGTATATGTATATGTGCATGTGTGATTATGTATATGTGCATGTGTGATTATGTATATGTGCATGTGTGATTATGTATGTGTGATTATGTATATGTGCATGTGTGATTATTACATGTGTATTATGTATATGTGTGATTATCATGTATTATGTATATGTGCATGTGTGATTATGTATATGTGCATGTGTGATTATGTACATGTGTGATTATGTATATGTGTGTGTGATTATGTATTACATGTGTGATTATGTATATGTGCATGTGTGATTATGTAACATGTGTGATTATGTATATGTGCATGTGTGATTATGTACATGTGTGATTATGTATATGTGCATGCATGTATTATGTATATGTGTGATTATGTACATGTGATGTGCATGTGTGATTATGTATATGTGTGATTATGTATATCATGTGTGATTATGTACAGTATGCATGTGTGCATTATGTATATGTGTGATTTTGTACATGTGTGATTATGTATATGTGTGATTATGTATATGTGCATGTCATGTGTGATTATGTATATGTGCATGTATGTTATTATGTATATGTTGTGTATGATATGTACATGTGTGATTATGTATATGTGCATGTGATTATGTTATTATGTATATGTGTGATTATGTATATTATGTGAGTACATGTGTGATTATGTATATGTTTGATTATGTATATGTTCATGTGTGATTATGTATATGTGTGATTATGTATATGTGCATGTGTGATTATGTATATGTGTGATTATGTATATGTGCATGTTGTGTGTGATTATGTATATGTGCATGTGTGATTATGTATATGTGTGATTATGTATATGTGCATGTGTGATTATGTATATGTGCATGTGTGATTATGTATATGTGCATGTGTGATTATGTATATGTGCATGTGTGATTATGTATATGTGCATGTGTGATTATGTATATGTGCATGTGTGATTATGTACATGTGTGATTATGTATATGTGCATGTGTGATTATGTATATGTGCATGATATGTATATGTGCATGTGTGATTATGTATATGTGCATGTGTGATTATGTATATGTGCATGTGTGATTATGTATATGTGCATGTGTGATTATGTATATGTGCATGTGTGATTATGTATATGTGCATGTGTGATTATGTATATGTGCATGTGTGATTATGTATATGTGTGATTATGTATATGTGCATGTGTGATGATGTATATGTGCATGTGTGATTATGTATATGTGCATGTGTGATTATGTATATGTGTGATTATGTATATGTGCATGTGTGATTATGTATATGTGCATGTGTGATTATGTATATATGTGTGATTATGTATATGTGCATGTGTGATTATGTATATTGTGCATGTGTGATTATGTATGTGTATATGTATATGTGCATGTGTGATTATGTACATGTGTGATTATGTATATGTGCATGTGTGATTATGTACATGTATTATGTATTGTGTGATTATGTATATCATGTGTGATTATGTATACATGTGTGATTATGTATATGTGCATGTGTGATTATGTGCACATGTGTGATTATGTATGTGTGCATGTGTGATTATGTACCGGTGTGCATGTGTGATTATGTACATGTGTGTATGTGCATGCATATTTTCACCTTACCACCCGCAAATATTTTACAAAACACACTACAACCATGATTGCACCAAGCACACAACACGAATATGCTTACACCAAACACACCAAGCACACAACACAACAAACTACGACCATGCTATATGTATGACCCCCCCCCCCCCCCCCCTCCCCAGGGAGATCCAAGAGACACTGGTGAAGCTGGGTGATTAAAGCCGTTTCTGTTTTGTGCCCTACCGCTGTTCCCTACCCTATTTAGCCACCCGCAGATCTGTTACAAGCACACAACTCACAAAAAGCATGCTTACATGTATGTCCTCACACACCACCCACCCACACAACCACCCAAACCACACCACCCACACCACACCACCCTCGCCCCCCTCCACCCACCACCCACCCACACCACCCTCGCCCCCACCCCCCACTCCTCCCCCAGGGAGATCCTAGATATGTTGGTCAAGCTGGGTGATAAGAGCCGTCTCTGTTACAAACTCACCACACACTACAACCATGCTTACATGTATGTCCCCCCCCCCCCCACCACCCACCACCACCACACCGCACCATACCACCACCCATACCACCACCCACACCACCACCCACACCACCACCCACACCACACCACCACTACCCACACCACCACTACCCACACCACCACTACCCACACCACCACCCCACACACACGCCACCCTCACCACCCACCCCCCACTCCTCCCCCTAGGGAGATGCAAGGGATGCTGGTGAAGCTGGGTGATAAGAGCCGTTTCTATGTTTGGCCCTACCGCTGTACCCTTTCATATCCCTACCCTATTTAGCCACCCACAGAATCTGTTACATTCTCACAACACAATACAACCATGCTAACATGTGTGTCCCCACGCACCACCCATCCCACACCATCACACCACCACCCACACCACCCTCACCCCCACCCGCCCACCACCCACACCCATGCACCCCACCCTCACCCCCCACCCCCCACTCACCCCCCAGGGAGATGCAAGGGACGCTGGTCAAGCTGGGTGATAAGAGCCGTTTCTGTTTTGTGTCCTACCGCTGTACCCTCTCACATCCCTTCCCTATTTAGCCACCCTCAGATCTGCTACAAACTCACGACAAACTTTAACCATGCTTGCATGTATGTCCCCAAACACCACCCACACCACACCACACACACCACACCACACACACCACCACACACACCACCACACACACCACCACACACACCACACCACCCACACCACTACACTATCTCCCCACACCCCACACCACACCCCACACTCCTCCCCCCAGGGAGATCCGAGAGACGTTGGTCAAGCTGGGTGATTAAAGCGGTTTCTGTTTTTGGCCCTACCGCTGTACCCTGTCTCATTCGTACCCTATTTAGCCACCTGCTGATCTGTTACACACACACAACTCACTAAAATCCATGCTTACATGCATGTCCCCACCCACCACCCAAACCACCACCCACACCACCCACACTACCACCCACACCCACCACCCACACTACCACCACCCACACTACCATCCACACTACCACCACACCACCACCCACACTACCACCCACACTACCACCACACCACCACCCACACCACCACCCACACTACCACCACACCCACCACCACCACCCTCACCACCCACCCCCACTCACCCCCCCAGGGAGATCCAAGAGACGCTGGTCAAGCTGGGTGATAAGAGCAGAGACTTTGTTGGCTCTTCCAACTGGATTGGGGCCATTGAGCTGTCCTACATTCTGGATGAGCTGCTAGGCGTATCCTGTCGCATTATGACCGTCAACAAGTGAGATCTGGTGGTAGTGGTGTGATAGTGGTAGTTGGTGTAGTGGTATGGTAGTGGTAGTGGTGGTAGTGGTTGAAGGTGGCAGACATAAGGCTATTTCAAGCGGCATTGTGCGATTGGATTGTCCTACATGCTGGATAAGCTGCTAGGCGTATCCTGTCGTATTGTGACTGTGAACAAGTGAGATCTGGTGGTAGTGGTGGTAAATTTAATGGTGTGGTAGGTGGTAGTGGTGTGGTAGGTGTAGTGGTGGTAGTGGAGCTTATCCGTTCACAAGTTTATTATTGGTCTTCCTCAACAGTTTTAGCATTTCGATCACCAACAAGATTATGAAGCTTTTTCCACATGAAATATTTTCTAACGAACACGCATTAGAGCAAAATTGGAAGGAAGCAGACATCCGGCTATTTCCAGAGGCATTTTGACCGTGAACATGTGAATTCTGGTGGTAGTGATGTGGTAGTGGTGTCGAAGGTGGCAGGCATACGACTATTTCCAGAGGCATCATGCGATTGGATTGTCCTAATGCTGGATAAGCTGCTAGGCGTATCCTGTCGCATTATGACCGTCAACTCGGGAGATCTGGTGGTAGTGGTGGTCACTCCCTGTGGGCGCAGCAAGCAATTTTTGCGCTTTTTGCGCTACAAAGCGCAGTTTTTTTGTTTTCAAGTGCGCTAAAGCGCTGGCCAATTTGGATACTGGAAGTACCCTGGTGGTGGTAGTATCTCACCCACCCCCCACCCTCATCCCCACCCCCTGTTTTGCACCCAGTGGTCGGAAATCCCTTCACGAGCACGAGAGCTGGCTGCCCACTTCACCTGCCAAGGGACCCTTCTCATGATCGTGTGTGTGTGTATATGTGCGTATGTATGCGTGTGTGTATATGTGTGTGTGTGTGTGTGTGTGTGTGTGTGTGTGTGGTGCGGGGGGGGGAGGGGGGGGGGGGGGGGGGGAATACTAGAGGAAGAGTGGTACCAAAACTGTTTCTGGGAGACTGATGGCTTTGATGTTTTGTTATGCCCTTATCCCAACCATTCCCGTGTGACATTCCCCCCTCTTGATCTCCCCCACCCACTGTTTTGCACCCAGGGGGTCGGAGATCCCTTCACGAGCACGAGAGCTGGCTGCCCACTTCCAGAGTCAAGGGACCCCTGTCATGATCGGGGGCGGTGTTTTGGCATACACCCTGCTTGGTGTGCAGTTCAATGAGAGCACTGGAGACTGTGCATTCCTCATTCTAGATCCTCACTACACCGGAGGTGAGGGTGCTTGGTTTCCTTACCTTTTTCTTTTCATGAGCAAGTTCATCATGGTTTTCATGACCAAATGCATTCATGCTTTTCATGACCAAATTCATTCATGCTTTTCATGGTGTTCTGAACAAGATCATTCATGTTTTTCGTGGTTTTTTAGCAAGGTCATTCATGCTTTTCATGGTTTTCATGAGCACGGTCGCTCACCTGGCATACCATAGCTTTTCTTTTCCACTAGGAGCTTTCCGTTCGGAACAGGATGGCTCTATCGTAAAGCGATCCCGGATCGAACGGAAGCAGGTGCGAGGTCTTATCAGGTTGCTGGTTCGAACCCCATCGAGGTCACCTGGGCCCACCCGGAGGGTCGTCGACCGGCATGGTAACTGGACTCTAGGTGTGACGTCCATCGGATATTTACGATCCGGTTCACTTAACCCCACCTCCTTATAAGTGTCATTGTGACATATCTTGGAAGTTAAGATTAATTTATTTATATTTTTATTCCACTAGGAGCAGCAGCTTCTAGGCAGCTTCTAGGCAGCCACTGGGCCAAGCCTTGAGATTCCAACAGTATTGGATATTTTTGTCAGCTTCCAGATGCACAGTGTTGCTATAGGGTTGGTAGGGTAGAAATCAAATTGGGCGACTCAGTGCGACCCCAGCGCGCGCCGGGGCGCGCAGAGCAGAGCCCGGTGGGTTCACGGGGGCGGTTCTGACTAGCGTCGCCGGACCCATGCATTGCCTAGCAGGGACAGACTGGCGATGCGTTGCACGAAAAAAACAGTGTTTAGCAGGAAGGGATTGTTTCATGCCTGAGTGGTCTGGCCTACCCCGCCTTTCCAATGGGTGCCTACTTATGTTGTTATGGGAATTTCTCTTCGAGGGGAATTTCTCTTCAAGGGGGCGGGAGCCCCCAGTCAGTGTTACACCAGGGTGTTACACCTGGTGTAACCCCGTTGTCCGTTTGTTCGCGACCAAGACGAAGCCTGACACGTCAGCCAACGGTCTCGTAACTAACTCACTTCCGTTGCCACCTGTCGCTCCGTCGCGAACAGAATTTCTCTGCATCTCTTGCTGAATCCTAGGTGGCGCTGGTTTGTGTATTGCATCCCACCTCCTGGGGTGAAAATCCTTTCAAAACAATGCCCGTTAGTATAGTTGAGCGTATCTCCCCCACTTAAGTTTCAGATATTCACCACCACAGGCGCATGGGGTGCACTTGTCACTAGCTGTTTCAAAGCGCACCTGATTGTCCCCCCAAACTTGATAGAATCAGGCACCACATTGAATGCATCTCCCCCACTTATGTTACATGTATTCACCACGTCAGGAATATGAGGGGACGTAGTGTGTGGGGGGGGGTGGGGGGGGTGCACAACAATGCCCGGTAGTATAGAAATAGCAGCTCCCACCTCAACGTGTTTGGTGGAGCCCCCCCTTCTGGGGGGTGGGAGCCCCAGAATCAGCCATTGTCCGTTTGTTTGTCGTGTTGTCTGTTTGTTTGTCGTGTTGTCTGTTTGTTTGTCGTGTTGTCTGCATGCAACCCTGGACCGAACTGGCCCCTGGCCCTATCGTAAACCCTGGCTTCAGTCCGATGCACTCGATTCCGGTGCCACCTGTTGCTCCGACGGCCAACCTCTCCGAATTTTTTCTGCAACGTGGGGAGGGTCCGTTGCGTCGCAGCCGCAGATCCAGTGGGTCCGTTGCATCTCAGAGGATCTGGGTGCGACAGGGAAGCAGGTTTTGAAACCGGGTGCGTCTCAAGAGGCAGATTGTGAAACAGGCTATGTTTCAAGAAGCGGATTCGGGGTCCCCAGGGATATTTTATTCAAATCAAAAAGAGGAAATCTTATTCCTTTTTATTTTATTCCTCCCTATTTCCCTCACAAAACAAGATCCGATTTGGGTCGATTTGGGTCATTTTTAGTCAATTTCTGAAGAAGAAAACAATCCGGCAATTTCGGCCAAAACGGGGTCACGTATTCCGATCGGAATGTATTCCGGAAAAAAATCCCTGGGGGTCCCCCTCACCTGAACAACTCTGGCTCCCACATCAACGTTTTATCAATTAACTATATACGTACAACATGTATGCTACAGGCAAGTATTGAATTTGAATTGAGTTTTGAATTTGAACAACATGTGTGTACATGTAACCTGCAGGTGAGTTTTGAATTTGAACTCAGTGTTGAATTTGATTTAAATGAACAACCCTGGCTCCCTTCAAAGTTGTATCAATTTACTATATACTACCATACCGTACTGACAGCAAAAAATCGTGTTTTTAGAATTTGGCGTTTTTCTTCGGGGGTCAATATAGGGTACCGCGGGATCAAACCCGCGGGTCGCATTGTGCGCTAGGGTGGGCAAAACCATTAAATTTACATATATGTGTGCGCATGTACCCTACAGGTGAGTATTGAATTTGAGTTGAGTTTTGAATGTGAACAACATGCATCCTGCAGGCGAGTTTTGAATTTGAATTGGGTTTTGAATTTGATCAACACGTGCGAACCTGTACCCTGCAGGTGAGTATTGAATTTGAATTGGGTTTTGAATTTGAACATGTATCCTGCAGGTGAGTATTGGATTTGAATTTAGTTTTGAATTTGAACAACATTTTTCCTGCAGGTGAGGATCTCAAGAAGATTCACCAAGGGACATGGGTAGCATGGAAACAAGCTGGTGAACAGGCGGCTGCAGGTGGCCCCCTATTTGTGAACGACGCCTTCTACAACTTCTTGTGTCCCATCAGACCTAAGGAAGTGTAAGGAGTTCGGTTGTTCAACGCCCTTGAGAGTTTACGTGAGACACGCTAAGGTACCCCCCTTGGCACAGGCCACCTGTGCATGAACCCGGGACAAGGGCCGGTCACCTCAGGTCGATAAGGGAGTTCAGGCTGTTTTGGGACTTAGTCACTTTCTTGAACCACCCTGGTAAGGAGTTTGGTACGAGGGAACCTGAAGTGAAGCAGGGTAGTTGATTAATTTTTTCGGTAATGTCGTTATACATTGCACTCCCGGCGAACTTGCGACCGGTGGTTTCGACAATTCCCGGTGGTTTCGCCAAACCTACTATTTCTACTTGTGATTTCGACGATTCCAGGTGGTGTCGCCTGTTGTTTCGCCTGTAGTGTAGTTTCGACTGGTGGTTTCGCCATGGTCTCAAACGTTTTGCCATTTTCACCAACCGTATTGTGGTGTCGATGCATAGGTCTGGCTGCCTTCGGGCCTTATTTGTAATATATGTTTGGAGAGCCCATGTGCTGCTCCACTCTGTTGTGCGACGCGTCTCAAATTGAGCGTCTCGGTATCACCCCAGTGGCAGAGTTATTTATTTCTGATTTATCTAGGCAAGGTTGTGTAGCTAGGTGGGCCACTCAAACCTGATTTCAGAAACGTTGAGTAGCCCACAGGATTTTGTAGTGTGCGGCACGAAGCACCACTCCTTTATAGTTAGGCCAGGAGGGGGGGGGGGGGGGGGGGGGGCATATGGGCCAGTGCATCGCGCTTCCCCACCAACACCCCGGGTCTCCGCCACAATCCTGAAACCAGGCTTGCATCACAACTTTTGCTACACAACTGGAACTACAGAAAGCTGAAAACAAATAGCTTCGCCTTCAAGCTACCACAGGACTTGCAATGTAATAATTGTATAATTGAGGTATCACTATAGCACGAACTCAGGGCCCCCGTTGGTAAAACAATTGTTTGGGGTTCAGTTCATCAAAGTTGTGTCTTTCAGCCCTTCCTGTGACGGTTGGGGAAGTCCCTTTAGCCTATTAGCTAGCCTACCCATGGACATACATGCTTACTTACATGCTTGGTTTCTTTTGAAATGTGATTTCTCGATGCATGGTTGCTTCTATTTCCGAATGTACGTTGACAGACAACTTAGGCAAGGTCTTCCCAATAGGATCACCTCAAGAATCACTCTGTTTTTGTTGCATAGGATTAAACTTGGACTTACAAGTTGGTTACATGGCGCCAGCCAGCAATTTGGCTGCTCGCCGTCTTAGGTAGTTAAGAGAGGGAAATGTGAACGTGAGCAAATCGTGTTTGTATCTTTACACGATAGCATTGCTTGCTGCCCAGGGGTTGCATATGATTGCAGTGTCACATGGTTTTTCAGCCAACTCTGGGATGTTCACCATCTCCCTAAGCCAAGTCACCCCGTGTTATACTCACGGAAAACAGGCCTAGCCAACTACGCTTTGCCGATTAGAAAAGAAGATGAAAAGATTCCTCCTGGAGGGGCGTGGTGTAAAGGAGACCATCCCGTTCGCCACAGCTGGCAATGCAGATTAGAAGGGATTATGACCATTTGTTCATCCATGAATGTATGAAGAGACTGGATCGTCTTTTCTGATAGGTATCAAAAGGTTATTTTTTTTGTGTACTGTTTTTTTTCGTTCAGAAGAAGAGGAAAATATTAAAAATGGAAAATGAAAAATGAAAAAACAAAAGTGATTTGCTCGAGTTTACA
Source organism: Microglena sp. YARC (assembly GCA_022414725.1). Classification (NCBI taxonomy): domain Eukaryota; kingdom Viridiplantae; phylum Chlorophyta; class Chlorophyceae; order Chlamydomonadales; family Chlamydomonadaceae; genus Microglena; species Microglena sp. YARC. The sequence continues at coordinate 71,717,506 of CM039462.1, forward strand.
TTTTCCTGGTAATTTTTTTTACTGCCGAAGACGGCGAGTAGCCGAATTGCTGGCTGCAGCTATGTAACCAAGTTCCAGTTCAAGTTATGACCCTAGGTAGACATCAATACATCATAGGGAGACTGGCGGACCTGTACTTGATCATATTGTAATTGGCTGACAGCCGGATCGTCCGTTGGCATTTGTCTGCCCAGAAATAAAGATAGTTGCGAGGAGGACGGCGAGCAGCTAAATTGCTAGCTGAAGCTTGGTAACCAAGTTCCAAGTTCACGTTGCAAGGACCATTCATATGTAAAACCTTCGTGGACACACCAGAAAGAACAAGTCCTATGCAGCGTCGCAGGCGACTCGGATAATTTGCGGAGTGTGTTGGCAACGGAACGAAAGGTGGCAACGATGGAGCTGACCGGAGCGAGTTAGTTATGCGACCATTGCCTGACGTGTCAGGCTTCAAGTTTTCCCCCCCGGTCAAACGGGTAAACATGGGGGCGCCCGCCCCCTTGAAGAGGGGGCTCCGCCAAGAAGGTGTAGATTGAGACGTCTGTATAGCGTTCATAAGACAAGTGTAACCCAATTTTACACTAGAGGTTCTAGTCATCTGACATGGGTACTGTACTAGGCCACAAGCCAATAATTTACTTGGCAGCAGGGGCCTCCTTAGAGGCGACGGAGGCCTGGCGGATGGCTCGCTTCTTGGCCAAAGACTCAGACCTGCGCTCACGCTGCTCCTTGAGACGCTGCACCAACAGCTTGTGGTAATCAGCAGCCTCAGCCTTGCTCTTCTCCAAGCCCTTCTTCTTGAGGCTAACCCTTCGGCGCTTGCGCTGCAGGGTGGCGGGGGTGACCAACCTACAGGCAGAAAATGGGGCGAGTACATTATCAGTAGGGTAAGGAAAGATAACGGTGACTGTAGCTAGCTCCGGCTTACGCTATGGTGTCCTGAACTTCACGTCCTGTGAGTGAATGTATTACACGGATGTAACAAGTCCAATTTCAATTTCAGTAGGGAACGGCAACATGATATCATTAGACATCATGTCATCGTATGATGCCGGCAGGCTGGCTAGGCTTAAGTTAACATGTATACACAATATGGGTGGCCGGGGTGACCAACCATCAGGCAGCAAATTAATTGTTTTGTTTAAATGGGGCGAGTACAATATCAGTAGGGAACGGCAATATGATATCATGACATCATGTCAGCATATAATGCCGGCAGGCTGGCTAGGATTAAGTAAAAATGAATACACAAGGGGGCAATGGGGCAAGTACGCAGCAGGGAACGGGGGCAATGGGGCAAGTGCATAGGGAGTACACAGTTGGGAATGGCAATATGATATCACATGACATCATGTCAGCATATGATGCCGTCAGGCCGACTAAGCTAAATTTAACATTTATATACATATGATGCAGTTTGTATGATCATGTGATATCATCCTTGCCTTGGGCCAACATCATATGATATGCCGATCCCTAATTCTGAGACATGGAGTTCAGTTCATCAATGCCTTTTCTTTTTCGCCCTTCCTGTCACGGTTAGGCAAGTCTCTTCAGCCTATTTGGGCTACCCCTGAACTGGAGACGCGTCGTCCAAGTAAAAAGGTCACACACCCGAGCCAGTTTCCCATCGGAACTCTTTCCTTCCCATGGGAATTTCATGAACACAAACCGTTTACAAACATGATACATACTGGCATGGGCGGTAGTGACGAAAGTGATGATCGCGGTGGTTGTGGTGGTTGGCCAACCACTAGACTATAGCATACATGATACATACTGGCATGGGCGGTAGTGACGAAAGTGATGATCGCGGTGGTTGTGGTGGTTGGCCTACCACTAGACTATAGCATACATACTACATACTGGCATGGGTGGTAGTGACGAAAGTGATGATCGCGGTGGTTGTGGAGGTTGGCCTACCCCTAGACTATAGCATACATACTACAGACCGGCATGGGCGGTAGTGACGAAAGTGATGATCGCGGTGGTTGTGGTGGTTGGCCTACCACTAGACTATAGCATACATGATACATACTGGCATGGGCGGTAGTGACGAAAGTGATGATCGCGGTGGTTGTGGTGGTTGGCCTACCACTAGACTATAGCATACATGATACATACTGGCATGGGCGGTAGTGACGAAAGTGATGATCGCGGTGGTTGTGGTGGTTGGCCTACCACTAGACTATAGCATACATACTACATACTGGCATGGGCGGTAGTGACGAAAGTGATGATCGCGGTGGTTGTGGAGGTTGGCCTACACCTAGACTATAGCATACATACTACAGACCGGCATGGGCGGTAGTGACGAAAGTGATGATCGCGGTGGTTGTGGTGGTTGGCCTACCACTAGACTATAGCATACATGATACATACTGGCATGGGCGGTAGTGACGAAAGTGATGATCGCGGTGGTTGTGGTGGTTGCCTACCCCTAGACTATAGCATACATGATACATACTGGCATGGGCGGTAGTGACGAAAGTGATGATCGCGGTGGTTGTGGTGGTTGGCCTACCACTAGACTATAGCATACATACTACATACTGGCATGGGCGGCAGTGACGAAAGTGATGATCGCGGTGGTTGTGGTGGTTGGCCTACCACTAGACTATAGCATACGTACTACATACTGGCATGGGCGGTAGTGACGAAAGTGATGATCGCGGTGGTTGTGGAGGTTGGCCTACACCTAGACTATAGCATACATACTACAGACCGGCATGGGCGGTAGTGACGAAAGTGATGATCGCGGTGGTTGTGGTGGTTGGCCTACCACTAGACTATAGCATACATGATACATACTGGCATGGGCGGTAGTGACGAAAGTGATGATCGCAGTGGTTGTGGTGGTTGGCCTACCCTTAGACTATAGCATACATGATACCTACTGGCATGGGCGGTAGTGACGAAAGTGGCATGGGCGGTAGTGACGAAAGTGATGATCGCGGTGGTTGTGGTGGTTGGCCTACCACTAGACTATAGCATACATACTACATACTGGCATGGGCGGTAGTGACGAAAGTAATGATCGCGGTGGTTGTGGAGGTTGGCCTACACCTAGACTATAGCATACATACTACAGACTGGCATGGGTGGTAGTGATGAAAGTGGTGATCACGGTGGTTGTTGTGGCGGTGATGATGATTTTGACACACCCGATGAACTGGCAAGCAACCTGACATCCAGTTGCCAGAGAAGGTGACTGGAATACACACACTGTGCAACCAAAAGCTTTCAAATACAGGAAGCATTGCCTCAAGCATCCTCTCATCATATCGGTGGTTGGCCCCAGTGCAAGCATATGTGCTGGTCCCCTCAACTTCACGCCTCATAATAAGGCGTAGTATGTATTTATTTCCATAAGCGCATTTCTTCGATGACTTTTCTTTGTAGCCCTTCCTATCACAGTTAGGAAAGTCCTTTTAGCATATTTAGCCTCCCCCTGGACAGTCAACATACATACTATCATACAAGCGCATACACCTCTAGAACCTGGGGGCCTTAGAGTAACATACACCAGCTACCGTACTAGTACATACGTACATACATCTGGAACCTGGGGGCCTTAGAGTAACTTAGATACATAGATACATACAAGCGCAAGTACCTCTGGATCTTGGGGGCCTTAGAGTGCTTCTTGCCGGCCTTGTCCTCAAAGGTGCGCCTGTAGGTGTTGACGTACTTGCGCACATCGTCTTCCTGCAGCATGATGAAGAGGAAAACAAGGGTTAGGAATGATCATCTGTAATTTAAACAAGGGTTGGAAATGGTCATCTGTAGTTTAAAAACAAAACTGTAAATAGTTGTTACATACAGCAGTCTGAGGGCAGTCCAACAGTCCATCAAGATGACGTGACATGGGTCAAGGGTCATGCGGCTAAGTCATGGGTCAAGCATGGGTCAACCAAACCAAGGGGGGGTGGGGGTGTGTGGGGGGGGGGCAAGGACAGCAGGATAGTATGAAGGGTTTAAGGGGTGTGTGTGCGGGGGGGGGTTGGGGGGGGGGATGCTCTTGGTTTGTGGCATCCGACCACCCATTGCCCAGCGGGGGGGCTACAACTTTCACATCTCCGTCCATACAACTGAAATATGCTTTAGCATGAAGCTGGGTAGTCCTACCAACACAAATCAAAATTAGTCAGCGACGCCCCAGATGGATCTGCTTTCAGATGTACAACCCATGCAACAAACCAGGAAGCGTGCTAACTACTACTTCATCCCACTGCTCATAGCATTCTGTTTACCTTGCTGGTTCACCGGTATCAAATTAAGTCTGGAAATACCTGAACCATCTTAAAACGGATTTGGAGCCTTCCCAAACAATTGACAAAGTGGTGGCCGCGAAAGATGAAGGCTTTTTTTGTCAGCATAAATAGCCATCTCATACAGGTGCCACTCTCACCATCTTGAATCACACATTTCACAGCCTTGTCCTGTTCACCTTGGTCAGCATAAATAGCCTCCCCACGCAGGTGGCATGGGTGAATCTGCGTTTTATTGGCGGAGCCCACCCCCTTCTGGAGGGCATGAGCCCCCAGGGATACCCATTTGTTTGACTGTCCGACCAACCGAAAAATTGAAGCCTGACCCGTCAGCCAACTCTCTCGCAAGTAACTGGCTTTGGTCAGCTCCATCGTTGCCACTTGTCGTTCCGTTGCCAACACACTCCGCCAATATTTCAGTAATCTCCCATCTCCCATTCAGCCAGGTCTCACCTTGGTCAGCTTAAACAGCTTTCTGATGCGAGTGGCCCTTTTAGGTTTTGTTGCCAATTCACCCCAACGTCCAATTTCTCTTTTCCACGTTCTACATTCCACCTCCACATTGCACTCTCTACTTTCACTTTCTACTTTCAGCCAGGTCTCACCTTGGTCAGGTTAAACAGCTTTCTGATGCGGGTAGCCTTCTTGGAACTGCGCATGCGAGGCTTCTCTTCGTTGGTCCACTCCCTCTACTTCCACCCCGACCCTTTCACTTTCTAACCTCCCATTACTCCCGGGTCATCTCCCGTAGGGAATCTCCCAGTCAGCCAGGTCTCACCTTGGTCAGGTTAAACAGCTTTCTGATGCGGGTGGCCCTCTTGGGTCCACGCATGCGAGGCTTCTCCTCGTCAGTGAGGCCGGGCAGCTCCTGCTCTCCCTTCTTCACGATCACCAAGTTCAGCACTGAGCAATCGGAAGAGACGACGCATCCACGGCAAGACTTCCTCCTGCGCTCACCGTTGCGGCGTCCGTGGCCACGCATGCAGGGGTCTCCGGGGGCCATCAGCAGGCGCACACGCTGGTTGGTGAGCACACCCTGGCGCATGGGGAATCCCTGCTTGTCCATTCCTCCCATGATCTTGAAGATGTAGCCCTGAGCATGGGTGTGAGCATGGGTGTAGGCATGAGTGTGGGCATGGGTGTGAGCATGGGAGTGGGCATGTGTGTGGGTATATTGGTACTAGTGTGGGGAGTGCCTGCTTGTCCATGCCACCCATGATCTTGAAGATGCAGCCCTGAGTATGGGTGCGGGCATGGGTGTGGGTATATAGGTGGTATATCTCCCCCCCTCCCCCACGCAGTATGCAATAACCCCGCACACGAGCACAGCCCCGACAGCCTCTCACCGCAAACTCCTCTCCAAGAACCTCACCATCAACCTCAAAAAATGCATCCAGATTAAGTACCCCCTCCCCCTCCCTCTCTCCCCCCCCCCCCCCCCCCCTATGCACTCACTCCACACACCAGCACAGCCCTGGCAGCCACCCACCTTGAACTCCTCTCCAAGAGCCTCGCCATCAACCTCTACATGTGCGTCCCAGATTAATTGCCCCCCTCCCCCCCCCTCCCCCATGCACTCACTCCACACACCAGCACAGCCCTGACAGCCACCCACCTTGAACTCCTCTCCAAGAGCCTCGCCATCAACCTCGGCGGCGATCCTCTTATCGTAGAAGTGGCGCAGCTTGGAGTCGTCATCGATCTCCAGCTTCTTCTGGCACCCCGTAGGAGGGTAGGCAATGTTCAGCTTCATACCTAGGGAATCAATGTTGTAGGAGGGTAAGCAATGTTGTAGGCAGTCTATGTATTTATTTATATTGGTTGTTGGCCCCAGTACAAGCAAACGGGCTGGCCTGCCTGTATTACCGCGCATCCCACTGCACGCATATGCACACCCACTGCCTAGATTTGATCGACCATACAGGCAGGCATCAAATCCAGGCAGTGGGAGTGCCAATGCGCGCAGTGGCGTGCGCAATAATACAGGCAGGCATCAACATGCACGCACCAAATCATACAGGCAGGCAACATGCAGGCAGGCATCAAATCCAGGCAGTGTGTTTTCAAATGCGTGCAGTGGTATGCGCAATAATCTAGGCAGGCATCAACGTGCACACATCAAATCATACAGGCAGGCATCAAATCCAGACAGTGGGTGTTCAAATGCGTGCAGAGGGATATTATTATTATTACAAGGAGGATCTTTGCCTCATGCAAATTGCATCATACCATATTGTATATAAATGGTAACTTTGGCCTAGTCAGACTGCCGGCGTCAAACAATATCATATGATGATATGATATCATATGACATAATACTGCCGTTCCCTAGGTATGGTCCCCAACATGGCGGGAAACATCCCCATTTTCAGGGGGACAGTGTTTGCTGCGCCTGTATTCGGCTGTTGCATAGCATGGCATGGCACGGCGCGACTGAAATTGTATATTTTGGGCTGTGTATGGCTTGGCTGTATGGCACGGCTGTGTGTGTGTGGCTGTGTGTGTGGCTGTGCATGGCTGTATGGCACGGCTGTGTGTGTGGCATGGCTGTATGTGTGTATTTTTGGCTGTGAGTGGCATGGCTGTATGGCTCGGCTGTGTCTAAGGCATGGCTGGGACTGCGTCTGTGGCTGGGCTGTGGCTGACTCAAATGATTATGCTGTGAAGTGAAAGTGGACTCCAAAGACTCTGAAACTGGCAGCAGCCAGATTGCTGGCTTGAGGTATGTAACCAAGTTCAAGTTGAAGTTCAAGAAAGTTGACTCAGGTAATCAAATGCAACCCAAGGCAGGTAAACATTGACTGGGGTAGTCCTGGTGCTGAATGCGCTGCTGCAGGGTTTGGGGTGAACACAGAAGCTGCTGTGGTTGCCAACAGCCAGCAGCAACAACAGCATCAGCAAGCCGATGCCATGGCTATGCCTGCTCTGGTAGCCACCCTGATCAGCACTCCTCCGAAATCTAAGAGTCTCTGCTGTCAGGGCCGAGGTCCCTCTCAGAGGGATGAGGGACCTCTTTGTGGCTGGAGCCTTGGTACCATGCTCATGCAACAGAAGGCAGTTCAGGCTCAGGCTCAGCAGAACACATGGGAGGTGGCGGCGCTGGTGGTGGACCGCCCTCCAAAGGCTGCTGATGGGGTGGAGCTGTCACTGCGGGTAGGATGGGATCAATCAAGCTTGGCACTGTTATGATGTCCTTTCCATCTTACTAGAGTGAGAGCAAGAGGCTGAGCTTGTCACGTTATACTCTCCCGACTGCGGGCAGGATGAGGACACTAAGGCTTAGCACTGTTAGGATATCCTTCCCAAGTAAACTGCCGGATGATGGCTGGCTGGCTGGCTGTGAGACTTGAAGGTTAACATGGATGTGCCCTGGGGTAGCTTGAGCTCGCCTGTTGGTAGCACCAGTTGGGTGTACAGAAGCCACGCCTGGCCTCTGGTCCAGCCCAGACCCCAGTGCATCAACAATAGATCAAACAGCAGCTTCAGAGTGTAGTGGGTGGACATGCTGGTGAGACTGCCGGTAGGTTAACTTGATTCCACATCCGGTGCTTCGTGGGCTACGAAGGGACCAAGCCAACCTCTTCTTCAGCGGAATAAAGTCGAGCAAAAAACATCCTCCAATGCCAGGGCACTCAGCACTCGCATCTGTGTCCCCAGCAGCATCGAAGGCGACTGCACCAAGTACTGCCGAGTCGACCCCCAGCCTGACGCTCTCCTGCTGCTGCTGCTGCAGCTGCTGCTGCTGCTGCAATTACGATACTACCGATACAAATCGAATTAGGAATTCCGATGAGGCTGCTTGGCATGCTGGTCACTCAAGATGGAGCTGCTTGCAAGCCGCCGTACGACCCCCATCGACAAGCCCATGCTATCAAGAACATCAGCGAACCATTTGACTCACCGTCTCAGTTGGCAACAAGAAAGAGGGAGCCTCAGGCGAGGCACCCAAACATATCGGCGCCTCAGTTGGCAAACAAGAAAGCGGCAGTACGCTCAGCTGGGGGAGTTGTAGTCCCGAATTAACTGTTTTTCGTCGGCCATCTCTCCTCACTCGGAATACTGTGAGTGTGTGACCGCGACTGCCGCATCAAAGGGATGCAGCCGTGAATCCAACCCTAATTTGCACCCCCACTCCATGCATTCACAAACAAGGAAGATGTTAGTTGGAACTATTGAACATACATTTCTCTTCTAGAAGCAGAATGGCACTAGGATGAGCGAGAGAGAGGAGCCACATTTTACAGTTACATGAACTCAACAAAACATTGCCGAGAAGGACAGCAGCACAGCCTGCCAACCATCAAATCGTATAACAAGAAGCACGAGGTTTTTTTAAACACCCCCCTGACCCCCACCAATCTAAAATACATACTGGGCTAGTCCAAAAGATGAAACAAACTAGAGGCGAAAAGAAGAGTGGAAAATGAGAGCGGGAAAGGGAGGGATGCCAAGATAGGCAATCTAGAGCACCGAGCCCAACAAGCACAGGAGAGGAGGGCCAAAACAAAAATAACTAAAGACTTTTAAGGGCATGCGCTATGAGGACCTTGATATGCAGCGATAATGTCCGTTAAGGAAACAAGCAGAAGGCGACCCAGCATAACCAACGTGCAGAAAATAACCTGGGACTCTGGGAGCCTATGAGAACAACCATAGACACCCCATGAAGGAAAGGGGGAATCCAGACTAAATACAGAGAGTCCAGAAAACAACCGAGCAAGACTCAGCAAGCAGGCACGCATGGCAAAGGTGAGAGAATCCACCAAAAAGGGCAGACCTGTTGGCTATAAGCTTCTGATTGAGTCTGCAGCCCACACAAAGCCCTGTCCGTACGCCAGAGGCCGTACGCAGGAGCTTAAACTAGAGAAACGAAACCAACAAGCATAGCACAGCTGAACTACCGCAAAGGGAGGCGGAAAGGAGGAAGGGGTCCGAGAACGGTCCCCCTTCCCGGTCCCCCTTCCCATGAGCTCGTGGGCACGAGTGGGCGATTCTACTAGGGTTATGATATGCTGAAAGACGAGCTAATAACCTGGGCTTCCAGCCATTCAAATTACTAGGCTGTGGCACGCCCACACAACCTCCCATGACCACTTAGTGTCAACAACAACTAAGTCATCCTCCCATTACTTCGTAAAACTAGGGTCTTTTCCTGTGAGTGTCGAGACAATCCATGCTCTCCTTCATATTTGGGCCTCGGAAAATGCCCGCCCTGGAATGGAACCCATCCGAGGGGGAGGTGCGTGCTACCTCGCGGCGAGAATTAGCAAAGGCGCACAACGTTGTCAGAATTGACGCACGTCTCCCATATGTCCCACCTCTCCCACCTACTGTGCCTTCTTGTTGAAGTCGACAGACTATGGCCACCTGCCTGTGTTCTTCGGACACAGGCAGGTGGCCATAGTCTGTCGACTTCAACGCTCCGCATGCCATCCATCGCAAATCTGCTGCCACGATCGAACCTTTCAACTTCGCACCCTGGCACATTATCTAGGCTCGGAGCCCACTTGGCTCCTCCTCACTCTCCTTCCAGTTGATTTGTTTGTTGTGTATTAAAAGATTATGACTGTCTTCTGCTCTTAACTGAAATATTTTGCCCACCCTAACGAGGAACTTGCTGCCCCCCCCCCCCCCCCCCCCCCCCCCCCAGTTCTCCCCCACTCAACCACCTCATTGAGTTCTCCCCCACTCAACCACCGCAACGGAGACCACCACTATGAAAACACACCATAAACGACCAAATTATAAGCACTTTCAAACTGGCTTAGAATAAATGGATACCAAGCTGATACGAATTTCCACGCTACATCCCACCATGCAGATAACCCGACTCTCTGACAAAAGTCGTCTAGATGTGAAGACCTTGTGGGGATCTGAGGATGTTGCAATCATCATCCTCAGCCGTCACATGGGATGAATCTGTACTTGGGAGGCAGGCGCTCAAATTGCACGGGACGTTGTCCCTGCAATGGAGGCAGCTGCCATCCCTGTTTACTTCGTAAGTACCGGTTGTGAACCTATGCAACATCAGTTGTATTAATGGGTGTATTTCAATCTTGCACAGTCTTCATGTGTATCCTGCGGTGAAGTAACTATGTTTTTAACTTGGTTGATTTTCATTCCAAGAGATTTGAGTGGTGACATCCCTGTGTACTTCGCAAGTACCTTGTGTGAACCCAGGTGTGAACCTATGTATTGTGTGTCCTGTGTTGTGAAGTAATTGTGTTTTAAACTTGCTGGAACAGGTGTGTGTGTGTTGGGAATGAGTTTCATTCTATGAGGTTGAAGTTGTGACAGCAATGGGTGGTGTGTGCGGTTTGAGTCGGGGGGGGGGGGGGGGGGGGGGGGGGAGCTGTGTGTATGCTGAAACAGAGGTGTATGTTGGGATTGAGTTTCATTCTATGAGGTCGAAGTGGTGGCAGCAATGGGTGGTGTGTGCGTTTTGAGGGGGATGTGTGTGTGGGGGGGGGGGGGGAGGGGGCTGTGTGTGTGTCTTGAAACAAAGGTGTATGTGTTGGGATCGAATTTCATAATAAGGAAGTGTGACCATGAGGACCAGCCACAAGCAGAGCCTCTGGTTAGTGTTTTTTTCAGCTACGGGCAGTTGCTTCTAGGTAGCTCTCCTGACTGGCATTGAACTGATGCTAAGTAGCGTTTTTGGCGGATCCCCCAGTTGGGGGGGCTGTCCTTCTGGGGGGCTAGAGCCCCTAGGGTTACCCATTTGTCTGTTTGTGCGTCCGACTGACTGAAACATCGAAGCCTGACACGTCAGCCATCTGTCTCAAAACTATCTGGCTTTGGTCATCTCCATCGTTGCCACCTGTCGTTCCGTTGCCAACCCACTCCGCCAATTTTCTGTCCAGATCAGCAGCGGCATTAAACTGATGCTAAGCAGTGTTTTTCTTTTCAGCTACAGGAAGCAGCTTCTAGGCAGCTCCCCCAACTGGCTATTCAGCCAAACTTGGCGCAACCTTAAGCGACTTATAGCTCACACTATCAGCTTTCCAAAACTGCTGAAACGGTCCTGTGCACCTAAGTGGCCGGCTCAGGGAGCCACCTAGAAGCTGCTACGCAAAGCCAAAAAGAAAAACCCTGATGCCATGCTTGAACGTCCCCACCCCCCACCCCACCCCACTCCCACCCCACTCCCACCCCAACAGGAAGGCCAAGAAAAGCCCTGCTCTTGCTGCCACCATAGAAGAAATCAGCAACTGCCCTGAGTCACCCGCCCCACCTGCACCCACCGCCCCACCTGCACCCACCGCCCCCACCTGCACCCACCTGCACCCACCGCCCCCACCTGCACCCACCTGCACCCACCGCCCCCACCTGCACCCACCTGCCCTGAGTCACCCGCCCCCACCTGCACCCACCTGCCCTGAGTCACCCGCCCCCACCTGCCCCCACCGCCCCCACCTGCCCCCACTGCCCCCACCGCCTCCACCTGCCCCCACCGCCTCCACCTGCCTCCACCGCCCCCACCTGCCCCCTCCGCCCCCACCTGCACCCACCGCCCCCACCTGCACCCACCTGCACCCACCTGCCCCTACCGCCCCCACCTGCCCCCACCGCCCCCACCTGCACCCACCGCCCCCACCTGCACCCACTGCCCCCACCTGCACCCACCGCCCCCACCTGCACCCACCGCCCCCACCTGCACCCACTGCACCCACCGCCCCCACCTGCACCCACCGCCCCACCTGCACCCATAGCCCCCCACCTGCACCCACCTGCACAGGTCACCATGGGTAGCACCATGTTTGTCGAATCGTGGTTGGATCACACCAAATACCCGGCAGAGAAAGTTTACCTGGATCAGGATCTTGTGCTCTACAAAGGCCTGAAGACCAAGAAGGGCATTTTGCGAACTCTGTTCATGCCCCATGTAAGTGGGCACAATGTTTTGCTGCATGCGTGTTGTAGCGTTTATAATTACGTCGTACCGGGAAGATATAGTAATGGGATTACGAGGGAATGGTCCTCGATGTTTGTCTGCCTTTTGGTGTCACAGGTCAGCCTTATCAATAACACCCCGCACATCGCCCCGCGATCCTGGGTTTCGGGTCGAGGTTCGGTCTCTTTGTCACCGTGATAGGGCATATGCCGTTATGCCTCGTCACGCTTCTCTAGCATGTTGTATGTACATGCAAGTCAGCACAATGTTTTGCTGCGTGCATGTTGTATGTGCATGTAAGTCAGCACAATGTTTTGCTGCATGCATGCTCTATGTGCATGTAAGTCAGCACAATGTTTGGCTGCATGCATGTTCACTGTGCATGCAAGTCAGCACAATGTTTTGCTGCATGCATGTACTATGTGCATGTAAGCCAGCACAATGTTTTGCTGCATGCTTGTCCTTTGTGCATGTAAGTCAGCACAATGTTTTGCTGCATGCATGTTGTATGTGCATGTAAGCCAGCACAATCTTTTACTGCATGCATGTTCTGTGTGCATGTTAGTCAGCACACTCTTTTTCTGCATGCATGTTGTATGTGCATGTAAGTCATATATGGCAGATGTCGACACGCTCGCACAAGTCAACACCTACAACCAGCTGATATTTTGCCTATTTTCTCCTCCTCCCATCTGGCCATCTTAGGCCTTATCAAGAGGTTCTTCAACAAGCAGGCTTGGAAGGATTTCAAAGATACTGTGAGCAAGTAAGTTTCTCCACTTCTTTTTTCCAGTCGCGTCGCCATTCCGTCGCTGCATGGCAACGCGAACGTCCGGCTAAACTAGTCATAAATCCCCACCACACACACACACACACACATACACACAAGCGGGCTCCACGCTCTGCGCTGCGCGGGGTGTGTTGTTCAGCGCATCGCACTGGGGTCGCACTGAGTTGCTCAATTTGCACTGGGGTCGCTCGGGAAACAAACTAAGTGTCTCAATGTGTGTATCATTATCTCAGCTTCCTTCCTCATTAAGGCGCACAAGCATATGACCATCTAAGCTTAATACACTACTTGAAGCACGTAGAACGGCAAAATCACGGTTTAAAAGACATGATACACCTTGTTGTAAATATACTTGAAGATGTAGCCCAGTATGGGAAAACACAATTCAGCCTGAACTCAGAACCAGAAATATCAAATATGATGACGTGTTGGAACTGTAGAAATATCATAATCAGGAGGAGTGTAGGAGTCAAACTGAATCCTCCGTGTTGCTGGTTTGTGTAGGGAGACCCACACCCTGGGGTGAAAATCCTTTCACAATTATGCAAGAAGTAGCCTCACTCATCCTTCATGGTGAAAATCCTTTCACAACTAAAAACAAAACTCATAAGCAGCCTCGCTCATCCTTCTTGCAGGTACAAGCTGAAAGTGCCTGAAGATGCGAGCAAGGGTTGGATTCAGGTAAGCAGGCCTGGAAGTTTTTTCAAGGAATGGGAATGCAACGGGTAAGCAACGGGTATTGCAAAGTGAATGCAACGGTGTCTGTAACGGGTATTGCAACGGTTATTGCAAGGGAATGCAACGGTTATTGCAAGGGGTATTGTATGGGGATTTGCAAAGTGAATGCAACGTTTCTTGTAAGGGGGGTTGCAACGGTATCTGCTAGGGGACTGCAACGGTTATTGTAGAGGGGGTTGCAACGGTATTTGCAATGGAAATGCAATGTTCATTGTAACGGGTATTGCAAGGGTATTTGTAACGTGAATGCCAAGGTTATTGTAATGGGTATTGCAACGGTATTTGCAAGGGGATGCAACGGTTATTGTGAGTAATGGGCAGGTTCTCTGTTGCCGTTTTGGGGGGGAAAGAGATAGGCCATGGTGTCCACAGAGCAACTGCAGGTACGCTGCATGCATTTAAGGGAGAAGCTGGTGGCAGAGGTGGGGTAAGTAGACATAGGACAGCGTTGTTTTAGCTATGAGCAACAGCTTCTCGGTAGCTTTCCTGGCTTGCTGCCCAGCCAAACCTACAGCAAATCTGTGCATCTACAAGCTGGAAGAATCATATTTCCAGTTATGTTGAATTCTATGGGCTTAGCCCAGTGGCCTGCTCAGGGGGCTGCCAAGAAGCTGCCTTGTGAGCCTTCTAGGTGCACTCTCTGGTTGGCGTTTGAACTCATGAATGAATCCATTAACCATGCTGTCATCATCAGGCCAATGAAGATGAACACATGTTAAATGGTTTGGATTCCTCATTCCTCGTTTAGGGTGGAGCGTTCGTCTTCAAAGGCAGTACTTCAGTCTTCCAGCACTACGAACGTACTCCAGGAGACTATCCAACTTGGGAGAAGGTGATGGTGACAGCAACGAATGCCCAGACCAAGGCGTAGGTGAAATGGCTGATTCAGTTTGGCAAATGGATCACTGTGAGATTTCCTCGCACACTAATAGACCTACTGGAATGGTCAACTCACTCGCAGCCTCGAATTAATCAAAACTTCCTTTTATTCCCAAAGGCCACAGTTGATCACCGCCTGACTGTTAAAGTGTGATTTGATTCCCAGAGGCCACAGCTGATCACCGCCTGGTTGCTGAAGTGTGAAAGCATGCTTGGCTACTGTTATTGAATTAGACAGTCAGTCTGAAGTGTACATTGATATGGTTGATTAGAGTTGAGCCTATGACGGATGTGCCTGGAAATCGAGGGGTCTGCTCTGAAGCCTCGTGCTGATGGGTAGCGTTCCGACCAGTCTATCCCGAACACTTCTCAACCTAGCCACTCCTTTCCGTGTTATCTGAAGACTGAGAGAGAGAAACTGTTATTATATGACTCGCTATGACTCATGAGTCAAATCCTGTACTGCCCTGTAATGATCACTGTAGCAGGAAGTCAGAACCCCCATCGGTTATTCCATTGTTTGGGGGGTCAGTTCATCAGTGCTTTTTCTTTTTAAGCCCTTCCTATACGATTGGGCAAGTCCCTTAAGCCTATTTGGCCTAACCCTAGACTGTAACAAACGTACACTGCTCGGTCGGGTTTCCCATGGAAGGGGAACCCCTCGGTTCGACGTCTTCTCCTATATTGATCATTTTATAATCGGTAGTAAACCAACCGGACATCTGATTCAGATGTCCGGTTGGTATACTACCGATTAGAACATAACGTGATTTCCGAGGGCGTTACCCATAGGAATCACGTTGTGTTATAATCGGTACTTTGGTAGTATACCAAACGGACATCTGAATCAGATGTCCGGTGGTTTTACTACCGATCATAACAGATCCTGCCCATTATGGCTCGTGTAACATTATCTAAGCTTCAAAGAGGAAGGTAGATATCCGTTTTCCGATGAGGGATATTAACATATGTCCAGGCTTGTTAAGATCTGACATCTGTTACTTGATGCTTCATGTGTCCAGTGCCTCGATTATCCAGACTTGTACTTCAACTTGGTTACATAGCTTTAGCCAGCAACGTGGCTGCACGGCCCTTGTGCGGCAGTTCATTCGGGGATGATACCGATGTATAATGGTTAGTTCCCGTCATGGTTTCGAGCAGGAAGGACTCCTCCAATCACATATTCTCGTTTGAGTCTGGGGCTAGCATAGCGTGTCCCACCCTTCGAAGCGAAAATCCTCCTTTAAATATGATGGCTAGTTACACCTGAGTTGCACATACATTTAAATAAATACCTTAAGATGGGGTGGGATGCCCCAACCATCATGCACAACGACCATATCAACTCCTACACACGCATGGGATACAGCATCCACCATTGCACACCTCTCACCCCCACTACCTCCACCATACACTGGAAGCCTCAATCTCACCATGCGGCTCACCTTGTTGAACTGGTAGGACAACCAACATATGACCAATTAACCCACACCTTTAAAACCACTCCTCTGATAACCACATACCTCAATCCCAGGAAGGACACCCACCTCACTAACCTCCAGCAACAAGGCCAATGGGCCACCTCCCCAGGATTTAATGCTGACAACCACAACCTTGTTCACAAACTTCTGAAAATTGACACACACGACAGGCACCCAGACTGGGACATTCAACCACCCTCAGCCTACATTATACAAACAGGCATCCTTACTACTCTGGATGGCCAATCCACACACACACATACCAACGTTTCATATCTTTATAACCCCACAGGTCACTGTCTTGGGCACATTCCCAACGACAGGCTCACCTCTCTTAAGCAAAACTATGACCACTTTAAAAATCACCACCCAACCAAATGGAACCAACTGACCCAAGGAGGAACATACCACACTGACCTAGCTGCCCTCTTCACCAGATACAGAGCTGCTCCTGCTGCCACTAACATTCTGTCTCCCTTCCTCTACCAAGCAGCAGCTGCTCTGGGCATTACTCACCATCGTACCTCCAGTCCTCTTAGCTACGACCCAAGCCTCACCAGCTTCTCTTCTACCAGCCCTGCTGACCAGCTCTTTGGCTCCAACCAAGACCCCTTTCTTACCATCTGGACTGGGGGCTCACTGGTGTACATTCCCAATTCCACCACACAAGCACACCAAGCTCTAAGGTGGGCTCTAGCCAGTGCTGACCATGCTGAAAATACTCTCAGCCCTACCTGCACCCTGATGCTCCTCCCTGATGACCTTGCTGCCCCTTACAAAACTCTCCTCCACCACTCCTGGATCCACTACATTGACTCTAGACCACAGTCTGAATATTATACTACCTCTGAAATATGGCTTGGCAGCAAATCTCACACCCCACCCTCCACTCAAAAATTACACCTCATCCTTATATGCAACCCTCACAGCCAAGAGACTTACTTTCCTAAACTCCCAGACTTTATTGACCAATGGACATACTACATGCAAAGCCTCTCCTCATCCTGGGAGCCCTCTACTATCACACACACCTTCCACACTTACTTTCACTGACATTGTCATCACCTACCCTCGGAAACTTAAATCTCTGGCCAAAAATCCCTGGCAACCTCTACTCCACCAACACCCTCCCCCCTCTCCTCTTACCATTACCCACCCCTGTTTTTACCTTGCTACCCCCTCCTCTGGCCTCCAGGTCTACACAGATGGTAGCCTAATAAAAGGTAAACCAGGGCATCCTAGCAAAATAGGTGCTGCAGTATATGTCCCGGCTGCAGGACAAAGCTACACCATCAACCCTGGGAGAATAGGGGCCACCAAAACTAACAACCGGGCAGAACTGGTAGCCATCCACCAAGCCCTTCTCAACATTGATTATGACAAATCTCTTACCCTTCATACAGACAGCCTCTGCTTTCTTCAACTCATAAAAAAAATGATTCATGACCCCACCACAACAACCCGTTCCATTCATACTGAATTACTGCAATCAATTCAAAAACCTCATTCAACGCATCCTGCATGGCTCACACACCACCCTTTGTAAAGTCCGTTCCCACACAGGTATCCTTGGAAATGACGGAGCAGACACTCTGGCACGCAAGGCAGCTGAGCACCCTACTTCAACTAATTTTACTGATAACACTG
This sequence comes from Microglena sp. YARC, assembly GCA_022414725.1. NCBI lineage: Eukaryota > Viridiplantae > Chlorophyta > Chlorophyceae > Chlamydomonadales > Chlamydomonadaceae > Microglena > Microglena sp. YARC. The sequence goes on from CM039462.1 coordinate 71,735,206, forward strand.
GGGAAATCCCCTGCCACAATGTTTACTGGCCTACAGTTCAACCTCCTCGTACACCCATGGGAGATATCCCCCCAAGAATTTTAGCACCTAACCTTACACAAGGTATCACCTCTAACCTACCCACTAGCTGCCACCTTGGTCAACACCCTCTTAAAGGGATTTATGCAACCACCTGGGCTGAAAACACCCCCCACCAACTTCCTCAAGCAAGTAACAAATTTTGGACCTCAACCCTTATCCAGCATAAAACTAAATTCCACATCCTTAAAGCCCGCTGGGGTAGACTGTGGAACCGTAAACTTGCATTCCGCTGGAAACTCCCTTATACTACCAGCACTCACCCACCCACGAACTCCCTATGCCCCATCTGCCACACCTGTGAGGACGGAGCGGGCCACATCCTGGCGGGTTGCACACACCGGACTTTCAAGGGGCTCTACATCAAGAGACATGACGCCGCAGTGCGACTCATCCACAAGGCCATCTGCACAGGAGCCCTAGGATCTCGCAGAATGATCATGGACGCTGGCAAGGAAGAGGACCTTCCCAGGGGGGTCCTGGGCAAACGTCTCCCCGACTGGCTACGCCCCTCCACTATTACTTTAGCGGATTGGAAGAGGATGAGACCTGATCTTGCCGTCCTACCTGACATAGACTCTCCTACCTGTATGTCTGATAAAGAACTCTGGATTCTTGAGCTTGGATACTGCTCTGATACTAATCACGCTACTAAGTTTATTACTAAACATGCCTAACATGTTGAATTAGTCAATGGCCTTCGATCGGCTGGATACCTTGTTCACTATGAAGTTATTACCGTTGGTACAACTGGTACTATTCCTACCTCTTTTTTGACTTCTATGACCACTCTTGGACTTCAGAGATCCTGTGCCCTCAAACTGGCGGACACAGTCCATTCTCACACTATTACTAGTTTCCAGAGTATTTTACAGTGCAGACGCTTTATGGAAACACACACCGGGTCGATACCCGGGGACTAGCACACAGACCGTCCCCCCTCTCAGGTTTTGTCTTACCGGCTGTATTGTGCCGGTGCTTCCCAACCGGGGTGAAAAACCCCCGTAGTAAGCTGCACTGGCATGATGGGGCTACGGTGCCTGTTGTCCAGGCATCGGTGGTAATTCTTTTTACTGAGATGGTCCTACGGTGACTATAGCTAGCTCCGGCTTACGCTATGGTGTCCTTAACTTCACGTCCTGTGAGTAACGGTTCTACACGGATGTAACAATTTCAATTTCAATTTCCTTAAGATGGGGACAATCCCGGGACAAGGCAGCTAACCCAGCTGTATGCCGAGACTCGTCATTCTGACCACTGTCGAGGCCTATTTCCAGGGGCCGACTCACCTTTCAACCCCGATGCGACAACTGAACTCTGAGTCTGGCCTGCGCATAGTTCGACCCTAGTTGGCAATTACAACGACAGTTCAGCCGCGACTCGCGACTCGGGACTTCTGACTAGCGTAGAGCCCTGAGCGTAGGGAGCGACCAGTCTAAGTTGAGGGGCTCCTTTTGTTCCCCAGCTATCCTAGCTTATCTCGGACGATCTCCGAACTGGAGCAAGGTAGCAACTTTTTCGAGCGGCATCGATCGAGGGGTAGGAAGACTATCGAGGGACGAGCTCCGAGCTGGAGGAAGGCTGCAGCTTTTTCGATCGGCATCGATCGAGGGGCTGGAAGACTATCGAGGGAAAAACTAGTGGGTGATTGTTGTAAATGTACAGATCTCCCAGATAAACCAACAACGAAGTGCTTGTCTGACTGGGAAATGATGCATTTATTTTCCTCCACACCAAATTGATATTGAATTTCTTATGAAATGGTGGTATCATAATAATCTGATGCATGATGTCTTAACAGGCTCTGATCAACGAGCAATGTCCAGGTTCATCACAGAATGCCTCAGAATGAGGACAGGCACATACACTGCTATCTAATTGGTGCAGATATTTTGACACATACAATTATTACTGACAGTATTTACAAGGTACAGAATCGAATGGTTGAATCATAGCTTCATTGCCATGCATTCTTTGGTTTATAGATGATGGTTGGAAGACCGCCATTCTCAGCCCCCACACCCACACCCATGCACCCACTCTCACACACGCCACACACCTTCCCACCCACCAAAATCCCAGATGTTGCGGTGTGGGATTGTCAGCTCTGGCCTGCCTAGTGCTCATACCAAATACAATAATACCCCTCAATTTAGTAATGGAGAGGATAGAGACAGAGTTGCAGCGGTTGATGGGTAGCAACCACGTCGCGTGCAATGTTGGCAGGGCCACAAGCCCACCACTCAGAAAACAACAGAAAACCAGGGCCATGAGCAACTGTTATAATAACTCACTGTAACCGTTGAAGGATGGCTGCAGCTGGACCAATTGAGAGCTATATCCTCAGTCCTCACAAGTCTGGCAGAGCCTTGCAATACTGCTTGTTGCTGATAATCTGCTGTTAAAATATTGGACTCAGAAATGCATGACAGAAGAAATGCATGACGGTGTGCAGGCATTTTTGTGTCAACAATGTTTGCGCGTTGGACAGCTACAAGGAGTTCTCGTAATGAATACTGATTCCCCACTAATCAGTCTCAAACCATGCCGTTACAATACCTGCAGCTGACCCTATCAAGAGCAATATCCCATGTGCGCACATACCCCCGCCCCCTCACCCCTACCGCCCACACACTTACCTGCCCCACACCCCTACCGCCCTCACCCTCACCCGCCCCCACATTCCACCCCCCCACTCCTACCGGCCACACCCTCACCAGCCCCCATACCCCCGCCCCAAACCCCTACCGCCCACAATCTTAGTTTTTTTGCACTGCAAAGGGCAATTTGACAAAATGTGACGTTTGTGCGCTTTAAGCGCTGACCAATTTGGCAAAATGTAGTACCCTGCTGCATGTTGCTGTAAATCTCCTGCCAGAATATTTGACTCACACAGGAAGAAATGCATCACTGTCTGTGTATGTTATTATTTGAATATTTGAATATTTGACTCACACATGAATAGGGTCGTGAAGGAAACGTATATTTTATTTGTATAAGCCGTATAAACGTGTACACGTTTAAATGTATGCATGTAAAAGTATACAAATGTATGTAAAATTTTGCACTTCTGGAGAAAATACTTTTACATGGGTTTAAAGGTATTGTCACGTTGCTAATTTCATTGGCATCACATATCAACTCTCAGAAAAAATATCTGGGAAGTTAAGGTTTGTCCAACTCTCAGAAAAAAAAATCACGACCAGAAAGCGCGTCGACCAAGGAGCGCGATGCCAATCTAACAGAGTCATTAAATGCCAGTTGGTCCATTATGTAATTGTTTAAGTGTAAAATAATATAAGTACATAACTGTATTGCAATATTGTCCATTTTCACATTGCACTAGGCTTGCACCATCAATCCTTTAAGCCCATCTAGGAGCATATATAGCTTGTGGAATGGAAGGCTGGATGGCGCTCTGATATGTGTGCCATCCTGGCCATCTAAATCAAACTTTAGGCCAAATGTATACAAAATGGAGGATTTGAAAGGTGAATTGTATTGCATATTGTAATAGAGGAGGTCAATAGCTTTCCATTGAGCTATCTAAATCAAAAATTGAATGAAAATCAAGAAAGTGAAGTACCGGGATGCGGGCTGTACTTCTCAAAGTACAGAATATGCTTTTTTTATACGACGTATAAAAGGTCGATTCGAGATAAAATATACGGCCTATTTATATTTATACGTATAAGTGTATATATTTAAGTGTTATATTCAAGTTATATTTAAGTGTATATTTAAGTTATATTTAAGTATACATTTAAGTTATATTTAAGTGTATATATTTATACGTATAAGTGTATATTACACGTATATATGTCGGCCCAACCCTACACATGAAGAAATGCATCACTGCCTGTGTATGTTATTATTTGAATATTTGAATATTTGACGCGCACATGAAGAAGCGCATGACTCATTGTATTCGTTGGCGGAGCCCCCTCTTCAAGGGGGCGGAAGCCCCCATGTTTACCCATTTGTCTGTCCGACCGACCGACCGACCATCCATCTGTCTGACCGCGCTGAAGCCTGACATGTCAACCAACGGTCTCGTAACTAGCTCGCTTCCGTTGCCACCTGTCGCTCCGTTGCAATCACTCTCTGCCATTTTTTAGCGTCGCAGGCGACGATGCATAGAACTTGTCCGCTACGAGCAGCAGCTTCCCTGACTTGCTATTCAGCTTAATCTAACGCGACCTAGTGCACCTTGAAGCTGACACAATCAGCTGTCCAGAAGTGCTGAAATACTTGGGTGTAGCATAGTGGCTGGCTTGGGGAGCTGCCTAGAAGCTGCTGGGAAAAGCCGAAAAGAAGTGCCCTGGCATGATTGTCTGTGTAATTTGTTACAGTCCAGGGGTAGCCCTACCATATCAAATAGGCTAAAGGGGCTTGCCCAACCATGATAACATGTGGGGATACACAGGAAAACACTGCTGAACTGAACCCCAAACAATCGTTTTATCAACGGAGGTCCTGAGTTCGTGCTATACTGATCATTCCATGTTCCGATTCAAAACGCATTGTTTTGTGCATTTTGTACAACGGTATGTGTGCAGGTGTGGGTGTTGGTGTTGCATGATATCAAATGGATGTATTCAAGTATTTATATGTTATTAGAAAGTCCCGAGTGCCTTGTTGCCAGTGATGTCAGTGTCCGCGCCCTGGAGTGAGGCCCAGCTAACCACTCTTTTTTGTGTGTGCCGCATCGCATATTGAGCGACTCAGTGCGAACCCAGTGTGACGCGCTGCCTCCCGAACCCCAGGGGGCTCCGCGCTACGCCACAATCGTGAAATCAGGCTTGCGATGCAATTTTTGTGACACAACTGGACCTGCGTAAAGCTGAAGAAAAAAGTGCAGTTAGCCAAGATGGCCGTGAGCTTGGGGTCCCAGAGCCAAGGGGATGCGCAGAGCAGCAGCGTGCGGCACTGCGGCGGCGTCTGGTGGTCCACATCGGCCCCCACAAGACAGGGACGAGCTACTTCCAGCAGATCCTTTCCTAGAAGCAGGCCATCAGCTCAACACTCAGGTGGCCACCGGCCTGCGGGCGGCCTGTGTCTCCCAAGGGACAAGTTCTGGACCTACAGAGAGCTGAGGAAGAAAAATGCAGCTCACCTGCCCCTCACCTGCCCTGCCCAGGCCTTTTTGCATTGGCGACTCTAATCACTTTTCTCAGCCCAGGCGGTTTAAAGGCACAGTTCTGCTGCGGGCGCGGGGCGTTCGTGCGCGTCAGCTCAGTGTAGGCAGGACTCTGCTGGGCAGCACCTGGCCAGCTCAGCGCTGGCAGGACTCAGCTGGGCAGCTCCTGGCCAACGCTTCTGAACCCCGTCTGAGTGCCCGGTGGAGTGCCTCATCAAGTCCCTCTGCTGCTTCTGCTGCGCCCTTGGGGGCAGAAAGAAGCTGATCCTGAGGGTGAGTGACAAACTATTTGACACACACATGAAGATAGATTACCATAACTCCATCCCATTGCCTATTACATGCAGGTTGAGCTTATCCCCCCCCCCCCCCCCCCCCCCCCCCCCCCCAACACCTCCCCCCCCCCAACACTACTCCCCACCCCAACACTTCCCACCCCAACACCCACCACCCCAACACTCCCCACCCCAACACTTCCCACCCCAACACTCCCCATCCCAAAACTCCCCACCCCAACACTCCCCACCCCAACACTTCCCACCCCAACACTCCCCACCCCAACACTCCCCACCCCAACACTCCCCACCCCAACACTTCCCACCCCAACACTCCCCATCCCAAAACTCCCACCCCAACACTCCCCACCCCAACACTTCCCATCCCAACACTCCCCACCCCAACACTTCCCACCCCAACACTCCCCACCCCAACACTTCTCACCCCAACACTCCCCACCCCAACACTCCCCACCCCAACACTTCCCACCCCAACACTCCCCACCCCAACACTCCCCACCCCAACACTCCCCACCCCAACACTTTCCACCCCAACACTCCCCACCCTAACACTCCCCACCCCAACACTCCCCACCCCAACACTTCCCACCCCAGCACTCCTCAGAGCCAATTAGCCCAGGACTGAACGAACGAGCGAGGCAAGGACACAACTCACACAAGTGCCAGCAGGCTCGCCTGAGGCGCTCGACAGAGCCCTGTCCCAGCTACGTCTGGCTCCATCAACTGCGACACTGCTTGACCTTGCTCACGCTGACACTGCTTGACCTAGTTCACGCTGACACCTACGACACTGCTTGACCTAGTTCACGCTGACACCTACGACACTGCTTGACCTAGTTCACGCTGACAGACCTCCCACCGAATATCATCTCTGGCATCCTGGGCATGGCTCCCATCCGCGAACCTGCCGTGAACCGTGGCTTTCTTTTTCTCCTACCAGATACGACCGCAGCGCTTCGCTACGCTTGACATGCAGAATGTTCAACATATTGGTGCTGGACAGAGCAACACGAATCGTTTTCAAAGGCGCATATGAGCAGGTTGACGAGTTCATTTCCCTACCATTGCGTCTGTTCGAAACAATGCCTGATGTAATGGGGTTTTTTGCTTTGTGGGTGCTTTTTCTTTTTGTTTAAAGCACAGATTCCCATTCACCCTCGCGGTGTCAAGTAGACTTTAACATGAAATGTAATGTAATGCCCAACCTGCAAGTGCTTGACCTGAGGCAAAGCCAGTACTGGCCTCTTAGCCTGGTAGGACTGCCGAGTGCCGACGACAATCAAAACGCTTAACCTTAGCGAGACATTGAAATTGAAATTGAAATTGTTACATCCGTGTTATACCGTTACTCACAGGACGTGAAGTTATGGACACCATAGCGTAAGCCGGAGCTAGCTACAGTCACCGAAGGGTCACCTCAGTAAAAAGAATCACCACCGACGCCTGACCGGCAGACATCGTGGCCACATCATGCCATTAGCGGGACAAGGAATATGAGGATGTATCCACTTCCAGATCTCTCGCCGCTATCGAAATGCATTGAATTGACAAAGCTGGACATCTCTTCTTGTAAAGGAGATTTGGACCTTTCCCCCCTGGCAGCATGCAAGCACCTGGAAAGCCTAAACATTGGCAATTGCTTAGCCCTAACCTCCCTCTCCCCCCTTGCCGACTGCACCAAGCTTCGCTTAATCAACCTTCGCAAAACAGATATCGCTGACTTGCGCCCTCTCTCAGCTTGCAAGGAGTTGGACACGATCTTAGGCTATAACTCTTAAGTCTCCGACTTGTATCCACTCTCTGTCTGCTCAATGCTGAGGGTGGTGGTCTGCAATGGGACAATTACAGTCTCCGACATATCTCCACCGCCCGTCTGCTTGAAACTGGAGGAGGTCAACTGTATGTGTACTTCTGTCAGAGATATCTCAAGCCTGGCTGCCTGCCCTCAGCTGCATAAAATTCAATGCGACAGGGATGTGAATGGTCTAGCTTTGGACGATGGAAAAACGGATTACCTCACCCGGCCTTGCCAGAGGTAGCCATATGGGTTCTATAATTATTTGTGTAGTGAGCTTCTCGAGGGACTGCAGGGACTCGGTAGATGCTCACTGTATGTTACAAGTGATAAGATGAATGCAAGGCAAGCTTGCAGTCCTTAAGTAGACAAAAGAATAGGATAAGGAGCCCGAGGTGCGTGGTGGGGGTGGATATGGATGATGGTGGCCTCGTTGTCATCTGAACGGCCCGCGGTCTCACCGCACTTCAGCAGACGCTTGCGCATCTCAACCTGAACGTGAGGCATGTGCGTTCGAATGTGTGTGATGGGGCTGGGGTGGGGGGAGGGGGAGGGATTCAGTTACAAGTGATAAGATGAGCTCTGAGACCAATGCTCCCCAATCAAGTAGAAGAGCATCTGAAAAGCAGTACAAGCCTTGCCAGGGGTAGCCATATGGTTTCTATAATTATTTGTGTAGTGTGCTTCTCGAGCGACTGCAGGGACTTGGTTGATGCTCATTGTATGTTACAAGTCATAAAGATGAGCTCCGAGATCAATGCTCCACAATCAAGCATTAGCCTGTTTGGCCTACCCCTGGACTGTAACATACAAACATACAATCAAGTAGAGCATCTGAAGAGCAATACGCGCCTTGTCAGGGGTAGCCATATGGGTTCTATAATTATGGACAGGCAATTTTAAGACTTGTCCAGGTCATGCTCATTCTATTTTGGGCCACTCATAGCAGATTCCAGCCAGCTCCATTAGGAGGTTAGAGATAGAGAGTACTGTGGCCAGTCCAAGCAGATTAGACAGTTTAAAGACTTGTCCAGGTCATACTCATAGGGACCGGCATATCAAATGATGTTGACCAAGTGCTAGTATGATATCATATGCTATCATGCATATTGCATCATATGATATAGTATATAAATGGTAACTTTAGCCTAGTCAGACTGCCGGCATCATATGATATCACATTGCCGTTCCCTATCTGTAATCGGCACTCTGACAGAGATGCTTTGACAAAGAGAACTATGGTGAACTGGTGAAGAATTAGTCATAGGAACTGGTAGCGCGAGGTGCTTTAGTGCTACTCGATAATTAATTAATCAATAACATTCCATGGTATCAGCATGAATTGCGGTGCTCTCACGCGTTTTATGACTTGGTGACTACTTATGTACTTCCTTAGAACTATCGGCTCTGCCAGTACTGTGCCAGCTTCCCGTAGACTGTGTCATCCCTCATGACACAGTGACAGCTTCCTGTTGGCTGCGTCACCGGTTCCACTGACACGCGCTGTCTAGCATGTACCCTGTTAGGTTCCAGGCTGCCGCCCCTTTCACCACTGGTGCCCCTTGATGGGTCTCCTGTGCTTGTAACGCTATTCTCGTCTCCGTGTATAGATTGGCGCGTCTGTTCCGCTGCAACCATCTCTGTCCACTCTACGGAGTGTATTCTAGCTGATAGGTTACGGGTTCCTCATTTCTACCACTGCTATTCAATGCAACTTCCGCGAGGGCCTCCCCACTCGGGGAAGTGACAATTTCGCTAAATGTAGGCGAAAGACACGATTTGCAGCGGAACTACAGATAAATGTAGGCGTACAGTGGACGAAATGTCTCGGCTCACCGCAAACCAGCGATCCCGACAGACACCCAGAACTTATCGTAGACTGAAGCGTGACCAATAACTCCTCGATCGCACGTTAACTACTGAGTTGTAATACGCGAAGGGGTATGCAGCTTTCTGTCGCTCGAGGGTCTGTTAGCAACCTCTTCGAGGGGTAATTCTTGCGAACCTGCGAAGCTCTGCCAGCAATTCCGAGATAGGGTGAACAATTAGGCAACGAAGTACTAGCGCGAACTACTTGTTGGCGAATAGCTTTCATTCGGGATAATGGACACCCGAAGTCACCGATGTGCTTTCGCTGCATGCGTCGAAAATGGCGCTGTTGTAGGTCGAAACCAGGACGATTTTAGTCACTGTGATGAAAGCCTAAGTCACACTGAAATATTAGAGTGACTTGCGATAACCTGTCAGTGCTCTTACTAATTTTGTTAGATGCTTTCGCAGGGTGTCCTTTCACCAGCCTTTCACGTACATTTAGCAAATGCGGATTGGACGCGGCATGGCGAAATGGCCGTACGATTAGAGCCTTTGCAATATGGCCAAGGTAAGCCACGCAAACTTTCATTCTACCTCTCGTACTCCTACATAATATTATTCCCTCCCTCGCCCAACGCATGTGTTCGTTGCTACCTGATATTTTTGGCGTCCTGCTTTGTTATCTCCTTTCTTTCCAGCTTTCTTTCCAGATTACTGATTACTGCGCAACGCTCTCTGCCGCCTTCCGCATGGACAAGCGCGGGGTAGTGCGTCAGATTGTTTTTGAAATTTGACCAATGCTCTCGTCCTATCTCCTACACAAATTCCCGTACATTGGTTGCGCTAATTCTCGCAACCGATCCGTCTATGCTAGACCTGTGTAGGTTGTCAGTGCATCTGCTGGATGCATGGTATCTTGCAGCCAGCGGCCCTTTCGTCGTCAACTCCTCAACCAGGAAGCCCGGTCGGCGCTGCTATACTGCCACCGCATGAATAAGCTGCATAAATTGCAGCATCTCGGCAGCCCACCCGACGTTGCTCTGGACACGGTCGAATATGGTGGTATTTGGAGTGTACAATCCCTGGAGCATGGCTTCAGCTTGGGATGGTGGCGTGATTAGTTGGCTCTGTGCAAAGTAGGATGCTGGGACAACTTGCTCCCAACTCTTATGTGAGTCATACTTCCACCTGTTCTCTCCTGGGCCTGAGTAGAGCTTGAAAGGACATGGGGCCTTACACTCTAGTAGGATCTTGCACTGCCCTGGCTGCATGGTGCCCTTGAGCATTGTATCAGGAGATCATGCGTGGCAGTTATCCCTTGAGACCCTGCATGATAGATGGTGGCAGTACTGTGTATATTTGGCTGACGCACTAGACCCATGTCCATGGCATGCATCTTCACATTGGGTTCACTCGTAGTGGTTGTGGTAGTCTTGGAACGTTGCCTCTTGCGTTGTGGTGGAGACTGGTTCTCCTTGCTTTGCTGGGTGTTGGGTGACAGTCCAACCTTGTCTTTATGCTTGGGTCTTTCGGATCCATTCTGCATGGTAAACTCAGGCAAGTGTGTACAATGCAAGGCTGGGGTAGGACCTGAGGTTCAGGTACCTAAGCTTGAGGCAGGTTGTACTTCCAGGGGGATCTCCCTACCAATACTCAAAAACAACACAAAGGGTGTCAATATATGTAACTATGCCCGCCCTTCTTTTTTGCAGGGACCCATGCTCTGTGTGGAAGCGGTCTGAAGGTTGCTTGTAGGTAGGGTTTCACAACAATGTGGCCTAGGGAATTCTGACTTGATCACATGCCTAAATAGTGTCCACCTGCTTGCATGCCTCCTTTCGTGCAAGCCTGTCTGTATGCCTGCCTTTCTATCTTCCTCCCTAGTGACTGATTGGCTGACTATCTGGATGGTGACTGCAGCTTGGAGGTGCTAGGCATAGAGTGTTCAGCCCATGGAAAAGTGGCTTGGTTGCCTGCCTGCGAGCCTGTCTGTTGCACGCATGTTTACTTGCTTGTCTGTCTGCTTGAGCGCTTGGCCATTGTTGACACAGGAGAAGAGGGTTTAACCTATCATCAAAAAATGAAGTAAAGGGTGCTACATAATTTAACTATGCCTGCATTCTGTATTTGCAGGGACCATTGCTCTGTCTTCCCTCCCAGTTCTGATGTTCCACTGTCACATGAGGCTGCTAGACAACAACGTAAGTGATAAGTGAAGCTTGCTTGTAGGTGCGATTTCGCAACAGAAGTGTGGCATAAGGAATTGTGTCTTGATTCATGCGTAGGTAATGCCCACGTGCATCTGTCTATGTTTGTGTCATTGTCTTTGTCATCGTCTCTGTAACTGCATCTGTAATATGCTTCTGTCTATGTCCTGCCCTCCATTGATCTCTAGCGCATACCCTGCTCTGCTCATCACGTCACTGTCCTGCCCCTTGCCGTCCTCCCTGCCCTTCATTGCTCTGTAACGCAGGCCATGCTCTGCTAATCACCATCCTGCCCCTAACCGTGCTCCCTGCCCTTCATTGCTCTCTTACGCCTGCCCTGCTCTGCCCATTACTGTCGTCCTGTCCTTTCCCATTATCCCTGCCCCTCTTTGCTCTCAAACTCCTGCCCTGCTCTGCTCATCACTGTCTTCCTGCCCCTTGCTATTATCCCTGCCCCTCTTTGCTCTCTAACACCTGCCCTGCTCTGCTCATCACTGTCATCCTGCCCTTGCCATTATCCCTGCCCCTCTTCGCTCTCTATCGCATGCCCTGCCGTGTTCATCACTGTCATCCTGCCCTTGCCATTATCCCTGCCCCTCTTTGCTCTCTATCGCATGCCCTGCCTTGTTCGTCACTGTCATCCTGCCCCTTGCCATTATCCCTGGCCCTCTTTGATCTCCATCGCATGCCCTGCCTTGTTCATCACTGCCGTGTTGCCTCTTGCCATTATCCCTGCCCCTCCTTATTCCCTAACACCTACCCTGCTCTGCTCATCACTGTCGTCTTACCCCTTGCCATTATCCCTGCCTCTCTTTGCTCTCTAACGCCTGCCCTCCCTAATTCATCACTGTCGTCCTGCCCCTTGCCATTATCCCTGCCCCTCCTTACTCCCTAACACCTACCCTGCTCTGCTCATCACTGTCGTCTTGCCCCTTGCCACTATCCCTGCCCCTCTTTACTCCCTAACACCTACCCTGCTCTGATCATCCCTGTCGTCTTGCCCCTTGCCACTATCCCTGCCCCTCTTTGCTCTCTAACGCCTATCCTGCTCTGCTCATCACTGCCGTCTTGCCCCTTGCCATTGTCCCTGCCCCTCTTTACTCCCTAACACCTACCCTGCTCTGCTCATCACTGTCGTCTTGCCCCTTGCCATTGTCCCTGCCTCTCTTTGCTCTCAAACACCTGCCCTCCCTTATTCATCACTGCCGTCTTGCCCCTTGCCATTATCCCTGCCTCTCTTTGCTCTCTATCGCATGCCCTGCCTTGTTCATCACTGCCGTCTTGCCCCTTGCCATTATCCCTGCCCCTCCTTACTCCCTAACACCTACCCTGCTCTGCTCATCACTGTTGTCTTGCCCCTTGCCATTATCCCTGCCCTCTTTACTCCCTAACACCTACCCTGCTCTGCTCATCACTGTCGTCTTGCCCCTTGCCATTATCCCTGCCTCTCTTTGCTCTCCAACACCTGCCCTCCCTTATTCATCACTGCCGTCTTGCCCCTTGCCATTGTCCCTGCCCCTCCTTACTCCCTAACACCTACCCTGCTCTGCTCATCACTGTCGTCTTGCCCCTTGCCATTATCCCTGCCCTCTTTACTCCCTAACACCTACCCTGCTCTGCTCATCACTGCCGTCTTGCCCCTTGCCATTATCCCTGCCTCTCTTTGCTCTCCAACACCTGCCCTCCCTTATTCATCACTGCCGTCTTGCCCCTTGCCATTGTCCCTGCCCTCTTTACTCCCTAACACCTACCCTGCTCTGCTCATCACTGTCGTCTTGCCCCTTGCCATTATCCCTGCCCTCTTTACTCCCTAACACCTACCCTGCTCTGCTCATCACTGTCGTCTTGCCCCTTGCCATTATCCCTGCCTCTCTTTGCTCTCCAACACCTGCCCTCCCTTATTCATCACTGCCGTCTTGCCCCTTGCCATTGTCCCTGCCCTCTTTACTCCCTAACACCTACCCTGCTCTGCTCATCACTGTCGTCTTGCCCCTTGCCATTATCCCTGCCCCTCTTTGCTCTCTAACGCCTATCCTGCTCTGCTCATCACTGCCGTCTTGCCCCTTGCCATTGTCCCTGCCCTCATTACTCCCTAACACCTACCCTGCTCTGCTCATCACTGTCGTCTTGCCCCTTGCCATTATCCCTGCCTCTCTTTGCTCTCCAACACCTGCCCTCCCTTATTCATCACTGCCGTCTTGCCCCTTGCCATTGTCCCTGCCCTCTTTACTCCCTAACACCTACCCTGCTCTGCTCATCATTGTCGTCTTGCCCCTTGCCATTATCCCTGCCCCTCTTTGCTCTCTAACGCCTATCCTGCTCTGCTCATCACTGCCGTCTTGCCCCTTGCCATTGTCCCTGCCCTCTTTACTCCCTAACACCCACCCTGCTCTGCTCATCACTGTCGTCTTTTGCCCCTTGCCATTATCCCTTCCCCTCTTTGCTCTCTAACGCCTGCCCTCCCTTGTTCATCACTGTCGTCCTGCTCCTTGCCATTGTCCCTGCCCCTCCTTACTCCCTAACACCTACCCTGCTCTGCTCATCACTGTCGTCTTGCCCCTTGCCACTATCCCTGCCCCTCTTTACTCCCTAACACCTACCCTGCTCTGCTCATCACTGCCGTCTTGCCCCTTGCCATTATCCCTGCCTCTCTTTGCTCTCCAACACCTGCCCTCCCTTATTCATCACTGCCGTCTTGCCCCTTGCCATTGTCCCTGCCCTCTTTACTCCCTAACACCTACCCTGCTCTGCTCATCACTGTCGTCTTGCCCCTTGCCATTATCCCTGCCCTCTTTACTCCCTAACACCTACCCTGCTCTGCTCATCACTGTCGTCTTGCCCCTTGCCATTATCCCTGCCTCTCTTTGCTCTCCAACACCTGCCCTCCCTTATTCATCACTGCCGTCTTGCCCCTTGCCATTGTCCCTGCCCTCTTTACTCCCTAAACACCTACCCTGCTCTTGCTCATCACTGTCGTCTTGCCCCTTGCCATTATCCCTGCCCTCTTTGCTCTCTAACGCCTATCCTGCTCTGCTCATCACTGCCGTCTTGCCCCTTGCCATTGTCCCTGCCCTCATTACTCCCTAACACCTACCCTGCTCTGCTCATCACTGTCGTCTTGCCCCTTGCCATTATCCCTGCCTCTCTTTGCTCTCCAACACCTGCCCTCCCTTATTCATCACTGCCGTCTTGCCCCTTGCCATTGTCCCTGCCCTCTTTACTCCCTAACACCTACCCTGCTCTGCTCATCATTGTCGTCTTGCCCCTTGCCATTATCCCTGCCCCTCTTTGCTCTCTAACGCCTATCCTGCTCTGCTCATCACTGCCGTCTTGCCCCTTGCCATTGTCCCTGCCCTCTTTACTCCCTAACACCCACCCTGCTCTGCTCATCACTGTCGTCTTTTGCCCCTTGCCATTATCCCTTCCCCTCTTTGCTCTCTAACGCCTGCCCTCCCTAATTCATCACTGTCGTCCTGCCCCTTGCCATTATCCCTGCCCCTCCTTACTCCCTAACACCTACCCTGCTCTGCTCATCACTGTCGTCTTGCCCCTTGCCACTATCCCTGCCCCTCTTTACTCCCTAACACCTACCCTGCTCTGATCATCCCTGTCGTCTTGCCCCTTGCCACTATCCCTGCCCCTCTTTGCTCTCTAACGCCTATTCCTGCTCTTGCTCATCACTTGCCGTCTTGCCCCTTGCCAATTGTCCCCTGCCCCTCTTTTACTCCCTAACACCTACCCTGCTCTGCTCATCACTGTCGTCTTGCCCCTTGCCATTGTCCCTGCGGGGTCTCTCTTGCTCTCAAACACCTGCCCTCCCTTAATTCATCACTGCCGTCTTGCCCCTTGCCATTATCCCTGCCTCTCCTTTGCTCTCTATCGCATGCCCTGCCTTGTTCATCCACTGGCCGTGCTTGCCCCTTGCCATTATCCCCTGCCGGCTCCTTACTCCCCTAACACCTACCCTGCTCTGCTCATCACTGTTGTCTTGCCCCTTGCCATTATCCCTGCCCTCTTTTAACTCCCTAACACCTACCCTGCTCTGCCTCATCACTGTCGTCTTGCCCCTTGCCATTATCCCTGCCTCTCTTTGCTCTCCAACACCTGCCCTCCTTCCTTTATTCATCAACTGCGTCTTGCCCCTTGCCATTGTCCGTGCCCTCCCTTACTCCCTAACACTACCCTGCTCTGCTCATCACTGTCGTCTTGCCCCTTGCCATTATCGCTCCTGCCCTCTTTACTCCCCTAACACCTACCCTGCTCTGCTCATCACTGCCGTCTTGCCCCTTGCCATTATCCCTGCCTCTCTTTGCTCTCCAACACCTGCCCTCCGCTTATTCCATCACTGCGGTCTTGCCCCTTGCCATTGTCCCTCGCCCTCTTTACTCCCTAAACACCGTACCTGCTGCTCTGCTCATCACTGTCGTCTTGCCTTGCCATTATCCCTGCCCTCTTTACTCCCTAACACCTACCGCGTCTGCTGCTGCTGCATCACTGTCGTCTTGCCCCTTGCCATTATCCCTGCCTCTCTTTGCTCTCCAACACCTGCCCTCCCTTATTCATCACTGCCGTCTTGCCCCTTGCCATTGTCCCTGCCTCTTTGTACTCCCCTAACACTAACATTTTATCTGCTAGAAAGACTATACACTGCTCTGCTCTAAAAGATTGTCCATAAAAATAATAAAAAACAATCCCTTGCCCCTCTGCCTGCTCTCTGTCATCCCCTGCCCCTCCTTTGCTCTCTAACGCCTATCCTGCTCTGCTGGCTCATCACTGCCTGTCTTGCCCTTGCCATTGTCCCCTGCCCTCATTACTCCCTAACAGAGGACCTACCCTGCTCTGCTCATCACTGTCGTCTTGCCCCTTGCCATTATCCCTGCCTCTCTTTGCTCTCCAACACCTGCCCTCCCCTTATTCATCACTGCGTCTTGCCCTTGCCATTGTCCCTGCCCTCCTTTACTCCCTAACACCTACGCCTGCTCTGCTCATGCATTGTCGTCTTGCCCTCTTAGCCATTATCCCTGCCCCCTCTTTGCTCTCTAACGGCCTATCCTGCCTGCTCAATCATAGCACTGCCCGTCGCCCCTTGCGCATTGTCCCTGCCCTTCTTCTACTCCTAACTACCAACAACCTCACCGACTGCTCTGCTCATCACTGTCGTCTTTTGCCCCTTGCCATTATCCTCTTCCCCTCTTATTGCTGCTCTACGGGCCTGCCCTCGTCACCTTGTTCATGCATGTCGTCCTGACTACCTTTGCCATTAACCCTGCCTCTCTTTGCTCTCTATTGCATGCCCTGCTTGCTTCATTCACTGCCGTCTTTGCCTCTTGTGTATTATCTCTTGTCCCGTCGCTTACTCCCTAACACCTACCTGCTCTGCTCATCACTGTCGTCTTGGCCCGGCTTGCCATTATTTCCCTGCCTCCTTACTCCCTAACAACCTACCATGCTCTGCTCATCATGCACTGTCGGTCTTATCCCTTGCCATTATCCCTGCCCTCTTTGATCTGCTATCGCATGCCCTGCTCTGCTCATCACTGTCGTCCTGCCCCCTTGCCAATTATCCCTGCCCACCTCTCTGCTCTCTAACGCCTGCCCTCCCTTGTTGCATTCTATCTGTCAGACCATGGCCCCTTGGCCATTATCCTGCCCTCATTTGGCTCTCTAACGCCTGCCCTGGCTCTGCATGACTTGCAGGGCAAGAGGATGGATGGAAATGCTGGTAGCTGCGATGAAGATTGCTGCCACGAAGGAACTATAAATGCCGGAAGGATGGAAATATAATTAATAGAATCAGCGAAGATATATAGATGTATAGCTTTGCTTGGACCCGTTTCTACTTAGTGGATATATGGGGCGTATGTCTTCATGAGTAGACGGACAAATGGATAGCTGCCTGCAGTGCTGCCTATATACTGTGTACTATGAACTAATTAGCTACATGGCGTCCAGGCAGCAATTTTGGCTGCCTTCGTCGTCTTTTGCTGCTGTCTATCTATGGTTAATGGATATAGAGGAAATATATGGGATGTAGCGGATTGTACATGTGTAAGGATGCTTACATAGATATATAGGTAGATCAAATAAGTTAATGGATGCATCACGGTAGTTTATTATGGTATGTATCTATCTTCTCGAATCCTGAATGTATTGAGAAAATTGCTTCCTGGACAAATATTCCTGACAATGTGACCTCGCTCTGACCACCGTGCCAAAACCGCCCTGCAAGCGAAGTAACAGGCGAAAAGTCCTTAGAAGACCGAACATTTTCGCCTCAAATTACCCAGTGCAGCAAGCCGCCGTGGCGTGGGAGATGCCGTCGAAATATGCTCAGAGTCTGAGACATTTCGCGAAATCCGCCTTGGCTAATGTAGGCGAAATGTCTGCAGGATTCTGAGCTACACGCGACGCGGGTAAGGGCTACCGCTAGAGTCAGGAAGTGCCAGGTGAGTTAAAGACGTATGACTAATCGCGGACAGCCCGCGTGCGTTCCGCGTGCCGATTCCGCTGCGCCGTACGCATTTAGCGACTGTCGACTTCCCCGAGTGCCCGCCGGCTTCGAGAAAACTCGCACCCTCAACAATGGTGGTTTTCTTGGAACGCGCGGGAGGTTCGTCAAGTCATCATTAGCAAATGGTGCGACCTTATCCTTCTCCGGAGGTCAGGGTTTTCCTTATGATTGGCTTGAATGTTTGCGCGCCAGCGGCCTCTGCTGCCGGAGAAGAGTCTCCTTCCGCCATCGTGGAAAGCCACCCCCCCCAGTCACTTCTCCACCTTTGCGGTTCCTTCACTGTCAACGCCTCTCTCCTGAGGTTGAGGACGTTTTTAATGGGTCTCCTGTTGTGTAACAGACGACCAGATCATTCCAGTATGCTGCAAGGCCTCCGCCACCGTGATGCCCGTTTTTGACTTAAGAACTATGGCAGACTTGCCCATCACGTCGTGAGGATGGTTTATGGATGATGATGATGATGATGATGATGATGAATGATGGATGATGATGATGATGATGAAAGATCTGCAGAGTGCTATGAGTTGGCGAACTTCGGTGGAAGGTACTCTTTCCACTGCTACTCGTGGTGTTCACACTTCCATCGTCTCTCAGTGTAATGAGCATCCGTCGGCACCTCCGCTGAGGGCCTTCACCTGTGTTTTTAAGCCTGAGCCTTCGTCTGCGCCTTTGTTTGCGCCTCTTCACCGGAGCTACCGGATGTGGCCAAGCCGTTCTATTGCTGAGGAGTTTCTTTCGTCCTTGGTCCCTTGGCTCCTGCAGCCGAATCCTTGGCCGCAACCCTTCTGAGCGAGCTCTGTCGCTGGCTATCAAACTCGTGCTCGAGAGGCTGCTGCCTACGGTTGTCCGCACATTCTTGCCTTGGCACTTCGCAGTGAGCCCACCTCACGCGACGCTTCGATGGAGCTGCCACCTGCTCCTGGTTCCTCCACCTCCGGTGCAATCCTGTTCGCTGTCATGCGAATCCTTGGGAGCATCTGCTGCACTTGGAGGACCGCCTCTGGCGTCTATCCCTGCAGGACTGCCGTCGTATCAGCCAATGCTCAACTGCCTGGGGCTCCTTGAGCGCACTCTGTAAACGGTAGGATGGATATGAAAGCCCCACTCAGGCCAATGTTAGATAGGATAGGCAGGGTCGCCCTAGGCGCTGTGACTGGCATACTCTGAGCTAGTGCTAGAGTGTCGGGCTTTTCTAGGACCGGTTCTTCGGGGGATTAACTACCCTCCTTTGCTAATGGTGTGAGCTTTGGTGGCATTGGGCCGTAGGAATAAATGACCTGCGGGGTTACCAGTTCGTGAAGTTGGTGCCCCTCCCTCTCTGTCCTGTTCGTCCTGATTTCGAGCTCGTATTCTGGGTGTTGCGCGGTCCTCTGTCTCTTATTCAGGAAGCTTAGATGACCAGCGCGCTTATGCGCTGGTCTTGGCTGCTTGAGTATTTTCTGGAGATTCGGGTGATTCCATGTAGCTCCTAGTACCCCTGTTCCTCCCAGCTGCCCAACAGGAATACTTCGGCCGTTCCTCATGGTGAGTCCCTCGTGTAAGATCCTGCACTGTTTGGGTTTTAGTGCACTGCCCCTGGGACCGTCAGGAGTTCATGTGTTTGACCATGATGCTTGCTTACATGACGGAAATGCTACGGTCAAGGTGTACCAGGATTTTTGCTACTCCTGCGGGATATCTTGATCGATACCGGAGGAGCAGTCTGATGCCCCTTAGCCGCTCGTGTCCTCTCAAGCTCATCGAGCTAAGGTGCAACATGAGGCCCTTCTGACCGCGTTGATGATTTCTTTCGCACGGTTCGCGGTCTTTGCACTGACCGTCCGCAGTGCTGGGTATCTACAGACTCAGCGTACATGCCATTTTGAACACTAATCGTTCAGTGGTACTCGGATCGTCTATCCTCGGCTTCGGGGACTCCTTGCGGATCAAATATGGTACGTTGATGTACCACTACGGCAGCCTGTTGATTCTGGATCCTGTCTTTTTGCAGAATATAGGTGCGTTATATTTCTTGAATGTAGCGGCTCCCCAAGCTCGGACTCCAGGCATCCTGGTGGTCCCGGGACACTCCCACAAGTTTCCTGCCACATGCTGCTGTTCCAGCGTGGGCGGAGGACGCTGGAGGTCAGGGTTCCGGGTCTACCAAGAGTATACTGGATTGCGCTGGGGACCTTTGTCTCACAAGAAGACCCACTCGGAGGACGCGCTGCTGGACGAAGCACACGCACCTGCGAAAGGCCAAGGATGGTGGGCACCGGGAGTGAGGACCTGTGTGTCAGCATGAATATGCGGTGCTCTCAAAGCGTTTTTTATGACTTGGTGACTACTTAATGTACTCCTCTTAGAACTATCGGGCCGCTGATATGCTTCGCCATAGGTGATGCTTCCCGTAGAACTGAGTCTCCTTTAGTGACTCAGTGTCAGCTTCTAATTGACTGCTGTCTCCTC